>BSBK01001383.1:1755000-2217521 GCA_027943335.1 Chamaecyparis obtusa
TCCTGATATCTCTGTTATAGAGGCATATTTTGGTGCAAGTGTTGATCCTGATGCTATAGGTTGCTTTGTTGCACCGCAAAAGTATAATGTTACATTTTTTCTTTGTTTTGATGGCATTTTCATCTCTTTGACACTCCCAGGAGTCTTGTTGCTCGACATCTGTTACTAAATGAAGTTGCAAACATGATTTTGAAGATTGGCACCTACAAGATAAAGAAATATAAAAAGAGTGAAGATAAATACATCTTTTATTATAATTCATAATGCATGATATGTAAACAGTAATTGATTAAAATGGGATACAATAAGTTGTAAAAGCTAATATAGAAAGATAATTCTAAAATCAAAATGTCTCTGTCCTAACATCTAAAAGTGGAAAATAATAAAATCAACTCCTGACCATGCAAAGGATAAGCTTTGGTTAGTTCTAAAGATAGGACACATGGTGTCGACCATTCACTAGCTCATATCATGGTAAACTTAAAACATCTTGAACTTGCAAGATAACAACCAAGAAAAAGAATTGACCGCTAACCATCTCCTCGACAGCTCGCGACTTATGAATATTAACCCCCCAAAAGACTCATGAAATGGTGATAACTATAAGGGCTAACAAAATGTAAAAGATAAGCTTTGCTTAGTGAAAAAGATATAACATGTGGTGATTATTCGCTAGCTCACATCGTGATAAACTTTAAACATCTTGAGCTTACGAGCTAGAAATAAAGACAAAGACTTCACTACTAACCATCTACTCACCAGCTCGTAGCTTATGAGTTACCAACAAACAAACTCACGACCTTGTGATAACTGTAAAGACTAACATCTTGCTAACTCGCATGGTTAAAACACCAAACACTCTTCCAACCACTAACCATGTGAATTAACACAATAAAAGAACTCTCTAGCTCGCTATACAATTAATAGTTTTTAGACCTGGGATCTTGTGCCTAGACATAAAATAGTGGTCACTATCACTAACTACCAAGGCTCAAAACAAAATTAAATAGACTTGCGAGATTGGATTTAATTCGGTGTGCATTTAGACATCATTTCAAAAATGACAAACAATAAAATCATTCGTAATCTATTTTCAGTAGTCATTGTGACTTACTATAATGTTTTCACAATGTTAGGGTCTCTTAGCGACCCAACATCTAAAGAATCCCTCAACAAATTGTATCCAGAGCCTCTACAAGTGAACCAAGGTTTAATCTATAAAATCTCAAACAACTAAAAGAGGAAAATAATATCTTTATTAGTATATCCTTTTTCACTTACCATTATTTTTTCATAGTGATACGCTCTGTCAGCCACTCAACATCTAAACATTTCTTCAGCAATTGGTGACCACAACCTCTAGAAGTGAAACGAACAAGTTGTATACTGTAAAATATGAAATAATTAAAAATGGAAAATACTAACATGGATCATAAATCTTAGATTATTTATTACTTAATTTTAAGTTTTCATAGTGACAACGTCCCTCTATGAATCCCCATATTAAGAATTATTCAAAAAATTGTATCTAGGATTCTAGAGCATGTAGAATTGCATATCGATCCGAAAAAGTTTGGCAAATTTTAAAGCTATCTCCAGTTCTCATGTAATTATATCAAACTAAATTTGGTTAATTATGCACCATTCTACACCTATGAGATTTAAATTTGGTGAATAGGGTGGGTCTATGGTGGCGCTAATACAATCTTCAATGCAAATTTCAAATGGTGTTACCATTCTATAGTGGTGGGAGGCAATTTTTCCCTGTTAGCCTTGTACTAAAAAAACATATATTTAATATTTTGGTGAATGTTCCAAATAATCATTAAAATACTATTTATCGATATTGACAAATGCATTATGGTGTCAATCGGTGATTTCTTGTATACGTTTGGAAAAATTGGGTGAAATTAGAACTAATACAAAGAGAAATTGTGTATGGGGTGGTGGTGAAAAAAGTAGGTAAGTTGCCAATTTCCAACAAAAGAGGTGGCAAAGAAACTGGATATATCCTCAAAATTTTGAATTTATGAGGTGAATCAGACATGCCTCCCAATACTATTATTCACCAAATTATCGATGAGACCGACCACCATGATTCACAAATTGGCAAAAATTAACCACTAAAAACCCGTTGAGTCAAACACTGGTATCTTATGAGTTAAACTACAACATTATTGAAAAGGCTTGCCTAGTAGTCGTATTTGCATCACAAAACCTTTGAAATTATATGCTATCCCACACAGTGAAACTAATTGCAAAAAATGATCCTCTAAAGCATCTACTGAACAAAGAAACATTAACGAGAAGGTTAAAAAAATGGGTGTTAATACTGAGTGAATTTGATATCAAGTATGTGGAAAGGAAGGCCATCAAGGGTCAAATCATTTTTAATCACCTAGTTGATGCACCAATTAAAGACAAAAAGCCACTAACTATAGATTTTCCTGATGAAGTAATACTACATTTAACAATACACCCATGGAAGATGTTCTTTGATGATTCATTCACCCAGTAGGGGTCAAGAGCTAGTATTTTTTTTATAGCTCCTCAAGGATAAAAAAATTCCTAAAGCATACAAAATGATATTTCAATGTACCAACAACATTTCTAAGTATGAAGCTTTAGTGAATGGATTTAAATTGGAAATTGAATGAAAGATTATGGAGTCACATATCTATGGCGATTCACAAGTGATAATCAACCAAATCAATGATTAGTACCAAAAAAATGAATAAAAGCTAATGCCACACAAGAGAATGGTTGATGACCCGAATAAGTATTTTGTCTACAACACATTTCAAGAAATTCCTCGATTAGAGAATAAAATGGTAGATGTCATATCTACTTTAGCATCAATAACTGGAAGAACATCAATTCCTCTATGACTTTTTGGGAGAAGAACCACCATTCCCTGCCTATGATTCCAAAGATTCCCAAATAGTATGCTTGACTGTGGGGCATGATTCCTCTAGATATAGCCAAATCTATTCCTACCTCAAAGAGCAAATCATTCCTAATGGACTATCTAGAAATGAAAAAAGAAACTTTATCCAAAATTCATTTTGTTATTTAATCATAACTAATGACTTATATAGATGTGGTCTAGACAATACTCTACTTAGATGTTTAGAAAATGAAGAGTCTAAATGCACATTACAATAAGTCCATGAAGGTATTTTTGGATCTCATTCAAATGGTCTTTCATTAGCTAAGAAACTTCTGAGGGTTGGATACTACTAGCCCAACATGGAGAAAGATGTAGTGTAATATGCCAAGTCTTGCAAGAAGTGTCAACTACATGGTAACTTAATTCACACTCTAGCTAGAGATTTTTTTCCATTCATAACACACTGGCCATTTCAACAATGGGCATTTGATCTCATTGGTAAGATATATCCTTCATCATTCAATAGACATAAGTTTATTATCACATCCATGAAGTATTCCACGAAGTGGGTAGAGGTTACTCCTTTAATCAAGGTGATGGGAAAACAAGTGTCTATGTTCATCCTAAACTACATCATTTGTAGGTATGGGATCCCCTCTTCTATTGTGACAGAAAATGGGAGGACATTCAAAAACAAGGATATGGATGATTTATGTGCTTAGTTTTACATAACACTTTTCTTCAATGTACTACCCTCAAGGTAACAAACAGGTTGAGGCATCCAACAAAACAATACTGAAAATCTTGCAAAGAATGGTGATAAAATTAGGCAAAGACTGACATCCACAATTGAATTCAACACTGTGGGCCTATGACCATCATCAGAATGCCTGTAAGGGAAACACCTTTTTCTCTTGTCCATGGATTAGAGGAAGTACTACCAATTAAAGTTGAGATCCCATCCTTGAGAGTATCACTAAGAGGACTGGTAATAGATGAGGAATATAGTATATCAAGAATCCAAGATCTAGAATTGCTAGATAAGCGTAGGAAAGAGGTTTTTGATCATCTAAGATTTTACCATAAAAGAATGTCAAGAGGTTACAAAAAGGAGGGATGTCATTGATAATTTTGAGTTGGAGATCTTGTGTTGACAGAGAATCCTAAAAATTAACACAATAGAGAACAGAAGGGAAAAATTGAACCCAACTAGTTGGGATCCGTCATCATCACAATAATATTTGGCTCTGGAGCCTACCAACTCTCAACACTTGAAGGGGATCTACTTCTAGATCCTATTAATATAATCCACCTAAATAAATTCTACGTTTGACATTCTAAAGTTAGCATCTTGTACAAATAAAAAGAGATCTAGAAATAATCCAAAAATAACGAAAAGTGTTTTTAAAAAAATAAAAAAATAATAGGAAAGATTTTGAAGAAAAGAAAAAACATCATAAAAAGTGCTAAAAAATGATCATCCTAGTGAAAACTTGGCAAATAGGCACCTTGATGAATTAAAAAAAAGAAGTGAAAAAACAAAAAGAGAAAAAGTACAAAAAAATAAAAAAATAGGAAAAGTGCCTTGGTGAAAACTTGGTAAACAGTTGCCTTGGTTGCAAAAATAGAAAAATTTGGTAAGTGGTGAAAACTTGGTAAATAGGTGCTACTTGTAATAAATGTTCCATCTATCAATACATCGCTTGGCTATTTGGCTACTTGTGGTCTTAGTTTGTATATACCCTTTAGTTATTTTTGTAACCTTGTACAAAATCAGTTGGTTCAGAATCATACTATCATAGGTTGGAATTGGTCTGTGTCTTTGTCCTAGGATAATCATACCTAAATAGAGGTAGTTTCCTAGCAGTTATGTCAACCAAGTCAGCATCTTGTTACTTAGTTGTCCCGGCAGGTATTGTGAGTCATCTTGAACTCTCATCTAGGGGATAGTTTTCCACTGACATAAAGATATTTCTCAACACCAAACCTATCAAACACCAACACTAAATGTGAATGCAAAGGTGTTTCTCAACACCCATCTAAGGTATTTACTCAAAAACAATAACAATAAATGCAATACAAAATGATGTTTATCAACACTCACACAATCAAACATATGTGTTTCTTAACACTCACAAAATGAATATTGATTTGATCACAAAACAAAGGAAAAATCCAATCAACAATATTTTTGAACACCACAAACATACAAACATTCAATCACAACTAGATATCAAAAGTTCAAATAAAAACCTATACACAAACATGCTTGAACTATGTTGATCATGTCTTTCGACTGAACAACTAAATGATGGCCAAGGACTAGAGAAACATGGAAGAGGATATGACATTTTCTTGGTATGTTGTCTATTATCATTGGTTTTTATTACCATGTATTCCGAGCAACTCAAAGATGTCCACAGAGTAGAGAAGCAAGGACATGGGCATGGTGTTTTCTTTGATTTGTGCTTGTGGTGATTGTTCTGAGGATCCTAAAACATCAAATAAATTGGGTTTTTGTGATAAGATCCTCCATTTCATGTGGTACACCACACATACCTTGGCTCTTTTTATTTGAATGCAATGGTGAGGTTGGAACTATCTCCTTGTCTATTTGATTGTCTTCACTGATTTCTTAGTAAGGTGAAACTAGTAACGTATGCCCAAGGATATGAAAAAAAAGGGTCATTGCAAGTATAACATCATATATTTTCACACAAACAGAAGGATCTTATAATGCTAAAAGGAAGTAATACTCAATTCATCCTATCTCTGCATGCCTTGATGCTTAGTTCCACTTTCAACATTGCATTTGATCAAGGTAGTATTCATATTCTCAAGATTTCCAAATCAGTTAGAAAGGGTTGTACTAGCCTCAATGTTCCACAAAAATTATTAGTGATGAAAAATTGCCTATTTAAATGATCAGTGACTATTGTCGTGGTCATAGTTAGTTGCATTCATTTTAGCATAACTTGTATAATGTTGTTTTGTGTGAAACATGCTTAAAAGAAGTCAATCCATTGAAAGGAAAAATCAATATCAATCTGGAATCAACTTTAAATCACTATCCAATCTAGTATCATAATTCTACACAACATGATCTTGGTTGAGTACATTCTATCATTGATATAAAAAAGACCTGCATTTCATGTTAGTAGTATCACAACATTTTTTATGCATTGCATATGCATTCATTATACTCATTACAAGTTACATTGTCACTGCATATCATAAAAGGTTAAAAAAAAAAAAAGATAGACATCATTTCATTTTTAAGTTGCATCCATAAAGTGCATCCATACATACATAAAATGTGAAAAGACAAAAATAAATGCATCCATAACATATACATAATAATACATCATAAATGATCCAAAACTTGTATCTTATATATATAAGTATCAGTGAAATGAAGTACAATGAGATCAATATCAAATTTGGATCAATGGCCAATGTATCAAAATATTAGTATGTCAGAGTACATCGAGTGATCATCAATCAATTAGTATACATCAAAATATCATTTGATCAATGAAATCATAGTACAAAAAGTAAGGACTCACTCCCACCCTCATCATCTGCACAAGGGGGAGTAGGAACATCCACCCTAGTAGGAGGGGTAAGAACAACACCCTAATACTATGCAACAAAGACAAAATAAGAAGAATCCCAAGAAACAATTGGAACAACACCAATATACAAGGAATAGTAATATGCAGCTCTATGTCCTTGGCATGTGATAACATTTTGTGCTTAGTCCCTATCAATAGTAAGGTCAACAATATGAAAATCTTTATCAACTAGTTGTACCTCTAAAGTAGCAACTCAAGATCTCAATTGGATACAGTCCTGATGACATCAAGCTAGTGCATCACTTGTACTGCCCTAACCACTTGGAGGATCCAGTGGTCGATGTCATTGCTTCTCACCCTGATCACCACCTGTGCACTATCTATATCTCCACAAAACATCTTGATGTCCTTGTGGTCCTAGATCTCTCTAGGGAGGACAAAACCTCATCCTCATCATCCTACCATCTCTCTCTCCTCCTCCACCACCTCCATCATCACCTCCATCATGAACACCATCTCCACCCACAACACATAACCCTTCACCCCCTCTTCTCCTCTGATCCCTCCCTCTATCTCTCTTCCCTCCATCTCTACCCACATCTCTATCACCAGCTCACCCAATGTCTATGCCTCAATGAACTCTGTCTCTTCATCCTCCCCTATTGGTATCATCATCTGTATCATAGTTTGAAAGACCATCTATATTTGGTGCTACCTCATCAGGAGATGTGAGCCTCAAGAAAGGATATTATGCACAGTAATCTCTATACTCATCATTCATCCCTACATCATCAATCTCTAGATGATAGTCAAATGGAGAAGGAACCATCTGTTGGTGATCCTTCTCAGTTGTCTCAAAAGAAAGGAAGGGCCCCCAAATTATCTCCTCATCCTTGATCCTGGCATAGGTAGTTGTGACCTATGGGATACCCTGTACACAACCATACTGCCTGAGTACTATGCTAACGTTAAATCTCTCAAAAAAATATTAGGTCCAACCAATCAGGTAACACCTCATGAAAACCAAAGACATCTCAAAGAGGTTAGATATCTAGGCCTCACAATTAAGGTATGGTTTCCAAATAGAAAAAATCACATCATCAAGGACTTGATGCTAGTACTCCAGTTTGTCTAGGTGGGGTTGTATCACAAATCCATAATACAAGTATACATAGGGTTATCCAGACTGTCTGACCCTATTAATAATCGGTCTCATAATAGGGATGTTCTCCCATGCCCAAATCTGGAGAATCAATACACTAGCTATCATGCTCCTCGCATAGTGGTAAACTACCTTGTGAAGCTCTCTATATAGATGTACCAAGATACAAGTACCCCAAGAAAAATGTTGAGGCTATGCCATCATCTCCTCCAAAATGCTAGCCCCATGAAGGCTCCTATCTGGCATCAATATTCCTCTGATAAGACCGACCAAGACACAACGTAATGTTGCATAATAGCTCTCCATATGCTCATAGGTGATATGACGATGATAAATACTATCATCTCTAAAGAATATGTAGACTGCCTCTATACCCGCCTAAGGATTCTAATCAAAATATACTAAATCACCAACTACATGGATCTAAAGAATATGCCATACATCTTCAGGGGTCACTGTAATCTCTCTTATGATAGATGTAACATGTTATGCTCATAATGCCACCACTCAGCCAGTGCGGTCAACAATCCATAGTTCACTCAAATATCAAGCACATCAAGTAATATAAATAAACCCAATCTACCAATGACACATCTCTCATCATCAGAAAGATGCTCAATCATGTTAAGTACTCTAGAGTACTGGTCGCAAAAGGTAATAACACCCGAATCATGCTGTATAAAAAAGATCAAACTCATCAATCCAATATACAAGGTCAGATAAGAAACTTAATCAAAAGTAAACATGATATCATCTCAAATCAAATCAAAGCTAAGCTAAATTGGACAAACGCGAATTGAATTGGGCCTCAAAATCAATAACTTGGCAAAATTTAATACCATGTGACTCAAGATAGTCTATGTACGATCCAACATGGGATACGATCCCAGAAAAGGTAAAAAATGATCAAAACACTAGAGATGACCTGAGATTTGTAGGGAACAATCCTAAATCCCACATACAATCCGAGAGAGACTAGAAATAACTTAGGAACACAATGTGACTAAAGCCATACAAGAAATGACTATATGGGTTTACAGTCTCTGAATTTGACCTAACTAGATACGACTAGGAATAAATCAAAAATAACCTAGGATATTTAGGAAAACCAAAAATGTCTTTGGATTAATTGAAAATGACTCAGGATCGTAGAAATGACTAAAGATTAAAACGATAAAAAACATGACAAAAAAAAATGTGTTAAAATTGACTAAAATTTGTGCTAAAATCAAGGTTGAGGATTGACATACTAATGCAGCGTAGTGCTTAGGCCATCACTATCGTCAAACATGCTCAAATTGATGCTTCTCCATAGGGACCACCATTTTATCTCTAGAGGCTCAAAATAACCAAAATAGGAAAAGTAAACATAAATGGGAAAAAGGTAATTTTAAACCTTATTATACCTTTTTGAGTTAATCAGGATAGCTTGGTCAATAACAATCCAGCTACAATTTGGGATAAAACTTGAAATTAAATGGACAAATTTAGGCAGTGAATCCATTCAACACTTTGTGAATTCATTCCAGCTACAAGTCAACTATAGTCAAACTAAGGTCAAACAACATCACATAATGTCAACTGGGGCACAACAACACAACAATAGCAATTGAAAGTTGTTCTGCATCAACCTTATCAAGTTAAAGTACTCATATATTGGTCAACTAAAGTCAAACATGGTCAAACTTAGTTCATAAGCTAGTTAAACTTGGTCAAAATGTGTTCAAATCAATACACAATCAATTCAAATCAAATTCTCAATAATCGAAATCAGTGTCCTAACAAATCCAGTCAAATTTTCAACATTCTTATCACTCAAAATTAGGATTTAATTAGGTTTTTATTTCGATTTTGCTCCCGAGGTGGCATAATCACGTCAAGTTTCACCAATTTCTATCAGGAAAGCATCAAATCGATCAATCAAATCAAATATTATCATCAGATTGAACAAATTCTCAATACTAAGGGGATCAATTTCATCAGGCATCATACCAAGTTGATGGTCTCAAATCCATCAAGTTATCAATCTTAGAATGAATGATTTCATCAAGTCTCGTATCAAATTGATTGGTCTTATCTATCGAATCATTAGGGGAATATCAATTTCATCACACCACATCAAATTGATATTGTCTTTATATAATTGACTTCATCAGGACCCATATCTAGTTAATTATCTACATTAAACTTTTCATGGTAATCAGCTTCATCGCACCACATCAAACTGGATATTCGTTCAACCTCAGGATTTCAAATTTTTGACATTAATCATTGCCATCGCACCACATCAAACTATTAATTTGTCCTTATAAAGTAGATCTTTCTTTCAAATCTTTGTGGCAGTGATCAATTTCATCGCTTCACATCAAAATGGTCAGATTGGTCTCAAATAATCTGAATTTCAATTAGGGGCATTTTCATTAGGAATCATACCAACTTGTTCTCTCCATCAGTCATCAGATATTATTTGAATCAATGCACTGGTCTCACATTGATTCAAAGAGGGGAAAATATAATCACCCTAAAATAGTCTAGTATAACTTAGTGCCCTTGAGTCAATTCAATTCATCAAAACCCTAATCAAAGGGTCGAGACTTAATCAAAATCATCAAATCAATTGAATGACTAGACCAAATTGTATAACTAGGTTGATCCACCTAGTTGTATAATTCATCCCTCATTAGACAATTAAAGGTTAACAATCTGTAGTAAAATGTTCTAGCACATTTAACTAAATAAAGTTCTAAAATCCCACTTGTGAAAAGAAATGAATTAAGGAAATAAATAATTTATTTAAATTCCAACTCATCATAAAAGGAAAAAATAAATCCAAGTGGCTAATCACATGACATTACATGGATCAATCAATTTTGAATCTAAACCACACAACAAGTTTGAATATGAGCCACTAACTTCTATCAAATTTCTATAAAATGGAGGCAATTCAAGGGATTCCATATCTAGAGTTTATGCAAAGAGATTATTCCAAAATAGTGTCATACTTCTTGAGAGCATTTGGAGAGGATAGCAACATCATTTAGCATAATTTCATCATTCTAGATCATTAATGGAAGCATTTATCTCATTTATTTAGCTTAATTTGCATTGAATTAATATGTAATCATGATCATAAGTTGCATCAGTTGTAGGTTAATTGATTTGACTATTTCATTCTAGGACTGTCTAGTCACCGATCTAGGCTAATTCTGAGAACAAACTATAATCTAGATCATACTCTTCTTATATAGGAAGCAATGATATGCTCTTCTTTGGTTTAATTACATTGTCTGAATGATTTTTATACTAACCAAAGGAACGAATGTCTCACTGAGTTTTGTGTTTACAGATTTACAGGTTCCACAACTTGACACACCCACACTTTTCTCGTATGTATAATTACAATGAGGTAAACATGTTGGGTAGAAGTGCCTAAAGATGCATCGTGATCTATGCTCTGGGTCAAAGCCTTCCCCCTATGGTCAATGTCTCGTTGTGACAAAAATTAAATATAAAAAAATATTACCTAAATGAAACCAATAGACTCAAGAAAAAAACATAATAATAAAATGGTATTTTGGAGTCATTAATTGGAGGTTAGGTAAAATGGTATTGTATCATAAAAAAATGGAAGAACTTCCATTTAGGACTGGTTTAGCCCTTCGAGTAAGTAGTTTGGGGTCATGTCAAATGCCTTGAATGGTTTTTTGACTTGGATCTGGCTTTTCCCCCCTATTCTACTTCTCTTTCCACCTTTTTCCATCTTGTTTCTGGCACATGATCTTGAGAAATTGATATTCTTGACCTCAGGGTCAAGGTTGACCTCGACCCTAACCTAGGTCAAGGTCGACCTTGACCTTGACCCTGGGTCCAAATTTCAAGTTCTGGAAGTTTCCGGATGTTGGGGTTCAACAAGTTTATTTTCCCATTTTTGGGTTGGCTGTTTCGAACTTCGAAATGGTAAACTCAAATTATATTTAATCTAGGTCCATTTCTAGGGGTAAAGGTTTACATGTGAATTTAATTCTCCTATGTCAGCCTCTCTAGAAGTTTTTGCCCTAGACTAGTATAAAAGGAAGCCTTCCTCTCTCATTTTCTCCATCAATTGAACATCAATCATCATCAAACATCCATCATCCATTATTCATAAAAGTAAGAAAATTCAAGCAATTGTCAAGAAAGAAAGAAGGAGAAGGAAAGCATTCAAGCATTCAAGATCCAATTCATCAATGAGATCCATTGGAAGCCATTGAAGAATTCAATCTCTATGGAGCCCCTTTGTTGAAGATTTATCCATCCATTTCCATTCAAGCCTCTTTCCATTCCAAGATCCATTCAAGATTGGTGTTGAAGATTTAATGCAATTGATTTGAGATATCCTACATACAATTCTACATTCATTTGGAGCATCCATACTTGTGGATTTAAGGATTCAAATCCTCCACAAGAGTTTCAACATAAGCAAGGTCAATTGTTCCATTTACTTTATTTATTGTTGCAATTTCAATTACATTTCAAGGTTAATTCCAAAACCAGGGTTTGACCAAGGCAAACCCCTCATCCAACAAATAAAACCCTTTTTCTTGTAGGTATAGGTGTAGGACAATGAATTACAGATCAGATCTGAGTACCCTTTTTGGCTAACTTTCAGGATCCGTGAATAAAATTTCTGTCAGAATAGTGCAGGTCAAGTTTGACATAAAGGGGTAAGATTGTGCCCCGGGGTAAGATCTTACCCCTATTTTGGGTCAAGGTCAACCTTTCTCAGAACAACAGAAGGTTTCTGGGTTTTCTCTGTCTCTGTGTTTCCAGACCAGATCCAGTTGCAGAATTTCCTGAAACTGAGTACAGACACCAAAAAATAGCATTTTCTAGATCTTTCATATTTTGAGGTTAGTAATTTTCTTCAATTCAATTAAGATTTCAATACTTCCTTTCCATAACAGAATATAAGGTTTTCTCCTTTCTTCATATTCTTCATCGATTGATTCCTTTGTGCATTGACCATTTTCTTTTGGTTGATCAATTTGGATCTTTCCTTTGGGAATTTGGGGTTAAGAAGAGAGTCTTATCTTCCCCAATCCTATATATCTCATTACATCCACACATTCTCATTATATCCATTTTCTTACATTACACTTTGGTAAACAACACATCACATTTTCAAACTTTACATTTTTATATCTTACATTTTGGTGAACCCATGATAGACAACTCTTTCTTTTATGGTGTTAGATCTTGCATTTAAATTTCATATAAAGTAAAAATAAAAAAACATTTATTTGTTCATGCTTTGTGTTTTTCTAGTTTAGTTCATTTTGCATTGCATTGGTATATGAGCTTTACTACCTCTAGTCCTACTTATAATATTTTGGTTAGACGGAGTCGTAGACTTATGGGTGTCTTTGATCCTGAGTCGTCCTCTCCTTTTCTTAGGATCCTAGATGAAAATTTGATTATTCATGATTCTAATCCTAGTATTGAGCATAACTCTTCTCACTCATCTCATGATGATGATGATGCTTTAAGAGTTCCTCCTGAACAAGTCCAAAAAAATTCAACTGAACTTGATAAAATGGGTAATTGGCTTATTCAAGAAAACTATAATCAAGATTTTATTCAAGCTATAGATGCTCTTAAGAAAGTCCTTCGTGATAGTGATCAAGGTGTTAATCTCTTGCATGATATTACTCATCTTGTGCATTCAAATGTTAAGCCTTTAGCTCAAGAAGCTCAAGATTTAGGATTCACTCCTCCTGTCACTAGTGTGGAACCTTCTTCCTTTCCTTTACCTAGCATTCCTACTTATACTCCTCCTTTAGTGACTACATCAATTCCCTCTCTTCTTATGAGTGTTCCTCCCATGTCTCTACCTACTTCAAAACCTTATCATAATGTTCCTTTTACTTATTCCAATCCTCTTCCAACTGTGGTTCCAAGTGTTCCCCCAGTTGTGTCTTCCTTTCTTGCCATTTCATACACTTTACCTAGTGTTTCTAGTGTGTCTATGCCTCCTATTTCATCTAATGATTCAATAATTATCAATTTGGCTCAAACTGTTTCCTCTTTACAAAAACAACTTGCGTCTTTAACTCAAGCCAAGTTTAGCATTCCTACATGTGACATGGGCAGTCCTTTATCCCTAGACATTATTCATGCCCCTGTTCCTCAACAAGCCAATGTGCCTCATCTTGAGAATTACAATGGTAAGGGAGACCCTGTTACTCATGTTAAAATATTCCAAATCCTTTGTAGTGATTATGCCCATGACCATAGGATTTTAGCCAAGTTGTTTGCTAGAACTTTTCATGATAAGGCCTTGCAATGGTATTGTTATTTGCATCCTTATTCTATTGATTCTTTTCCAAAACTTGCTAATGCCTTTATACAACAATTTTAAAATAACATTGGTCCGCAAGTGTCCTTAATTGATTTGATGCATTGTAAACATAATACTAAAGAAAAATTGATTGAATTTATTGGTAGATTTTAGCATTTGTATGCTCAGATTTCTTATCGTGATCTTGATATTGATATTCAGCATATGTTTATTTCAAATTTACAGAAGGATATTAGAGATAAGATTCTTCTTACTAAATTTACCTCTTTTCAACAACTTTGTACATCGCTTCATCATTATCAATTACAAGTGAGTCAATTTGAGAGCAACACTCCAATGGCTCTTGTCCCAGTTGATAAGAGTGATGCTGCTCCTAATCCAAACAAGTTTCAAAAACCTAACAACTATGTCAAGATAAACAAACAAATGAATGCAGTTGTTGATCAAGTTATTGTTACATCCAACCCACTTCTGCATCCACTGCTTTTCGTATGAATTGTACTTTTACTCCTCTTTTTTAATCTTTCAATTCTATTATGAATAAACTATAGACTGCTAATATGATTACTTTACCTCCTATTCGACCTCTTTTACCTACAACGGTGGCATCCAAATCCTTTGATACCAAAGCCTTTTGTCAATACCATCATCAGAATGACCATGATACTGAGAAGTGTTATTCTTTAAAACATAAGGTTCAAGATTTAATTTATTCTAATGCTTTATCTGTTGATAATTTTGATGGTAGTGGGAACAAGTCTGTTTCTCCTCCTAATCAAAATCTCCAAATCTATACGAATCCTTTGCCTACACATGATACTAATACCATTGTTCAACCATCTTCTGTGGATATTGTTTATGATTCAAAGATGGATGATCTTAATCACATTGTTAACCATGTGGAGCATGTTGTTTTGTCTCAATCTGCATCTCCACCCCAACATCAATCTCAATCTCAACTTCAAGTTCCACCTCAACCTAAGCCTAAACCCAAACCTCAAAAACAACCTAAGAATAAAAGACCCAAGGAACTCTTGATTACCTTTGATGATTTTGAGACTATTAAAGCTCCCGATGGCCCCCTTTATATCTATGCTAAGATTTATAAGATACCTATGCGTGGTTGTCTTGTTGATCCTACATCCTTAGTCAATGTTATTACTGAAGAAAATCTTTTTATGAAGAACTTACAATGTGATTCTTATGATACATCAGATGTGTGGATTCAAACTGGTAATGGTTTTCTTTATCCATCATTTGGTTCTATTAACTTACCTATTGAACTTTGTGGTAAAGTTGTGGACACTACCTTTATTGTTGTTCCTACTTCTAATCAGTTTCAAGTTAAATTAGGTTTTCCTTGGTTGAATTCCATGCATGTTGTTGCTTCTCCTATCCATAAGTGTCTTCAATTCATTCATGATGAAGAAGTGAAGATGATTAATCATAGTTTATATCAACCTTCTAGGCCTAGGGATTGTGCTACACTTGACTTCTTTTGGCCTTCAATACCTAATTCATGTCCTTCTCGACCTGATAATCTTTTTCAATCATATCAAGCCTATATGCATCACAAGATTCTTGAGTTAAGCATGCCTCAGATGGATCTTAACCGTGGTCTTTTTCCTACGCCTTCCATACCTCCTTTATCCCTGACTTCTAGTTCTATTAATCAAGATCCTAATGTTTCTTTTCAACCTACTGAGAATCCTACTAATCCTCCTATAGAACCTGTGAAGGAATCGATGGTTGTTCCTCCTAGTTCTCAACATATTTAGAATGAGACAAAATCTAACCAATTTGCTAATGAATGTCATAAGAAGCATCATAATCAAGCTAAAGCCTGTGCCTCTGTTCTTCCAAGTTCCTTACCTTTTTTGACCATCCTATGCATGATGTGTTAGAAGAATTTAATACTAACAATGATGTTAAGATGCATGATTATGATGATTCTATTTGTATCTTAGATCCTATTTTGATTAATCTAGATGACGAAGATACTCTTGATGACACTAATGATGTTAATGATGAATACAAAACTATTGACATTGACATTGATTTACCTAATATTCTTTCATCACAATTGACAATTACACCTAGTATCAAACATTATGATTCTCAAGAGGATCCTTGTTTGGAACTAGCTATCATTCCTATTGTATTAGATATAGTCCCTCTTGTGAGTTTCCTACCTTCCTGAAATGATATAGAATGATATGGGCAGAGTAGGAGATGTGCTTGATTGGCTTGTCCTTCATGGTAGCTTTTTGTGTGTTTTCTTGTTGTACTATGCTTCTCCCGTAATGTTCTTTCTAAATGTTTATTAGATTCTTTTATACGACCCTTGTTACTTTGTTGGTGCAAGGTGATAAAGGAATCAAATCTATTTTACTATTCCTCTATATGTATCTCTATTCTTCTATATGTTGTTTTCATGTTATGTTGTGCCTGTGCTATTGTTCGTAAATGTTTTCCTTGTGTAGACCACTTGGATTTGTGACTTGGTAGAACTGAATCTTTCTGGTCTCCATGTTATGGTCTGAAAAGATTCGTCTTCGTAACTCTTATGTTTTCTTTCCTCCATTATGATTGCAGTTCTACTTTCTATGAGGAATGATGTCAATTCATTTGTAATAATATCATATAAATATTATCTTATGATCATACTGACCCCACGTCAGGTAGATCCCTTCTGTGTTCTTTGTATATTTATGTGGTATTTCGCTTGATTTGTCTTCACTTGGGGGCATCTCATAGTGGAAACACAATCAATGGAGTTGTTTATGTTTCTATTCAATCCATTTCTCCTGTTAAAGTGTTAGCAATAACTTTAACATGGGCGCATACCCTCTAATCACTTTTTGCACACACACACTTTCAATATATGTATTGTTCAAAGCTCTTTTCTCCCTTTATGGATTAGTGACTAATCCTTAAAGCATGGATTTGTATCTTATAGGATCTCTTGATCCTTCCAGTTTCAAATTTTTAAAATTTTGATCCCTTAAGGTCAGAGGTGTCCCTCAGACTGGATCTCTTTCATTTTTGGCTTTTCTCTTTAAGAATAGAATATTCGTAAGGGTGAATCCTCAATGGGTTGACTAGTGAGTAGCCACATTCACTAGGTGGTTCAACTCCATCTTTCTAGTTGCATTGTTTCCTTGTGTGGTTCACAATGGGACATAGGTTCTCATTGGGCAAGATAATCACACCCTCTTTTCTCTCTTTTGTAGAGATGTCTCTCTTATTATAATCTTGGAGTTGAAAAAGAATTGATTCTCTGGGGGCTTGAGGATCCCTTTGTCCCTTTGATTTCAATATGATTATCTTTTTCATTATGATCTACTTTACTAAGTGTTTGCATCGAGTCCATACTCTTGCTAAAGTGGGGGCTAAATGTATCATCAGAAAATGGAAGTACTTTCATTTAGGATTGGTTTAGCCTCTGAGTAAGTAGTATGGGGTCATGTCTTACACCTTGAAAGGGTTTTTGACTTTGATCTGGCCTTTTCCCCTTGTTCTACTTCTCTTTCCACCTTTTTCTAGCCTGTTTTTGGCACCTGATCCTAAGAAATTGAGATTCTTGACCTCAGGGTCAAGGTCGACCTTCTGGGTCAAGGTCGACCTCAACCCTAACCTAGGTGAAGGTTGACCTCAACCTTGACCTAGGTCAGAGTCGACCTTGACCCTGACCCTAGGTCCAGATTTCATTTTCTCCATCAATTGAACATCAATCATCATCGAACATCCATCATCCATTATTCATACAAGCAAGTGAATTCAAGAAATTTTCAAGCAAGCAAGAAGGAGAAGGAAAGAATTCAAGCATTCAAGATCTAATTCATCAAGGAGATCCATTGGAAGCCATTAAAGAATTCAATCTCTATGGAGCCCCTTTGTTGGAGATTTCTCCATCCATTTCCATTCAGGCATCTTTCCATTCCGAGATCCATTCAAGATTGGTGTTGAAGATCTAATGCAATTTATTTGAGACATCATATATACAATTATACATTCATTTGGAGCTTCCATACTTATGGATCCAATGATTTGAATCCTCCACAAGGGTTTCAACATAAGCAAGGTGAATTGTTCCATTTACTTTGTTTATTGCTACAATTTCAATTACATTTCAAGGTTGTATCGTCTTAAAATGGAAGCACTTCCATGTTAAGAACATTTAGCCCTCCGAGTGAGTGGTCTAGGGTCACGTTAAGCACCTTGATTGATTCTTTGTATGTATTTGGCTATTTCCCCCTGTTTGACTTCTCTCCTGCTCATTTCCAACCTTTTTCGGATAGTTTTCTCTGATAATCTAGAGTTTCTGACTGTCTAGGTCAAAGACAACTTGGTAGGGTCAAGGATGACCTAGAACCCAACCTAGGTAGGGATGAACTTTACCCTAACCTAGGGGGGTGTCTACCTCATCCCTGACCCCAAGTCCAATTTTTAGATTTTGGGAGTTCCAGGATACCGGGTTTCAGAAAGATTTCTTTTCCCACTTCTGGGTTGGCCATTTTGGGTTTCAGAATGGTAAATCCTTAAATTACATTTAATTTGGGTCCATTTTTAGGGGTTCAAGTTAATTGGGATTTAATTCTCCAATGTTGGCCTTCTCTAGAGGTTTGTGCCCTAGATCACTATAAAAGGAAGCCTTCCTCTCTCATTTGATCCATCCATTATTCATCAAGAGGTCTCAAGGAGATATTCACGATCAAGCAAGAATTTCATCAAGAATTTCAAGGAAGAATTCAAGCCCTCTTCTCCATTCAAGTTCTCCTTTGAAGATCAAGGATTCAAGCATTCAAGCCTTTGAAGGGATTTGGTTCAAGCATTTAAGCTTCATCATTCAAACCCTAGATCTATCCATCATGATGGTGTAATCTTCCTTCAAGATCCTTTGTTCATCTTCAAGATCCATTCATTCTTCTCTTAAGGTGGATTCCAAGCATAAAATCATGGAGGTTTTGGATTTACATTCATGGTTTTGATTTACATTTGCCATTGTTGTGTTCAAGCTTTCACATCAACATACTTCTTTACATTTCAAATACAATTGCATATCTATTGAATATCATAACTTCGTTGTTAGATCTACTTCTACTACTTGCTAGCATTCTCCATTTCAATTTAATTATTAAGGTTGATTCCAAACCAAGGTTTGACCAAGGCAAACCCCTAATCCAAACAACAAAACCATTTTTCTTGTAGGTACAGGTATAGGACTACGAATCAGAGCTTGGATCTGGATACCCTTTTCGGTGAACTTCCAAGATCCACGAACATATTTTTTGTCGGAGCTGTTTTGGGTCAAGGATGACCTTTAGTAGGGAGTAGGATCTTGCCCCGGGGTAAGACCTTGCCCCACTATCTGGGTCAAGGACAACCTGCCTTCAGAAAGATAAAATTTTTATGGGTTTTATCTGTCTCGACATTTCATGTCCGAAATAGGTTGCAGAATTCCCAAAACTATGCACAAACATTAGAAATCAACATTTTCTAGATATTCCCTATTTTGGGGTTAGTATTTTCCTTCTATTTATTTCATATTTCAAACATATACCTTTCATAGTAGTTTATAGGATTTTCTCCTTTCTTCATATTCTCCATTACTTGATTCTCTTGTGCATTGATCACTTCTTTGTGATTAATCCATTTGGATCTTTCCTTTTGGGAATTTTGATTGAGGATAGGTCCTATATCCCACCCTTATTCAAATTCAAATATCATTCATATAGGTGGATTCATTTCACACCTATTCATTTTGGTGAACCCGACATACTTACCCCCTTTTTCTTTTGTGGATTTAGATGCTCTATTATTTTTAGTAGGTCTTTTCTTTCATTAAGATTAGATTTTGTTTATGCTCTTGCATTTTAAAATTCAAAAATACAAAAAAATATATATATTTAATAAAATACAAAAACATTTCTTGCATTTTACTTACTATGGAGATTGTTAAGATGCTTTGGTGTGTGGTCATGTTCTTTATTACCCTTCTTTTAGCATCTCTCTACCATACCTATGATGTTTATGAGAGTATCATTCACTTCATTGTGTTGATGATCCTTCATTTTTCACTTGCTTATGCTTTTGTGAAATTGACTAACACTAGTCTTCCTAAATTCAAAACTTTCATTAAAGATTTATGTGGTAGCCTTATTACTCTTTTGGATTATGTGAAGAATTTGGTAGATGATACACCATCTCCTAATCTTCCTAATCCTAATCCTATCAATCTTAATATGATTCTTAATCTTCCTATTCCTAATCCAATTCCTAATCTTCCTATTCCTAATCCGATACCTAATTCTCCATCTGTTCATCCTAATTCTTCCCGTACTTATGATGGGATTCAAGCTATAGTTCAGGATGCAGATGTGCAAGTTTTCTTTGATTTACCTTCTCCTCTGATTCATGATGATATTAAAGGTAAGGGTTAAGAAACTTCTTCAAAACCTATTATTCCACCTTATACAACCTTTACTCATGAACATGATAAATAATCACCTCCTATAGAAGCTTTACATGATATGTACACTACTGGATATAATATGGTGACTAAACAAGGTTATAGAGGTTTAGGGCTTGGAGTTAATGAGCATGGTATTAGGTTTCCAGTTCATATACCCCCTAAACAGGACCTGCATGGTGTTGGTTGTTCAAAATATCAAGTCAAGGTAGGAGATGTTGATCATCGTACTCCTCTTCATGTTCTTCTCCCTACACCTAAAATAGAAAACTCTAATATTCGACAAGAAGTGGCTAAGAAGGTATATGTTGAGTTAATGAATTCCAAGAAAGAAATATTTAGACCTATGCTGATAGATGCTTTATACAAGTATAAATGTCCTTTTCATTATTGCACACATTTACTTGCTGATTTTAAACATTTCAAGTTATATGTTAGAGAAAGAGCTGCTTTAGGAATTATATCTCACTCTTGTGTAGTTTTACAATTCCTTCATAATTTTGATATAGGGGATTCCCCTCCTTTTGATATAATATAGATCTCTTCTCCTCTTGTCTCTGGACTGGGGGGAAATAGGTGTATTTCTATCCAGTCTCCTAGGATCCATTAGGCCTTTTATTGGGGCTTAATTGGTATTCTTTCTATCTCTTCTCTCTATGGTTTTGTATTATGATTATAATCATCCATGGATTCTATTTTTCAAGATATCTCTTCTAAGACATTTGTTTTGTAAAGGTATCCCTTGTCTTCATCTTTGGGGGGCAAGGTTCTTCCTTCTTTCTCTTTGTCTAGGGAACTGTTGTCCTTAGCTTAGTGGTATTTGTTTATATTGTAATATTATTTCATCATATTGACAGATGTTTTAACTATGGATAACCTTTTTATATGAGAGGTTGTTGTCCTAGGTCATCACCTCTTCTTTATGTTGCAAATTATATTTTTTATAAAATCTTATCCTTTTTTTGGTGTTAGAGTTGTTTCCCTCATTCCAAATATTCCTCTTCCTCTTCTTTGTAGGGGGCTTGATGATTGAATCTTTGTTCCCGCTCGATTTATCTTTGAAAGTTGATATTTTATCTAAAAGCACTCCTCTATGGTGGGGGTCTTGTTGATAAGATCTCTTTCATTGAGGATCCTTTTTCCATGAGCGATATATCCTTTTTGATAATTATCTATACTCTTGGATGTAGGGGTTAATACCCCTCAGTTAGAATATGGTGTACATTGTTGTTAAACAGGATATCTCCTTATATTGTGAAGTAGGTATCCTCTTCCTCTTCCTTATCTTGTCTAGTAGATTGCCATGATAAGGAGGGGGGCATATATAGGGTCTCCCTTGTACTATAGTTTTTAAATTTTTATATGCTAAATCTTGGAAGGTAATGCACATAAATTGCTAAATCCTTAAAAGACACACATTTATATGCTAAATCTTCTGAAGGTAACACACATCAGTTGCTAAATCCTGAGGAGACACGCATGTTTCAATTTTCAATATGCTAAATCTTGGAAGGTAATGCACATAAGTTGCTAAATCCTGAAAAGACATGCATTTATATGCTAAATCTTCCAAAGGTAATGCACATAAGTTGCTAAATCCTAAGGAGACACATTTTTTAAATTTTCAGATATGCTAAATCTTCTGAAGGTAACACACATAAGTTTCTAAATCCCGAGGAGACACGCATTTCATATTCATAGTGATACAAGAAGGTGGATCTATGGGTATTCTAGAAGCCTTTAGAAGATGCATTACAATTGCAAGAATAGTTTATGGGTGAACTATCAGGTTTGGCCACCTGTTTGGCTCTCCCTCCCTTGGTGATTCATGGTAAGGTGGACATCTTACTGGGCGAGGTAATCACTCTTTTCCCTTTCTCTCTTTTTGCTTTCATGCTAGTAGGATTGGATCACGAAGCTATGTTATTTATAGTGTTTCTCTTGTATTTCTTATGTAGTCATTTATGATTTTATGATAGCTTTCCAAATATGATATTAGTATGAGAAATGTTTCTCAGTGAGGTTTCTTGTGCTAGTTGATTTGGGTTTGTTTTAGTACTAACCCCTCTTTTGTGTTGTTTTTGGTTTTCTTTTTGCACCCTCATGTGTGTATTTTGAGTTAGAATCCTTAGCCTAGAGACTTGTGTCCTTAGCGAATCCACTCGAATCTTTTCTTTCTTCTCCTTAACCAAGAGTTTGCATCGAGTCCATACTCTCGCTAAAGTGGGGGCTTAATGTATCATCTTAAAATGGAAGCACTTCCATGTTAAGAGAATTTAGCCCTCTGAGTGAGTGGTCTGGGGTCATGTTAAGTGCCTTGATCAGGTATTTTCATGTATCTAGCTATTTCCCCTTGTTCTTCTTCTCTCCCTCATTTCTATCCTTTTCTAGACATTTTTCTATGAGAATCTAGAGTTTTTGATTGTCTAGGTCAAAGATGACCTGGTAGGGCCAAGGATGACCTAGACCCCAACCTAGGTCAGGGAAAACCTCAACCCTAACCTAGGGAGGTTTCTACCTTATCCCTGACCCCAGGTCTAATTTTTAGATTTTGGGAGTTCTGGGATATTGGGTTTTGGAAAGATTTCTTTTCCCACTTTCGAGTCGGCCATTTCTAGTTTCGGAATGGTAAATCCTTAAATTGAATTTAATTTGGGTCCATTTCTAGGGGTTAAGGTTAATTGGAATTTAATTCTCCAATGTCGGCCTTCTCTAGAGGTTTGTTCCCTAGATCACTATAAAAGGAAGCCTTCCTCTCTCATTTGATCCATCCATTATTCATCAAGAGTTCACAAGGAGATATTTAGGATCAAGCAAGCATTTCATCAAGCATTTCAAGGAAGCATTAAAGTCCTCTTCTCCATTCAAGTTCTCCTTTGAAGATCAAGGATTCAAGCATTCAAGCCTTTGAAGGGATTTGGTTCAAGTATTCAAGATACATCATTCAAACCCTAGATCTATCCATCATGATGGTGTAATCTTCCTTCAAGATCCATTCATTCTTCTCTTAAGGTGGATTCCAAGCATAAAATCATGGAGGTTTTGGATTTACATTCATGGTTTTGATTTACATTTGCCATTGTTGTGTTCAAGCTTTCATATCAACATACTTGTTTACATTTGAAATAAAATTGCATATCTATTGGATATCATAGCTTCATTATTAGATCTACTTCTACTACTTGCTAGCATTCTCCATTTCAATTTCATTATTAAGGTTGATTCCAAATAGGGGTTTGACCAAGGTAAGCCCCTCATCCAAATAAAAAAACCATTTTTCCTATAGGTGCAAGTACATGACTACAAATCAAAGCTTGGATCTAGATACCCTTTTTGGCGATTCATGAACAAATTTTCTATCGGAGCTATTTTGGGTCAAGGATGACCTTTAGTAGGGGGTAGGATCCTACCCTAGGGTAAGACCTTGCCCTGCTATCTGGGTCAAGGATGACTTGCCTTTAGAAAGATAAAAATTTCTAGGTTTTCTCCATCTTGGCATTTCTAGTTCGGAAAAGGTTGCAAAATTGCCCGAAACTGTGCACGGACATCAGAAATCAACATTTTCTAGATCTGCCCTATTTTGAGGTTAGTATTTTCCTTCTATTTATTTCAGATTTCAAACATATAGCTTTCATAGTAGTTTATAGGATTTTCTCCTTTCTTCTTATTCTCCATTCCTTGATTCTCTTGTGCATTGATCACTTCTTTGTGATTAATCCATTTGGATCTTTCCTTTTGGGAATTTGGATTGAGCATAGGTCCTATATTCCACCCCTATTCAAATTCAAATATCATTCAGATAGGTGGATTCATTTCACACCTATTCAAAGGTTAATTCCAAAACTGGGATTTGACCAAGGTAAATCCCTCATCCAACAAATAAAAACCTTTTTCTTCTAGGTACAAGTGCAGGACAATGAATCATAGATTGTATTTGAGTACCCTTTTCAGAGAACTTTCAAGATCCGTGAACAAAATTTTTATCGGAATAGTGCAGGTCAAGGTCAACATAAAGGGGTAAGATTGTGCCATGAGGTAAGATCTTACCCCTATTTTTGGTCAAGGTCGACCTTTCTCAAAACAAAAGAAGGTTTCTGGGTTTTCTCTGTCTCTGTGTTTCTGATGAGACAAATTATTGTCTCAATTTTGTTATAATCTTCATACTTTGTTGACACTCTTTATGCTCTGTTAGACATTTCTAAAATTTTTATGACTTATACCTATGTGAACTTATGCTAAGTACAACTAAAGCCACAAAGCCTATGAGTATCTTGAATGACATGTTTTCTTGACTATTATAAATATAATGCAGTACTTCATATAGTTATTTTACGCTGTGTTCTAACATTTGAGTAGGAGTTGAAATGTTGACTTGCATATGTGTACCAAATGTTACTAACCTTTCAGGTAAACAAGGAGCAGTACAAAGAGTGGTGCAACCACATTAAAGAAGGAGCATTAGAAGACTAGTCATGGTGGAAGAATCCAACATGATTCCAAAGGACATGTCCCGCCTAGAAAGGAGCTACTATTCTAGAGACTATAGGAAATAAATCCTGCTATATTTCCGTAGAGTTGTTATTCTATTATTTATAGTAATTGTAATATGTCGTGGTTGTTTTACCACCTCCTTATTTGGCGAGGTTTAATCAGACTTTTCTGTTATGTTTTCAATAAGCGTCAATCCTCTTTATAAAGGGATTTGATAAACTTAGTTAGAAAAATGAGAAAATATAGAATGATGTATTCAATATAGCAGAAGTTGCTCTTTTCTATTCTTCATGAGTTGTTCAAATGTTATGTAACCCGTTAAGGAGAATTTAATGGAAGAGTGATTTTTGATTCTTTTCTGTGTTAGTAGTTAGCAGAAGCCAACCAAGGGGGCCCATTTGGGAGGTGGATTAGATTAAGTTAGAGTAGATTTGCTTCCTACATTTTCCCTGCTTTCAAGTAGAGTTACTATTTTAGTCCTGCAACATTACTACTGTGGATGTTCCTGTAGCACTTGTAGAAGATAGACATAGTGAATGTTTTGAGTTGTTAGACAGACTAGATTCATTTCACAAGCTTTATGTAGTAATTTCATTAAGTATCCAAGTGTGTTTAATTTCCTACAAAATTAGCATAGGTTCCTTTCACACATTTTATCTTCCTGCAGCATATGTAGTATGAGTCATAGAGGAACTTAGTGCACAAACTGTGCTATCCCATTTCAAGTCTACGTCCCTAGGTTGACAATATAAATGCATTTCATGGTGGGGAAAGTAATCCTTAGTATGAGTATATCAATCCTAAGAGAGACAATGGCATGATTATTATTACCTATTGTGAGACTATTCATTTTTTGTGCCCTTGTCGGGGATGGTGTCAAACTAGGAACCTTAATGAGTCATTTATTTTTCAGATTAGTTTCCTATTTCTAGTCAATACAGAGTAGTTGTGAGCTTGCTTCACAAGTCATCAACTTACTTGCATGCATTGAAGAAGGTGAGATGTTCATGGCAGATTTCTTCCAAAAGAACCTGTTAAACTAAAAGACGAATTTGAAGAATTTGAGTTACCATTTCTCAACCCAAGTCCTAAGTTTTCTGCATCATCTTCAAAAGAAGAAGACACTCATGAAACATTTGACCTCTATTCTTTTGTAGAAATATTATCCAGTTTCCATAATAATCCTAATCTAGGACCACCTACTGTCCAAAACCTTCCAGTCAACAATACTTTCCAGCCATAGTTTCAATATCCAATACCTCCAGTAATGGTAGCTCCTACATTTCCATTTCCTATTCCAAGTCTTATCAACAATCCTAACCTCAAGAACATACCTGCTTCAACACTACCAAAGTTCTATGGCCTTATTATAGAGGATCCTGACACCTTTTTGTTCAATTTTGACATACTGTGTCGAAGTTTTGACTATAATACTAACAGTCATAAGCTTAAGCTATTTCCAGCAACACTGAAGGAGTCAGCTCTCAGATGGTTCATGGGCTTAGGAGAAAATGTAGTAGCTAATTGGGATGAAATGAGAGATTTATTTCTAAGGAAGTATAAAGAATACTGCAAAGGAGGTGATTCAAAAGGAGATGACATCTTCCGTATGTCACAGAGAGAAGATGAGACATTGGAGGACTACATATCACGCTTCCTATATGGGTAAGTGCACAAAGATGGGGGACCAAAAAGGGGGTATAAGATGCCACTTTTTTCCTGAAATCAATAAACTCTGAACTTCAACAAGAAATTGAAGATAGTTAGACTCAAAATTTTAAGATGTGACAAAAACAAGAGTTGTAATACTCTGAATCTAGTTCCTAAACTACTAACTTATTTTGAAAATGGTGTAGATTAAGGCCCTCAAAAAGGGGGAGCACAAAAAGTGGTCCTATTTTTTGTCCAAAAACATAACATAGCATCTGGTGTGCTCCCCCTAAAATGTTAACTTTTTTTTTGAATTTTTTTAATCGCTCCAGTGAGAAGTTATCTAACACCATGAAGTTTATCCTGAATTTTTTTGGTAATTTTTTGATGAATGTATAATTTTGATGAATTTACGAAATGCACACATCCTGAAAACATGAAATTTATGTGTGCTCCCCCTAGAAATCATTTAAAACTAATTGAAAATCAATTTTTTTTTAAATTGTGTAGAATGGGGTCTAATTTCTTAAAAAAGTAACTTGTTGAAAAATTTGATGAACGAGCCAAAATCTATGCCCAAAATACTGCATGTTAGTTTTTTACAAAAAATGAACATACACACAAAATAAATCAGAGTTGAAAAAATTAACATAATCATAATTCAAAATAAATTATATGCTTAGATAGCTAATAGAGAGATTTGCAATATCACGTCGTTTGATTTTTACGTTCTTGAGCCATGAGTAAACTTGACAAGGAGCACACAAAAAAAGATGTCATTTTTTTGTATGTCTGCTGGAAAACACATCTCAGGCCTATTTCAATTGTCCAAGCCTTTGGGTTGGATCTCCAAGGAAAATACAAGACTTAGGATAGGTAAATTCAAATGCTTTACAAAGCGCACAAGCCCTATAGGGCATGCACAATATTTAAGACATACATTTACATAGTGCACAATATGCAAGACATAGATTTATATAGTGATGAATTTATATAGTGAGGAGAGAGAGAGAGAGAGAGAGAGAGAGAGAGAGAGAGAGAGAGAGAGAGAGAGAGAGAGAGAGAGATTTCTTATACTTTAAGTTATATTTGTATAAATTATAAAATATAATGCTTCCAAGATGTTTGGAATAGGTTCCAGCTTCATAGGAGTTAAGCTATAGATTCTAGATTCAAAAAATTCCAAACTTAGCAAAATTTTTGGATTTAGGATGCCTTCAGTAGGGTTACCTTCAGCAGGGCTCTCTCTCTCTCTCACACACATCACATCACCCTTTCTCTCTCTCTCTCTC
Source organism: Chamaecyparis obtusa (assembly GCA_027943335.1). Taxonomy (NCBI): domain Eukaryota; kingdom Viridiplantae; phylum Streptophyta; class Pinopsida; order Cupressales; family Cupressaceae; genus Chamaecyparis; species Chamaecyparis obtusa. The sequence goes on from BSBK01001383.1 coordinate 1,782,870, forward strand.
TCTCTCTCCCCCTTATCTACTCTCTTTCATTACCCTCTCTCTCTCTCTCCCTTCTCTCTCACTTAGAGAGAGAGAGAGAGAAGGGGGAGAGAGAGGGTGGTGAGAGAGAGAGAGAGAGAGAGATAAGGGGGAGAGAGGGTGGAGAGAGAGAGAGAGAGCCCTATTGAAGGCTTGCTAAATCCTAAAATTTGGCGAAGTCTAGAATTTTTTGAATCTAGAATCTGCAGCTTAACTCCTATGAAGATGGAATCTATCCCAAACATCTTGGAAGCATTATATTTTATAATTTATACAAATATAACTTAAAGTATAAGAAATTAAATAAATCAAACTTGTACTTAAATGTTATATTTGTATAAATTACCCCCCACTCTCTCTCTCTCTCTCTCCCCCTTATCACCCCCTCTTTATCCCTTATCTCTCTCTCTCTCTCTCTCTCTCTCTCTCTCTCTCTCTCTCTCTCTCTCTCTTTCTAGTTTTTACACTTTCATGGTTTTGCATAGGGCGCACAAGTGTGGAAATGTTGGGTTTTTAGAAAGCACGTGTGCCCTATTTGGTGTGCGCCCTATTTGGTGCATGTGCTTTGTTTTGGATTGCCCAAGCCATAGGGCGTGCATGCTATAGGGTGCACGCCCTTTAGTGCATACACACTATGTGTGATTTGGGACCAAAAAGAAAAGTGGCATCTTTTTGGTCCCCCATCTTTTTTGCATATACCCATATAACCCGCAAAAGAACCCTCAACATGCATTGCAGGAGGATTCACAAAATCTGATTTTTCTAAGAGGAGTGAATGATAATTGCCTCAAAGCATTGGACCTCATGACTAGAGGAGATATATCTGAGTCTTCCTAGGATGACCTTCAAAAGATTTGTCTGAAGTATTCTAGAGCAGTAGTGAAGAAAGGAAGGGGATTTCGCTCAACAATGGCCAAAGGAAGTGGCTCTAGTATTTCAAAGATGGAGATTTAAAACCTATTGTCATACTTCAAGCAAGACATCATAAATGATGTCGCTACACACCTAGACATGATGATTGCCAAGAATAAACATGCACATGCCAAGGTGCAACTAGCTGAATATTGTCCTCATTTCCACAAACAAAAGAAGGATTGTTAGTGAAAATTGGTCACAAACTTGGAGAATCAACATCTTCCAACTGAATACTTAAAGATAGAAGGAGAGGAAAAGAAAGTATTCTTTTTTTCTCAACATCGGCCATGGGCCATGAGACAAGTTATGCCTCAAGACCCATTACAAATTTCAAATCCTTATAATAGTTAGTGGAAAAACTAGAATGTCCAAAGTCCTCCACAGTATAATCAACCTACTTGGAATAATGCTTGGCCAAATAATCAATAGAATCAATGGTATCCTCCACAACAACCCCAATGGCAACAACCACAAGGGAATTGGCAGCCCACTAACCAGTGGAGAGGACCTTAACAATGGCCTAATCTAAATCTTGGATATCCACCTTTACCACCTCCAACAAATATACCTGCAATAATGCCACCACCTATAAATATAGGTCCTCAAAAGCAAACAAAGTTACCTGCTCAACCACAACCAAATCCCAACAGTCAACAACCACAACAACAAATGTATGCTATCGATGCTCAGCAATACCCTACCTATGCACTTAACATAACTGATATACATTTAAGGTCAGATACTACTTTGCATGCACTTGAACCATCTCTTATCACTGAAGTGCCAAACCTTTTTGCAACATCAGTACTGATTCTAGAGAATTCTTTTCCAAATACCATTGCCCTAGAAAATGTTTCCAACTCAGCCAATGATCATACATCAATTAAACCACCTTTTCCTCAGAGGCTTAGCATGGACAAGCCCATACCAAAAGAAGACCAACCATTTGATATCATTAACCAGCTAAAGAACATGCATGTCCAAATTCCCCTATTTCAAGCAATAAAGGATGTCCCAGTTTATGGAAAAGCAATAAAAGAAGCTTATCTTAAAAATCCTGGAAGAAAGAAAAAGGATCCTACAATAGTTCATGTTATAGGACAATTGCTAATATCATGCTAGGAAAACTGGTAATTCCAAAATATTCAGATCCAAAGAGTCCAGTTGTGAACATTATCATTAATGGTCAGTCTGTCAAAAATGCATTAATAGACTTAGGTGTTGTCATTAATGTAATGACCAAGGATACTATGAATAAACTAAGTATTGAAGGGTTGAGAGCTACTCCAACAATATTGCAATTAGTAGACAACTCTACTATCACCCCTGATGGAATGATAGAAGGCATAATAGTTGCATTAGATTCTTGGGAGTACCCTACTGATTTCATGATTCTATCACCAAAGGTCAATCTTGTTGGTTACCCTGTTATCCTAGGATGCCCATGGTTGGCAACAGTTGATGCAAACATTAGTTATAGATTAGGGAACATGAAAATTTAAGAAAGGCAAGCCACTAAGAAACTAGCATTGCATCCTCCAGCTCAACCATAACTAGATTTAAGTACACCTATATGGTTAGATCTAGGAGATGGGGAAGAAGAACTAAATTTTGTGGTTCAACTCATGTTGTTACATAGACAATCTTTTCTGAAGTTGCAAGAGGAAGATGAAGTCATTCAGAGCATTCTTAATAATGACTGTGTTGTAATCAAAGATATATCTGAAAGTTCTGTGTTAGAATTAGCTACATATGAAGACAACTTTGAGAACTGTGTATTACCTTCAGAACCCAACATTATCCATCAGTTGCTACCTAGTGAAGTAAACACAATTCCTATCCCTGAAGTGTCCATTCTTGACCTTACAACTACTATTGAGCTTTCTAAGGGTCATAATCTCCATGTGAATAATAAGTTGCCTTCACAACAGATGGAGCAACTAACCAAAATGCTGCAAACACATGAGAAAGCCTTTGCATGGGATTGTGGGGACATTAAGGGATTAAGCCCTACACTATGTACTCACAGGATTTATATCAATGAAGGAAGCCTACCACTCTATCAACCCCAAAGGATGATTAATCCAACATTAAGGGAGATAGTCAAAACTAAATTACAAAAGTTACTAGATGCTGGCTTTATATATCCTATATCTGATAGTAAATGGGTATCACCTTTGGTTATAGTACCCAAAAAGGGGGCTAAATGGAGAATCTATGTGGATTATAGGGAGTTAAACAAAGCTACCAAGAAAGATCACTTCCCATTACCATTCATTGACCAAGTACTTGATACTTTAGCCGATAAGAAGTATTTTTCCTTTCTTGATGGATATAGTGGGTACAATTAGATAACTATTGGTCCAGAAGACTAGGAGAAGAATACATTCATATGTCCATGGGGGACATATGTATACTCAATACTACCTTTTGGGTTGTGCAATGCTCCAACAATATTCCAGAGGGCTGTAATTAGTATTTTTGCTGACATATCACATGATTGTATGGAGATATATATGGATGAATTTATAGCATTTGGAGTGACATTTGAAGAGGCTTTGAAGAATATTGAAAAGGTGCTAATCCGATGTAAGGAACATAATTTATCCCTTAATAGTGAGAAATATTTTATGATGATGTAGGAAGGAGTGGTACTTGGGCATTTTATTTCAGCAATAGGAATTCAAGTGGACCCAACTAAAGTTGAGGTAATACTCACATTACCTACCCCTACTAAGCAAAAAGATGTAAGATCTTTCTTAGGACATGCTGGATACTATAGACGCTTTATTCAAAATTTTAGTCAAATTGCTAGTCCTTTGTGCACACTGCTTACAAAAGAAGCTGAATTTATATGGATACAAGCATGTGATGAGTCCTTCCTACAACTAAAGAAAATTTTAACAACTGCACCAATCCTCAAAGGACCGGATTGGTCAATTCCATTCCACATCCATACAGATGCATTAGATTATGCCATAGGTGTTGTACTAGGACAAAAGCCTACTAACCTTGAGAATGCAATTTACTATATCAGTAAAAGCCTCCATGGCCCTGAATTAAACTACACAGTTACTGAAAAGAAACTCCTAGCTGTAGCTTATGCATTGAACAAATTCCAACACTATGTCACAGGCTATCCCATTTTTGTTCACACTGATCACTCAACAATAAAATATCTGATGAACAAACCTGCTATAACAGGAAGATTGGAAAGATGGATTTTACTATTGCAGGAATTTGATATAACAATTGTTGATAAGCCAGGGAAGGCAAATGTAGTTGCTGACTACTTGTCTAAACTACAAAATGCTAATGAAGATACCACTCATGTTGAAGATATATTTCTAGATGAACACTTGTTCCACATAGAAATCAAAAACCCATGGTATGCAGACATATCCAATTATCTTGCAACAAATAAGATGCCCCCACATTTTTCTTAGAAGGACAAGAAAAAGCTTGTAGAGAAAAGCTTTCAATTTTCATGGATAGATAAAAATCTATTTTATACTGGTCCAGATCAGATCATGAGGAGGTGTGTGAGAGAAGATGAAATATATTACATACTCCATGCTTTTCATGATGAGCCATGTGGAATTCACTTTGCAGCAAAGAGAACAAACCTAAAAATCTTAACAACAGGATATTATTGGCCAACATTACACAAAGATGTAGCCAGTTATACAAAAAAATGTGATAAATGCCAAAGGATGGGTTGTCCAACAAAATCATATGAGATTCCCCTTAATCCACAAGTGGTGATGACACCCTTTGATAAATGGGGTATGGACTTTATAGGACCAATTGATCCTCCATCAAATGGAAAATATTACATCCTGGTATGCATGGATTATCTGACAAAGTGGGTGGAAGTGAAAGAAATGCAAAATGCCAGAGATCAAAAAATAGCCAAATTCTTGTATGAGGACATTTTTTTACCCATTATGGAGTTCCAAGAGAATTAGTAACAAACCAAGGAGCACAGTTCACTTCAAATCTAATCACTGAGCTAATGAAGGAGTATAGCATAAGGCATCGAAAGTCTAGTCCTTATCATCCACATGCAAATGGATAGGCAGAGGTCACCGATAGAGAGATAGAGGCAATATTAACAAAGACAGTGCAATTGCATCATAGTGATTGGAGTAGTTGGTTAACTGAAGAAGTCTGGGCTTATTGAACAACATGGAAGACCACAACAGGGTTCATGCCATTTGAATTGGTGTATGGAAAGGCAACAATGTTACCTATAGAATTTGAACACAAAACATTGTGCACAGCTCTGGAGTTGAACATCAATCTTCCTATAGCACAATCAAAATGCCTACTCCACCTTAATTCCTTAGATGAGATGCAGAAATTAGCATTGGAAAGAATAGAGCTAATCCAGAACCAAAGGAAGATGTGGAATGATTCACATATCAAGAATAAGCACTTTCAAGTAGGTGATTGGGCTCTATTGTATGATTCTCAATTCAAGGAGATCCTAGGGAAGTTGCAGACTAGAAGGCTGGGACCATATAAAATTCAATATGTCTTTGATAATGGAGCAGTCTAACTAAACACACTTGATCCAGTCTAATTTAAGCTACTTTTCAATGGACACCACTTGCACCTGTACCACAAGCCTCAAACCAAGGAAGAATTATTGCAGTAGTTCAGCACGCAAAGTTTAACAGCACTTCAGGAAATAGTTCCTGTAGTAGAAGGTGAAAGCCTTCCTCCTGCAGCCTCACCATAACATACCTTCGAAAACACCCATAATAAAACTTCATTAAATATGAGGTATACTTCTTCATTCACTTTTCTCTCTTCTTCTCACCAACTCATCTCATTTTTATGTCTACCACCCACTCAAACTCCACATCACCCACAACTTCTATTTTAATGCTTTCAATAAAATACAACGTTAGCACTCTTATGCAGCCGCTATAATTGACACTCTCATTAGCTTGCATTCTTGTGTATGGTAACTAATCACTAGGTAAATTTTTTTAACTCTTTATTCATTTTTAGAGCATAGGTTTGAATAATTATATCTAGTACTGCATTACGTGTATAATATAGGTGTTACAGCAGTTTCCCATTCTCATGCTGGATTTATCAAGTGAGGACACTTGTCAATATTTAGTAGGGGGAAGGGGAAGTGTAAGAAATTCCAAGTGTTATTCCTAAGCCACCCTAGTCACATTCTCTCACATCAATGTTGTACTTAGGTTGTGTTCTATTAATTCTTTTAATCCTACATATTTGCCGTACTTTCAAATTCTGATTTTTTGAGCTTGACATGACTTGAAAGGACCATGATTAAATTGTGAGATAACTCCCAATTAAGGTTATGATGTCCTCTTTAATAAATGTCATTATTATTGTTCATGTCAAGCATAACAGAGGTAATGTAAGCATAAAAATTGGTATTTTCAAGAATTGCAATTGGGATTTCAAGGAGGTATTTGCAGAGCATAGAAGACCAAAAGATTAATAGTAAATTGGAGAGTAGAAAATTGAAGATTGGGCATTACTAAGATGGGTGGACAATTACAAAGATATGAACTAGTTCACCATGGTATTTTACTGGTGGATGTTGAAGTAGTTTGTAGATTTAATGCATGTGGCTGGCTAGGGTATTTCCTTTAGTTGACAGAATTTAATGAGGAGGTTGAAGCATAATTTATGGGCACTTTTTAAGAGGGACAAGCAACTATATGGGATTTAACAGTTGTTTATACTAAGGAAAGAATTACAGAAGTCACCAGATTACCAATCATTGGAGAACACCATCCTAACAAGTATGATGCTAGGTCATCTCGAGGTCAATTCTCCCGACCGAGTGATCATCCGCTTGAAATCACTAAGAAGGGATGCAAGAGATTGTCTCTTCCACCACCATTTACAGAATTGGCTACCCACATTATCAGATATTTAACTTGCGAAGGAAGATTCTCAAACCTATATACCCACCATTTCAAATTGCTTAGCTGTATAAGACATAATCTTCAAGTCAATATTCCTAATTTTCTCTATAATATGTTAAGCATTAGTGCCAAGGAAACACAAAAGGGTAATGAAAATTCTATAAGCCACCATGCCCTAATAAAGCTTTTGGTTTAAAAATCCCTCAAGGATGTCTCTCCCATGTCCTGGGCAGAATTTGTTCAGTTTAAAACCTTGTAGCCCCAAGTTAACCCTATTGCTCAATGTCTAGGGAATGAAGTAGAGTCTTTTGGGCCTAGTGAAGAAACAACTAAAAAAGGAAAAGAACTAGAGCTATCCCCAGGAAACAAGTCTTCTGAGCTCACTCTAGATTAATATACCTACTTCTTCCACAAAGAAAGGAAAATAGAAAGTTGATAAAGAAATCCCTAACCTAGAAGGTGAAATCCAAAACCCTGCAGTTCAAATAAATAAGAGAAAAAGGTCTATTCCTGCTATGTATCTACTCATGTAGCATAAAATCCAAAAAGATCCCACCAAACTAAAATTGTAGTGGTTGAGGTGGCAACTGTGCGTAGAAGCCCTCACATGTGAGGACAAGTGTCTTCACCTTCCCTTGGAAATCCAAATGTTCCAGTACCACAACCTGCTCTAGAACCCTCTGTTGAATACATTCCTGATGACCCCCCCTTGCGAGTAGAATCTCAAATTATGGAGGAATCTCAAAATGTGCAAGAACCTGATAGTAGCATGCCAGATGATGATTAGGTAATGCTTGAGCCAAGCCCTGATGCAATACAAGAGAGCATCCCTATGAATGTTCAACCTACTCCTCCACAACACCCTGTATATTCCAATGTCTCCATTATCCCCTACAAGTCCACATGGTTCACTGAGTACTTTCAAAAAGTTACCAAAGAAAAGAAAAAGAAAGCTCAAATGCAATAATTTCCCTCAAAAAACAATTCAGTCTGTACTCTTTAACCTATACAATCATTTTATTTTTCAAAAGACTTGGTGGAGATAGGAAAGAGATCAAATGCAGAAAGAGATATTTGATAAGGATGAGGAAATTGAATCTCTTAAGGAGCAGCTAAAGAAACAAAAACAACAAATGGACAAAGCCCTAAAACTATTCGATCAGGTCATAACTTGTAGACCACCATCCAAGGTATATGCTATTTGTTTAAAAGAAAAATTTCTTTTGTTTCAACTTATGATGACCATGAAGAATATTGATTGTGAGTTCAAGTCAGCCCAAGATTTTTATGGAATATATCAAACTCTTCCACCATGGCAACAAAATTTATTATATGAGCTATATTTGCATAACTATGTCATCCCACATGAAACAAAGTGGAATCCTCTACTCCATATAGGGGATATTCACTTAAGGGCCCTGATGTCATGGATGCATAATGAATCAAACTATGACATGCAGCTGGATATCTATAGGGATCTAGAAAAATTTGAACCCTTTCCATTAAGAGTTGAGTCACATAAGCCTGATGTCATTTTGAGGGATTGGCTCAATTTGACCTATGTAAAACAAAAGCCAGAAATAAGGGAGAAAGTATTTGGATTAAGAGACATGGTTTATAGAGAATACCAGGGACTACCATAGTTTTCATTTTAGAGAGGTCTTGTAGGGGTAAGGAGTCAGTGGAACAGATTAACAAAGGCCTTCAAGAAAATAGAGCCACACAACCCAATCAATTTTGAAGTGGAAACCAATAGAGAAACTTGATATATGTAGTTGGGGCGATAGGTTAGAAGGGAATTATGGATGCCTTTGTCTTTTCAACCACCTACACTCCTATGGCCCCTATGTGAAATCAATACTACTAGGTTGGATCACTTGAAGGAGGAGCACCAAGGAGATTACCTGGAAAGAACAAGAGGATTTTACTACACTTTCAAGAGTGGAAAGAAAGGAAAGACAACTGTTAGTGACTTCAGGTCTATAGCCAAGAAATACAATGCTTGAGGACAAGCATTCTGTTAGTAGGGGGCAGATGATGAGACAAACTATTGTCTCAATTTTGTTATAATCTTCATACTTTGTTGACAATCTTTATGCTCTGTTAGAAATTTCTAAAACATTTATGACTTATACCTATGTGAACTTATGCTAAGTACAACTAAAGCCACAAAGCCTATGGATAGCTTAAATGACATGTTTTGTTGACTATTATAAATATAATGCAATACTTCATATAGTTATTTTAAGCTGTGTTCTAACATTTGAGTAGGAGTTGAAATGTTGACTTGCATATGTGTGTTGAATGTTACTAACCTTTTAGGTAAACAAGGAGTAGTACGAAGAGTGGTGCAACCACATTAAAGAAGGAGCATTAGAAGACTAGTCATGGCAGAAGAATCTAGCACGGTTTTGAAGGACATGTCATGCCTAGAAAGGAGCTATTGTTCCAGAGAATATAGGAAATAAGTCCTACTATATTTCCTAAGAGTTTTTATTCTATTATTTACAGTAATTTTAATATATCATGTTTGTTTTACCACCTCCTTATTTGGCGAGGTTTAATTAGACTTTTCTGTTATTTTTTCAATAAGCGTAAATCCTCTTTATAAAGGGATTTGATCAACTTAGTTAGAAAAATGAGAAAATATAGAATGATGTATTCAATATAGAAGAAGTTGCTATTTTCTGTTCTTCATGAGTTCAAATGTTATGTAACTAGTTAAGGAGAATTTAATGGAAGAGTGATTTTCGATTCTTTTCTGTGTTAGTACTTAGCAAAAGCCAACCAAGGGGGCCCACTTGGAAGGTGGATTAGATTAAGTTAGAGTAGATTTTCTTCCTACATTTTCCCTACTTTCAAGTAGAGTTACTATTTTACTCCTGCAACATTACTATTATGGATGTTCCTGTAACACTTGCAGAAGATAGACATATTGAATGTTTTGAGTTTTTAGACAGACTAGATTCATTTCACAAGCTTTCTGTAGTAATTTCATTAAGTAGCCAAGTGTGTTTACTTTCCTGCAGCAATAGCATAGGTTCCTTTCATGCATTTTATCTTCTTGCAGCATATGTAGTATGACTCTTAGAGGAACTTAGTGCACAAACTGTGCTGTCCCATTTCAAGTCTACGTCCCTGGGTTGACAATCTAAATGCATTTCATGGTGGTGAAAGTAATCCTTAGTATGAGTATATCAATCCTATGAGAGATAATGGCATGATTATTATTACATATTGTGAGACTGTTCAGTTTCTAGGCTAGATCTAGTTGCAAAATTTCCTGAAACTAAGTACAGACACCAAAAAATAGCATTTTCTAGATCTGTCATATTTTAAGCTTAGTACCTATCTTCAATTCAATTAAGATTTCAATACTTCCTTTGCATAACGGAATATAAGGTTTTCTCCTTTCTTCATATTCTTCATCGATTGATTCCTTTGTGCATTGACCATTTTCTTTTGGTTGATCAATTTGGATCTTTCCTTTGGGAATTTAGGGTTAAGAAGAGGGTCTGATCTTCCCCAATGTTATATATCTCATTACATCCACGCATTCTCATCATATCCATTTTCTTACATTACACTTTGGTAAACAACACATCACATTTTCAAACTTTATGTTTTTATACGTTACAGGTATATAGTATGTGCCACCCCCATAGTAACTATGTTTTTATCCATTTGATTCAAATTATAATCGATAAGAAACTCTTCCCATGTAGTTATTGATTTTATCACACATACAAATACATGGTTTTCCTCACGTGGCTCGAATATGTAGTTGTGTTGCTTATTTGTTGACCCAAGTCATGTACTTTTATAAAACCTCTAATATTCCCTGATGTTTTTGGCCTTCCATAAATGTAAATAGCCACTCTATTTTTATCCTTATCTTTTAGTTTTATATAATTTGTTGAGAATGCATACCTATACATACTTCATGTATATTGAACCAACTACATCCAATCTTTGTAACTGTAACAGGGTTCAACATGCTCCATCAATTGAGTAACTTTCTTGTAATGTACATTTATGTTATCTATGAAAAATAGGCCCAAACCATGTAATGACAATGTTGCTATGTGATATATCCTCTCGTTGACACAAAAATTAGTGTTTATTGGTAGAAGTTCCTTGGCTACCCATTGTTTCCATAGATATTTGTACCTCAAGGGAACCTCAATGTCACATATTCTCTCATCATCATAAGAACATGCCCCTCCTTCACCAAGAAAAAATTCCATGTGTTTATGGAATTTTATTCTAATCTTTTGACCGCTAGTTGATCTCCCTCTCTTAGACCAACTACATGTCTCACATTCCTCTTCTCTTCTTGAATTTCCCTCTCTCGAGGAAGATAGATCTGAACAATACTTATTTGGTGGTATGTACACTCCATTGAATGAGAGAAATAGTTAAAATTACTTGCGGTTTTTCATGGCCCATCACAACATATTTCTATGATTCTAAATAAGTTTGTTGTATGATTGTAGATGGTTGCTATGAACAACTTTACAATTTTGGTGCAAAAAGTTGCATTTTGTTTCCCAAATGACCAACTAATTTGAAAGTTGGTTAAAATATCTGGTGAGGGTCTGTAATGACTATATAAATCCTCTTTGGGTTGAGAATGGAGGTTTTGTTGAATTTTGAAGGAAAAATAAATAAAGAGCATTGTTAATTCTGAGAATTTACTATTTTCTCAACTTCCAGATCCTTTTTCTTTTTTGTATAGGAGTTTGGTGCCACAAATGACACATGGTTGGAAGAGGATTTTAGTCTAATCTCAAATGAATCAAGTTTGAGATAATTTCAAGTTTTTTTGAAAAGTTATCAAGTTTTTTGTGATTGCAGGTCCAAACCCTTATTAGGGTATCCAATAGACATAAAAAATTGCATAAATTTCAATCCCTCCATGGGAAAAACCTAAAAATTGGTATATTAATCCTTAAAAATGTTTATTTCAATATTATTTAGGTTGTAGGTTATTATTTTTTATTTTTTATCAGGTTTAATGATTCCCTAAGGGGATGACAGGGTTTTCTAGCTGGTTATGAGCAGTAGCAGTGGGTTTTCTTGAATTTTTGAGTTGATAGATTAGGTGTTTGTGATGAAAGGGAAGGTTCAAGAGGGGCCAAACAATGGTGCACCCTAATGATCCAACTTTCTCAACAACATGCGGAAGCAAACAACGACAATAGTGAGAGAGAGAAAGTAGGATCAACCATATAGTATTCATCAATTTGATTCATACAAGACGGGTTGTAAGGCCTTCCCAGTTATAGCTTGATATTACAATGAATCACATAATTCCTCAAACATGTGATCTTCCATCAAACTCAAATCTAATGTCTTCTATCTTCCATAAAAAACTAACTCCCAAACTCTAACTAAACAACTACATTTTTACAAGAGGCTACCAAACTGAGTCGGCCTTTAGATCCACAATTAGCAAAAGAAATGGTCAGATCTAGGACCACATGCTTCCCAATGATTGATATCAACATTAAATCCGTGACCTATAATGAATGCATAAGTTAGCCTCAACAGAAACTCAAAATAAACTACTCGGTAAGCAAGGATGACCGAGAAACAGACAAGCATCGTCGAGTGTTAGAGAAACAATCAACCATCCAGGAGATAACTGACCATCCTTGATAAACAAAGGAAACTAACTAACTACCGACCAACTTATTCAAAGAAGGAACCGAGAAACATAGACAAACTTCAAATTCTTTTTGGTGACACGGGATTGCCAAGGACACGAGATGATCCTGAATCAGACACCTGGGGTTATTTTGAAATGATTTTCTAAATCATTTGGTAGGTATGATTCAAGCTGCATCCAACTCAGATTGTGAAATCCATGAACTATCTTGAATCGGTCTATTCTTCCACTTTACTAGATATTCCATGTATTATTTTCCTCTTCTACTCTTGCCAATTCTTTGCTCCAAAATTTGTTCAACTTCCTCTTTCTACTTCTTAGGTTATTCCATTAGTACTACCATGTCTTCATCATGTTCATGATACTCATACAAATTAGAAATGTTGAAAATAGGTGATATGTCTATGTCATTAGGTAATTCAATCTCATAGGCATTTCCACTGTCAAATTTCCTCAAAATCTTGCAAGGTCCAAACTTCTTCATTTTCAGCTTCCCATATGTTCCAATAGGAAATTGGCCTTTGTTCAAATGAACCATCACTTCATCACCAACATCAAAATTCTTATGTCTCCTTGAGCTATCATTTATGTCTTTGTATTTCTGATTACTCTCTTCCAGATTTAGCTTCACATCTTCATGCAATGTCTTCATGTACTCAGCAAATTTTACTCCTTCAACACTTCTCTTACTTTCATCAGCAATGTCTCTCAAATCAGATATACCTCTTGGTTGTATGCCATTCACAATCTCAAATGGTGTTTTTCCAGTACTCCTATTCACTAAATTATTGTATGCAAACTCTTCTTGTGCTAACACAGAATCCCAATTACTCGATGTGTCTCCAACTAAACATCTCAAAAGATTTCCCAAACTTCTATTCACAACTTCAGTCTGTCCATCGGTTTGTGGGTGAAATGTAGAACTATATTTCAACTTAGTGCCAAATTTCTTCCAAAGGGTCTTCCAAAAGTATCCAACAAATTTACTATCTCGATCAGAGATAATACTCCTCGGTAATCCATGTAATCTGAAAATTTCCTTAAAGAAAAGATTTGCTACATGTACTGCGTCTGATGTCTTTCTACAAGGTATAAAATGTGTCATCTTATAAAATCTATCCACAACAATAAATATTGAATCATTACCTCTTACTATCTTCAGTAAGCCAAGAACAAAATCCATACTGATGTTAATCCAAGGTTTCTCAGGTACCACAATCGGTGTATACAATCCAGTATTATGACTTACTCCTTTTGCAACTTGAAAAACTCCACAAATTTTCACAAATTTCTGAACATCTTTATACAACTGCGGCCAAAAGTACTTCTCCTTCAGCAAATTCCATGTTTTGTCAATACCAAAATATCCAGCCAAACCACTACTATGTTTTTCTTTTATTAGGTTAGTTCTCATTACTCCTCTCGGTATACATAGTTGAATACCTTTAAACAACATACCTTCCTAAATAAAATATTCATCCCATTTAGTATCTTGTTGATCTTGAATAGATGCTCTGCACTTTCTCAACGACTCAAAAAAATCAGGATCAAACTCATAAGAATCTCTCATCTCATCAAAACCAAGAACTTCAATTTTCATCTTGGTCATCAAAGATCTTCTTCTACTCAATGCATCAACAACTTGGTTAGTGACTCCACTCTTATTTTTTATCACAAATGTGTAACTCTACAAATACTCAACCCATTTCATATGTCTCCAATTCAACTTATTCTGACTACCCAAATACTGTAAAGCCTTATGATCGGTATACAACACAAATTCACTTGGTTTCAAATAATGTCTCCATTTCTTCAGTTCTTGAACAATAGCATAGAATTCTTGATCATACACAAAATATTTCCTTCTAGCATCATTCAACTTTTCACTAAAGAAAGTAACAGGTTTACCTTCTTGACTCAACATAGCTCCAATAGCACTTCCACTTGCATCACATTCCACTTGAAATACCTTACTAAAATCAGGCAATACCAAAATAGGAAATTAAACAACCTTCTGCTTCAGAGTCTCAAAACTTTGATCAGCTCCATGTGTCCACTTGAATTCCCTTTTATCTCCTCTCATAGTTTCAATCATAGCATTACAAATTGAACTGAAATTCCTTATGAACTTTTAGTAAAAACTTGCCAAACCATGAAATGATCTTACCTCACTAGCATTCATAGTTGTTGGCCAATTTGAAATAGATTCAACCTTTTTAGGATCCATCTTCAAACCATCAGCTAAGATCACAAATCCCAAATACATAATCTCCTCTTTCATGAATGAACACTTTTTCAGATTTATCAGTAACTTTTCTTCTTTCAATCTCTACAAAACTTGTCTAACATGCAACAAATTTTCTTCTTTGGTCTTATTGAATATCAGAATATCATCAAGATATACAATCACAAACTCACCCAAGAATTTCTTCAGAACTTCATTCATCAGCCTCATAAAAGTACTCGGTACATTAGTTAAACCAAAAGGCATAACCAACCACTCATACAAACCTTCTTTTGTCTTGAAAGCAGTCTTCCATTTATCACCTTCTCTGATTCTGATACGATGATACCCACTTTTCAAATCAATTTTGGTAAAATACTTTACTCCAGTCAAACTATCCATTATATCATCCATTCTCAGTATAGGAAACCTATACTTCACTGTTATCTTATTGATTGCTCTGAAATCAGTACACATTCTCCATTCTCCATTCTTCTTTGGTGCCAATGCAATAGGTACTGCACAAGGACTCAAAATTTCTCTGATCAAACCTTTCTCTAGGAACTCTTGAATCTGTCAGTTCAATTCCTGATTCTCAATAGGTGTTAACCAATGAGGTGCCTTGTTCGGTAAACTAGCTCCAAGAATTAAATCCATACAATGATCAATGCTTCTTTTCAGTGGAAAACCATAGGGTACATTATCATAAATGATTTCACTATACTCGCTGAGTAACTTATCAATCTCCTTAGGAACACTATCCTATGTTTTCTTACTTGGTTTGTTAGGAATCACAACAAAACATACATCATTCCTTTTTAAGTCCTTAAAAAACTTTCTTCCTTCCATCAAGAAAAGTTTCACAGATGTGCAAACATTACTAATAGGTTCTTCCATCAATGGTAACAAGATTTTTTTCTTTCCATTAGCCACAATAGTATACTTATGCAATCTCCCATCATATATAGCATGTCTATCATATTGCCAAGGTCTACCCAACAAAATATGACAACAATCCATAGGCATGATATCACACAATACCTTATCATAGTACTTTCCAATATTCAAATGCATATAGCATTGTTCACTTACCAAGAGTGTGTGCTCATCTTTGATCCATGAAATCTGATAGGGCTTTGGATGTTCCAACCTTTTTAACTACAACTTAGTGACCATTTCCTCAGATGCCAGATTCTTCGAGCTACCACTATCAATGATTACCTTCCAAACTTTATCATAAATTCTACATCTAGCCTTGAACAAACTTTTCCTTATCAGATCTTCCTTTTTTCTTTCATTCCACAGTGCTCTCCTTACCATCAAGTTATTTTCTTTCTCAGGTTCATTCGGTGACTCTTCTTGCACCAAAGCATTTCTACTGCTACCAACCTTCTTACTTGCATGTGTACATTCAAAAGATCTATGTCCTTCTTCTCCACAATTCTAACAAGTTTCTTAGAAACTTCCTCTACTATAACCATCTCAGTAGTTACTATCTCTGCCTCTAGATGAAATTTCACCTTTCCACTTGGTCTTTCTTTTATCTAGATTTGTCTTTTCAGGTTTAGATCTACCATTTTCACCATGGGATCTACCTCTTCCTCTAGGGAATCTACCTCCTCTACCTCTTTGCTTGTGCTCATGTCTCTTATTTAGTTTCTCCTTGGCTTTCAATGTAAATTGATAAGCCTCTTCAATGTTCTCTAACTTGACCAAATTAATTTCCTCTTGGATGGAAACTCTCAAACCATTCAAGTATCTAGAAATTCTTTCCACATCATCTTCATCATGTCCAGATCTGATATCTAATCTATAGAATTACTTAGTATATTCCTTTACTGAGCTATCTTTCTGCCTTAGACTTTGCATTTTTCAAAATAGGTTAGTTTGATAATCACAAGGTAAGAACTTTCCTTTCAATTTATTCACCATCTTATTCCATACCTTAATTTTTTATTTTCCTTTCCTCTTTCTATCTAGCTGCAGATGTTCCCACCAAAAGGATGCATGACTTTTCAACTTTGTGCTTGCAATCTTCACTTTCTTATCTTCAGGAATGTTTTCATACTCAAAATACTTTTCCATCTCGGTGATCTAGTCCACTAATTCATCAGAATCCAATTTTACACCATACTCAGGAGGATTGAAATGTGGTGTAGACTTCAAACTTGTCAAATCCTTCAAGAATATTTCTTCACCTCGATCCATCATAGGTGCAGGTTTTGCATTCGCCTATTCTTCCTCAACTTCATCATCACTAACATCTTCAAGATGTCTGCCTCTTCTCTGGGCTATTTCAATAGCTTCTAACCTAGTAGCAATTTTTAGCATATCTGCCAATCCTAGATCCGCATCTTGCCTCCCACGAATCATCTTGACAACCCTCTACAATTGTTGGTTAGATCATAATTTGCTAACCCACAACAATCAACTAGGGTTTCACAAGAAGGAACCTACAAATGTAGATCCATAGACCTAGATCAAGATCTCACCTCACTCTAATACCACCTGATGCAAGGTTAGGGTCAAGAGGGGCCAAACAATGGTGCACCCTAATGATCCAGCCTTCTCAACAACAAGCGGAAGCAAACAACGACAATAGTGAGAGAGAGAAAGTAGGATCACCCATTTATTATTCATTCAATTTGATTCATACATGTCAAGTTGTAAGGCCTTCCTGGTTATGGGTTGATATTACAATGAATCACATAAGTCCTCAAACATGCGAGGATTTGCCAACAAACTCAAATCTAATGTCTTCTATCTTCCATCAAAAACTGACTCCCAAACTCTAACTAAACAACTACATTTATACAAGAGGCTACTGAACTGAGTCAGCCTTCAAATCCATAATCAACAAAAGAAATGGTCAGATTTGGGACCACACACTTCCCAATGATTGATATCAACATTAAATCCATGACCCATAATGAATGCACAAGTCGGCCTCAACAGAAACTCAAAATAAACTACTTGGTAAGAAAGGATGACCGAGCAACAGACAAGCATCACCGAGCATTAGAGAAACAACTGATCACTCAAAAGATAACCAACCATCCTCGGTAACCAAAGGAAATTGACCAACTACTGACCAACTCAGTCAAAGTAGGAACTGCGCAACACAGACAAACATTAAATTCTTTTTGGTGACATGGGATTGCCAAGGACCTGAGATGATCCTGCATCAGTTTAGATGGTGAATGGTGATATTAGAAGTCATATGTACAATTGAATCTTATGTTTTTTGGATTATAGTGTGTCTTAAACCATCATTGCAAGAATATTAAAGAACCAAAACTTTCAAACCCAAACTCCAAAAGGAAACCTATACACAAAAATGCTAGTGTCTAGCTTATTATTTAAAACTAAAAAAATTGTATAAAGATTTAACCTTAAACCATATGATTCCCTAAGATTTTAGAATGGTTAAGTTGACCTCAAAATTAAATAAAGCAATACATGTTGTCATTTTAATTTTCACCATTATAGATTATCTATAGAGATCTCCCTCATTGCATTCTTCTACTCCATCATTCCCAATCTTCCTTGGATTTATCATGATAGGTATACCCCTTTTTCTCACTATCCCTTCACCATTTTATTTACCATTTTCCTATTGTCTTCTCAATTTATCTTCAAATGGCTCCACAAAATCCTAATCCATTACATTCATATCCTCCATTATTCCCTCCTACAAATCTAATCTCCCAATCCTTGATTCCATTACCTAAATTAGTGTAGTTTCTCTAGTCACTTTTTTGTACTCCACTTGCACACCACCACATAGAGTAGAAATCCCCTTGTATATTTTTCATCTTGAATTCAAATATCTACACACATTTAGGGTACCAATTTGAGCATCCTTTGAAATTTTCCAGAATCCACCAAGACTACAAATACATAGGTGTCAATCAAGAGCATTTGAATACTTGTTATGCTACAACTCAAAGTTCATGATCAAATTTGATTAAAAAGATGTAAAGTCCTCCAAGATGGGTTCCAATGTTAATGTTTCCTTCAAATACTTGTAATCCAAGACTTAAATTAATCTTCGAGGACCATTGTCTTGAATTGACCAAAATATAGCATGCAACACCTCAATGGGAACAATCAGAGCCCAAATAATTGTACTTGCAATGAGATTTATAAATGTGGGGGGAAAATAACTTACAATCATTATCCCTTGGTTGAATTTCCCTTTTTGAAATAGTTTGTATTCTTCCTCTTCGACTCAATGCCCTTGCAAAACTTATCCACTTAGGGACCGAATGCAGTGATTCTAGGTGTAACTCTCTAGTTAGGGTTTATTAGTGTAGACACCTAAAAATTGTCAAGATCAAACCAAGTGATTAATCAAGGCAAAATTAAAGTATTAATTAAAATAAATCCAAATATCCAATATTAATTGAAATCAAAAGCTAAAAGAATTAAACAAATTAAAATAATTAATTAATTATGCAATTAATCTAATTAATTGTATAGTTCAATTAAAATTAAAATCAACCCATTCAAGGGGTACACATGGCTAAAGAAATTAATTAAATTTAATTGATTAATTCCTAATTTCTCTCATCCACCACATGGGAGGAATTACCTCAACCAATAGGAATTAAGGATTGGACTCACATGGATCAAAGCCAAATTGAATCTCAATCACTCATATGGTGAGAGTGTCTTGACCACTCATTTTTTCTCAGTGTCCCAAGCTTTGAGGACAAAATATTTAAATTATCCCCATAATTGAAACCATAGATTTAACCTTAACTCAACCATGATTAAATTAAATCCACCCTCTATACTTGCTAAAATCTATAAATAGAGGGCTAAAATCAAGAGAAAAGGGTCCACATATGTGAGAATTGCATCCAAGTTATTGCGAATTTGAGCTAGAATCATACTTTTAGCATAATTAAGCATAGTTTTCTTTGAAATAGGCTTGAATTGTGCAATCATTTAGCTTTATTCTCATTTTAGGGTTGTCACTAATGAAATCTTGCTGAGAGCTTTGCATTAGCATACTTAATTAGAGATCTATAGGATGCTTATTGCTCTTATTTTCATGAAATAGCTCACTAATTGTAGTAATTTAGTTTATTTTGATTAAAAATATTGGCAAAGTAATCCTATAAAGGTACTTCTAGTACACAGTTAGAATAACCACCAACATCCCCCTTTGGGATTTGTGACATGGTTTAACAACCTCATGTGTCATCTATAAGTCTAGTGGTTGTATCATGTATTAACATGTTGATCTTTTGGTGCATTGACAACTGCTACTTGTAATAAGTGGTATCAGAGCTTGGTCACAAGTTCGAATCCCCTTAGGTGATGCTGAGGGGGGAATTTTTGGACTAACCATCCATGTCCCACTTTGAGATTCATGACATGGTTTAACAACCTCATATATCTTCTATAAGTCTATTGGTTGTATCCAACATTAACATATTGATCTTTTAGTGCAATGGAAACTGCTAGTTGTAACATGGTCTCCATGTAGTATGTTATGTCATGCTCCTGCACACGCGACCAAAATAAAAAAGATTTCTTTAAAAAAATTACATATTTCTAGGATTTATTTTTGTAAAAAGTTTTTAGCTATGTTTTAGCACATCTACATTTTAGAAATATTTGAAATCTTATAAATATGAATTCGAAGATAAAATATATCTTTTTAATTCCTTATTGAATATGTCTCTTGGAAAAAAATTTGTATTATTTAGATTATAATTAGGGTTATAAGTATGCTTAGACATACAACAATAGTTATAACTACATGCATAAGATAGGCCAATTATGGAGTTGGTTGTCTTATTTTGAGGCAATACATTCACATGTAAAATAATGATTTATAACTTGGGTATTTTGAACTACAAGGATTTACATTTACATCCTACAATAATTTTAAGATTTGATTTACTTGTTCATAAATGAAAATCTTAAGAAGTATTTGATCACAATAATCCACTATTAAGCATATGTACTACCAGAAAAATTACTTCTCCTAAAATAGAAAGCTGATTTATAACAATATTATAACAAATATGAGATCAAAGATTAATCATATCTCCTAAAAGTACAATATTGACAAAGACCATGTAGTGGTGACTAACATGTACTTGTTGTTGTAGTATTATAAGGTAAGTATTTGATCTAGATCAATTGACATAATATAGTAATTTAGAGATGAACTAGTGATAGTTTGAGGTCAATGATATTGTAGTTGTTCAAAGCTAAAAAATGATATCATGACTATGACTCTACCCATCTTTCTAATTAAAGTTGTAATCATAATTGTAACCATAATTTTAATTGTAACCTTAACTATAATATAAACATAATCATAATCTTAACACTAAATGTAGTTCTCAATATATTTCTAAGTGTAGGCATGTTTTGACTTTTCCAATAAGTGTTAGGGGTTAATTTGACTTGGTTTTAACATTAGACTGAAAAACCTTGTGGTTTAGGCTCCATAAAAAAATTATACTCATTTTTCTAGCTTCCTATTATCATCTTTATATTCAATGATATTTTTAAATATCATCTAAATATTCATTGCTCATGAAAATGCACAAACTAATGTGTAATAGATCCAAGGTGAGGCTCACAAATCCTCATCTTTTGAAACCATATTTAACCAAAGAAATTCTAAGAACAATATATGAAATAGATGAAGAATAAGACAACTTGTATTATTAGGAAGGATGAGATTCCTTTATATAACATGATGTCATGTTTGAAGTCTTGAAGCCCTCCCATATTGTCAACACTTGCGTCTAGGCTAACCATGTCAAGTTTCACTCCATACAAGCACAAATTGAAAAATTTCAACATTGGCCCCATTCACATATGACTATGTGGGGTCAAATTGAGGAAACACTATTTTTTGGGAATGAAATAACCAAAGATATGATCACATAATGTCTAATCATAAATAGTCATAGAGTAATTAGGATTTGATCATATGGAAATTTCTAGGAGAGCTACAATAGTTGTAACATCATGAATTAAAAACATTAAAAGTACATCATGAATTAGTTATATAACCATATAAATCAAATATAATTCTATCAAGAAATAAATATCAAATAGATAATATAATCATCTAAATCATACATTTCAATGCCATTGATCTTCTTCTTCATCCAACTCTTTGTCTGTATCATCTGATCTAGATTTGACATTGTAAGGATTGGTCATATCATCATCACCATTGATATAAGTTTGGTTAATGTCATCATTGATGCCGGAGCTTCTCGGGTCCTTGGCAATCCTGTGTCACCAAAAATATTTTGAAGTTTTTTTTGTGTTGCTTGGTTTCTACTTTGATCGAGTTGGTCGGTTTCCTTTGGTTACCGAGTGTGGTTAGTTATTTCACTGGCGTGCGACATTGCCTGTCTGCTGCTCGATTATCTTGCTTACCGACGGGTCTAGTTTTATTTCCTGTTGTGGCCATCTTGTGAATTTATATTGGATCATGGATTTAATGTTGGAATCCATCATTGGGAAGCATGTGGTCCCAAATTCGACCATTACTTCCATTGATTATGGATTTGAAGGTCGACTCAGCTTGGTAGCTTCTTGTATAAATGTAGATGTTTGGTTGTAGTTTAGGGGAGTTTTGGTTAGAGAGAAGTTAGTAGACATTAGATTGGAGATTTGTGATAGATCCTCACATGTTTGAGGACTTCTAAGATTCATTATAATAGAAGGTCATAGCCGGGAAGGCCTTACAACTTGACATGTATGATTCAAATTAATGATAATATATGATAGATCTGGCATTCTCTCTCTCACTGTTGTTGTTGTTGCTTCTGCGTGTGTGTTTCAGGCTTGGATCATTAGGGTGCACCATTTTTTGGCCCCTCTTGTGTCCCTACCTTGCACCAGGTGCTATCAGAGTGAGGTTAGATCTTGATCTAGGTTTGTGGATCTAGGTTTGCAAGTTCCTCTTGAAGCCCTAGTTGAAATGTTGTGGGGTAGCAGATTGTGATTTGACTTGCAATTACAGAGGGTTGTCAAGATGGTTCATGGGAGGTGAGATGCAGATCTAGGATTGGAAGATATGCTAAGACAGATTGCTGCTAGATTAGAAGCAGTAGAAATAGCCCAAAGAAGAGGTAGACATCTTGAATATGTTAGTGATGATGAAATTGAGGAAGAACAGGTGAATGCAGAACCTGCTCCTATTATGGATCAAGGTGAAGAAAGATTTTTTAAGGCTTTGATAAGTCTGAAGTCAACACCACATTTTAATCCTCCTGAGTATAGTGGAAAGATGGATTCTGATGAATTGGTGGATTGGATCACCAAGATGGAAAAGTATTTTGAATATGAAAACATTTCTGAGGATAAGAAGGTGAAGATTGCAAGCACAAAGCTGAAAAGTCATGCATCCTTATGGTGGGAACATCTGTAGCTAGATAGAAAAAAGAAAGGCAAAGACAAAATCAAGGTATGGAGTAAAATGGTGAACAAATTGAAAGGAAAGTTCTTATCCTGTGATTATTAGATTAACCTAGTTCGGTGAATGCAAAGTTTGAGACATAAAGATAGCTTGGTAAAAGAGTATATTGAGGAATTCTATAGATTAGATATTAGATCTGGACATGATGAAGATGATGTGGAAATAATTGGTAGATACCTGAATGGTTTGAGAGTTTCCATCCAAGAGGAAATTAGTATAGTAAAATTGGAGAACATTAAAGAGGCTTATCAATTTGCTTTGAAGGCTGAGGAGAAATTGAACAAGAGACATGAGCAAAGAAAGAGAGGTCGAGGTGGTAGATTCCCTAGAGGAAGAGGTAGATCTAATGGTGAAAATAGTAGATTTGAACCAGAAAAGACAAATCTGGACAAAGGCAAGACTAAGTGGAAAGATGAAAGTTCTAGAGACAGAGGTGGTAACTATTGAGGTGGTTATGGTAGAGGAAGTTTTTGAAGAACTTGTTATAATTATGCAGAAGAAGGACATAGATCTTTTGAATGTACACAAGCTAGTAAGAAGGTTGGTAGCAGTAGAAATGCTTTGGTGCAAGAAGAGTCACCAAATGAACTTGAGAAAGAAAATAACTTGATGGTAAGGAGAGCATTGTGGAATGAAAGAAAGAAGGAATATCTGGTAAGGAAAAGTTTGTTCAAGACTAGATGTAGAGTTTCTCACAAAGTTTGGAAAGTAATCATTGATAGTGGTAGCTCAGAGAACCTGGCATATGAAGAGATGGTCACAAAGTTGCAGTTGGAAAGGTTGGTACATCCGAAGCCCTATCTAATTCTATGGATCAAAGATGAGCATACACTCTTGGTAAGTGAACAATGTTATGTGAATTTGAAGATTGGAAAGTACTATGATACGGTGTTGTGTGATATCATGCCTATGGATTGTTGTCATATTTTGTTGGGTAGACCTTGGCAATATGATAGGCATGCTATATATGATGGGAGATTGCATAAGTATACTATTGTGGTTGATGGAAATAAACAAATCTTGTTACCATTGATGGAAGAACTTGTTAGTAATTTTTTTACATCTGTGAAAGTTTGCTTGATGGAAGGAAGAAAGTTTGTTAACTCTTTGAAGAGGAATGATGTATGTTTTGTTGTGATTCCTAATAAGCTGAGTAAGAAAATAGAGGATAATGTCCCTAAGGAGATTGATAAGTTACTCACCAAATACAGTGATATCATTTCTGATAATGTACCTGATGTTTTGCCACTAAAAAGAAGCATTGATCATTGTATGGATCTAACCCCTGGAGCTAGTTTACTAAATAAGGCACCTCATCAGTTGACACCTACCGAGAATTAGGAATTGAACCAACAGATTCAAGAGTTTCTGGAGAAATGTTTGATCAGAGAAAGTTTGAGTCCTTGTGTAGTACCTGTTGTATTGGCACTGAAGAAGAATGGAGAATGGAGAATGGAGAATGTGTACTGATTTCAGAGAAATCAATAAGATAACAGTGAAGTATAGGTTTCCTATACCGAGAATGGATGACATAATGGACAATTTGACTGCAACAAAGTATTTCACAAAGATTGATTTGAAAAGTGGGTATCATCAGATTAGAATCAGAGAAGGTGATGAATGGAAGATTGCTTTCAAGACAAAAGAAGGTTTGTATGAGTGGTTGGTTATGCCTTTTGGTTTAACTAATGCACCAAGTACTTTTATGAGATTGATGAATGAAGTTTTGAAAAAATTCTTGGGTAAGTTTGTGATTGTATATCTTGATGATATTCTGATATTCAATAAGACCAACGAAGAACATTTGTTGCACGTTAGACAAGTTATGCAGAGATTGAAAGAGGAGAAGTTGCTGATAAATCTGAAAAAGTGTTCATTCATGAAAGAAGAGATTGTGTATTTGGGATTTGTTATTTTAGCTGATGGTTTGAAGATGGATCCTAAAAAGGTTGAAGCTATTTTGAATTGGCCTACACCTGTGAATGCTAGTGAGGTAAGATCATTTCATGGTTTGGAAAGTTTTTACCGAAAGTTCATAAGGAATTTTAGTTCAATCTGTAATGCTATGAATGAGACTATGAGAGGAGACAAAAGAGAATTCAAGTGGACACATGGAGTTGACAGAAGTTTTGAGGCCCTGAAGTAGAAGGTTGTTGAATTACCTGTTTTGGCATTACTTGATTTCAGTAAAGTATTTCAAGTCGAATGTGATGCAAGTGGAAGTGCAATTGGAGCTGTGTTGAGTCAAGAAGGTAAACTTGTTGCTTTCTTTAGTGAAAAGTTGAATGATGCTAGAAGGAAATATTTAGTGTATGATCAAGAATTCTATGCTATTGTTCAAGCACTGAAGAAATGGAGACATTATTTGATACCAAGTGAATTTGTGTTGTATACTGATCATAAGGCTTTACAATATTTGGGTAGTCAGAATAAGTTGAATTAGAGACATATGAAATGAGTTAAGTATTTGCAGAGTTATACATTTGTGATGAAGTATAATAGTGGAGTTACTAACCGAGTTGCTGATGCATTGAGTAGAAAAAGATCTTTGATGACCGAGTTGAAAATTGAAGTTCTTGGTTTTGATAAGATGAGAGGTTTGTATAAAAATGACCCTGCTTTTTCTGAGCCATGGAGAAAGTGCAGAGCACCTATTTTAGATCAACAAGACACTAAATGGGATTAATATTTCATTCAGGAAGGTATGTTGTTTAAAGGTATTCAGTTGTGTATACCGAGAGGAGTAATGATAACTAACCTAATAAAAGAGAAACATAGTAGTGTTTTGGCTGGACATTTTGGCATTGATAAAACATGAATTTTTCTTAAGGAGAAATACTATTGGCCATAGTTGTATAAAGATATTCAGAAATTTGTAAAAAGTTGTGGAATTTGTCAAGTTGCAAAAAGAGTAAGTCAGAATACTAGATTG
Source organism: Chamaecyparis obtusa (assembly GCA_027943335.1). Classification (NCBI taxonomy): domain Eukaryota; kingdom Viridiplantae; phylum Streptophyta; class Pinopsida; order Cupressales; family Cupressaceae; genus Chamaecyparis; species Chamaecyparis obtusa. The sequence continues at coordinate 1,809,015 of BSBK01001383.1, forward strand.
TATACACCAATTGTGGTTCCTGAGAAACCTTGGATTGATATTAGCATGGACTTTGTTCTTGTCTTACCGAATATAGTAAGAGGTAATGATTCAATATTTGTTGTTGTGGATAGATTTTCAAAGATGACACATTTTATACCTTGTAGAAAGACATCAGATGCAGTACATGTAGCAAATCTTTTCTTTAAGGAAATTGTCAGATTGCATGGATTACCGAGGAGTATTATCTTTGACCGAGACAGTAAATTTATTGGTTATTTTTGGAAAACACTTTGGAAAAAAATTGGCACTGAGTTGAAATATAGTTCTACATTTCACCCACAAATCGATGGACAAACTGAGGTTGTGAACAGAAGTTTGGGAAATCTTTTGAGATGTTTAGTTGGAGACACATCGAGTAATTGAGATTCTGTGTTAGCACAAGCAGAGTTTGCATATAATAATTCAATGAATAGGAGTACTGGAAAGACACCATTTGAGATTGTGAATGGAACACAACCAAGAGGAATATATGATTTGAGAGACATTGCTGATGAGAAAAAGAAAAGTGCTGAAGGAGTAAAGTTTGCTGAGTACATGAAGACATTGCATGAAGATGTGAAGCTGAAGCTGGAAGATAGTAATAAAAAATACAAAGACAGAGCTGATAGATCAAGAAGACATAAAATTTTTGATGTTGATGATGAATTGATGGTCCATTTGAAGAAAGGTCAATTTTGTGTTGGAATATATGGGAAGCTGAAGATGAAGAAGTTTGGACCTTGCAAGATTCTGAAGAAATTTGACAATGAAAATGCATATAAAATTGAGTTGCCTGATGACATGGACATATCACCGAATTTCAATATTGTTGATTTGTATGAGTATCATGAACCTGATGAAGAAGTGACAGTACCGACAGAATATCCTTAGAAGCAGTATGATGAAGTTGAACAGATTTTGAAGGAAAGAATTGGCAAGAGCACGAGAGGAAAGCAATACATGGAATATCGAGTTAAGTGGAATAATAGACCGATGGAAGACAGTTCTTAGATTTCATAGTCTGAGTTGAATGCATCTCAGACCAGACCTACCAAATGATTTGGAGAATCATTTCTAAATAACCCCAGGTGTCTGATGCAGGAGCATCTTGGGTCATTGGCAATCCTGTGTCACCAAAAAGAATTTGGAGTTTTGTCTGTGTTGCTCAATTTTTACTTTGATCGAGTTGGTCGGTAGTTGGTTAGTTTCCTTTGGTTACCAAGTGTGGTTGATTCTCTCTTGGGCGGTCAATTATTTCACTGGCGCTCGGCATTGCCTTTCTGTTGCTCGGTTATCTTGCTTACCGACGGGTCTAGTTTTATTTCTTGTTGTGGTCATCTTGTGCATTTATATTGGATTGTGGATTTAATGTTGGAATCCATCATTGGGAAGTGTGTGGTCCTAGATCTGACTATTACTTCCATTGATTGTGGATCTGAAGGCTGACTCATCTCGGTAGCTTCTTGTATAAATGTAGATGTTTGGTTGTAGTTTAGGGGAGTTTTGGTTAGAGAGAAGTTAGTAGACATTAGATTGGAGATTTGTGATAGATCCTCACATGTTTGAGGACTTCTGAGATTCATTGTAATAGTAGGCCGTAATTGGGAAGGTCTTACAACCTTGCATGTATGATTCAAATTAATGATAATATATGATAGATATGGCATTCTCTCTCTCACTATTGTTGTTTGTTGCTTCCACGTGTGTGTTGCAAGCTTGGATCATTAGGGTGCACCATTGTTTGGCCCCTCTTGTGTCCCTGCCTTGCACCAATCATCCACATGGATGTCATCTTCATGAACATTAATTACTACATCATCATGATCTAGTTTCTCTTCTTTGACATATTCGCTAGGCACCTCATCGACTAACTATTGATCCTGATCATCGTCTACATCATCTTCTATTTCTTCGATATCTTATTCTTTCACCATATTATACTTAACTGACCATCCTCTTGGATTATGTACAACAACAAATGACCAACCCAGTTTACCTAGAACCTTTGAGTAAAATACCTGCTCACATTGACTTATAAGAACATAGGGCTCATTTCCAGCTCGTTCGACCAACCTTGTATTAACCATGGTAAATTAATTATCATGTTCAATAACAGTTCTATCGGGATCATTTTCATTCAATCGTAGCATGTACCATTGGATGACGAACATAACTAATTTGAAGGACTTAAAGTCACACTTGAGTATATCATCCAAAATCCCATAGTATCTATTTTATGATAATTTTGGATCTATGTTGCTTCTAGATGAAACATTAGTCAATTGAAAGAATGCAGTTATCCTAGAATCACAAATTTTCATCATTTCATCCAACTTTTTGATTAAAAAATTATGACCATTTCACCACATAGCCTTGTGGTGTTTCACCTGCAATATGTCAAACATGTAAAAATTATTGGATCATCAATTTATAACACATATTTATTGTTGGTCAAATGTATGCAAAGAAAAAAAACTCAACATTTATATACATCAATATAATTGAAAATAATTAAATAATATAGGTGATTAATATATTTATAACTTTTTTATCTCTTAAACCATATGCTAAATCAATTTTCCTTTGTGTACCATTGGAATCTCCATTATGATGACCTTCTTTAAGCAATGAAGCCACAACTTTCCATGTTAATGCGCGACCAGATTGTTTACATTGTTCAATCCATACCATCATCCAATCAAGATTATTTATGATGTACAAATTTAGTGCTTCCCACTCTTGACCAACTATATCAAAATAAAATAAAATTCACAAACGACGTATAATTAGTTAATTACTACAGTGTACGACCTTAATTTATAATTGATGTATATTAAAATATATATACACATATATATGTATATATATACATATATATATGTATATATACATATGTATATATATGTATGTGTGTGTGTGTGTGTGTGTGTATATATATATATATATATATATATATATATATATATATATATATATGTATGTATGTATGTATGTATGTATGTATGTATGTATGTATGTATGTATGTATGTATGTATACACACATATATACACACACATGTACAAATATACACATACACACACTATTAGAGATAATCTTCTTTAAGAAAGCATAATTCTTAAATAATATTACACATATTGGTTAAGATAGCAATCCTTAATAATTAAATGATTTTTAAATAAAATATAAAATAAATAAATCATATTTTTTTAAAAATCAATATATCAACTTTTCATAAATATAATAGAAAGTTATAATAAAATTTATTAAAATCTTTCAACTAAAATAAAATAAAATAATTTTTAAATAAAAATTATACAAAATATAACTATTACCTATAAAATATATAATATTAATTATAAATATTTTATTACAAATATTTATTTAAATATAAACATTACCTCCACGAGACACATATAAAATAAAATTTAAAAAAATAAAATATTAAAATTTTCTAATCAATTCTTACCTTGATTCAGTATTACTCTCTAGAAGCCAACAATAGCTGAGGGTCATCTTCACATTTATTTTTTACATGAATATTATAGCTAACAAACAACCTAACGGTGTCATGGAGGATTACAAGTAAAAATTTATTCTAAAAAGATGTCCACAAAAACATTTATTCTAAATATAAATAGATAGTCATAACTGAGCTTTAAAATAACTTCCTCAACACATTTTTTTTTTTGTATTATTTGCATATTAGACCATTGAAATGTAAGTATAGCTGCAATTAGCTGATCATTAATTCTATTTTGAATCCTTTGAAAACACATATATGAGAAGAATAATAGTTTGCTAGAGAAAACATACATTTTTCTTCTGAATATTTCAAGGAGAGAAATAGAAATTTAACCTACAGGCTGGTTGGAAGGGAAATAATATTTATTAACTGATTGATCGATCATATAAACAATGAAAATAATAAATTTTTTTTTCAAACTCAACGAAATAAGCATTGATCAAATTAGGGTTGTTAAAATAGCAAAGAGTTAAAATGAAGAATAAAAAAATAATTTAAACGTTGTATGGTAGGGTAATAGATAATTTCATTTAAACTATTTTAAACAAAGGGAGAAAAAATAATCATTGACAAAGTTAGGGCAAAGAATAAATAAATGATATCCACGTTTGATGATAGTAAAAATATATATTTTCTTCAAAATTATCAAATAATATCCAAATGGTTGAAAAGGCAATAATTATTTTTTATGCTTTAGAGTTAGCCGACACAATAAATAAAATAAATTCACTAAAATCAATGAAAGAATCATTGACCATGTTAGAGTTGTTCTAGAGACTGAGATTTGCAAATGATGAAAGAAAACATTTTAATATGCATTTTGCAATTTTTTCCTTGTGGATGCTCTTTTCCATCACTATCTTTCCATCGCAATTTATAAAGTAATTTTCATAACTTTTATATCTTCTATTATTATAAATTTAAATTTCATTTAGTTAAAATTTGTTTTATATTATTGTTATTTAAAAATTTAAGATGCTAAATTTTCATATTCTACAATGTAAATAAGAGTGTTTATATATTAATACAACATGAAACATTCATATTTATCTTTAACAATTATTTATTTTATTTATTAAAAAATATTTTTATTTATTTATTTAAATGATTTATTATACTTTAAATATATGTTCACTCTTTTTTTGTTTGTTCTATGAACAATCACGATGACATTCTTTAAGTCTCTCACAATGATAACTGATTTATTTTAGATAGTACCTTAATTATTTAGATTTAGTAGAAGTGATTTTTTAGGGTATAGTAATATTTTATATAGATTTATAATATTCAATCTTAATATATAATTCTCCTATTTGGTAGTTAATTCTTCTTAATATATATATCTAGTTGATATTCATGATAGTGAAAACACAATAGATAGTATCATCAAAATAGGTATTATGTAAGAAGATAAATCATCATGCAAACAGACATCCTCTTAGGCAAGGAACCCTAAAGGCATATATATACCATTATCAAGTTGGATCACAAAACATAACAAATAGAACCTAGCAACTCAAACAAACCACACATTCATTAGCTAATTAACCCCATAGTTCAAATTGCATCTCCTATTTCTTCAAAATACTTGTCAAGGTTAGAAAGACATTACATAAAATATATTCCAACTTCTACATGTTTTGACAAATAGCTAATATTTTCCATGACAACAAAAGAAATATTACATATCTAACATATAAAACAATTAATGTCAATAACAAGGAAAACACTCAAAAATCAAGAATCAAGAATCAAAACTCAAGAATAAAATCCAAATGCTTTTGCTATTAATTTATCAAGTCTTATATTTTCTCTAAATTCTACTCAAAATAAAAAAAAAGCTAAAATGAAAATGGAACTAAATGACTTGTTATATTGGAAAACATTACCATTGTATAGTTTCACAATTTATGACTTTAATATATGTATACAAAAATTTATGTTGTAGATTTTCAACATATGAATTATGATTTTCTATTTTATAATATAATTGAAAATGTGTCTAAATTAATTCAAACTATTATTAAATAAGATAATCTCTTTAAAATATGATAATGCTTTTTTTTTTGAGCTATTCTACTGACAATAAGCATGTTCTATGAATATTTATATTTATGCTTTAGATTCTTAAATCTATGAATTATGATTTGTAGTTTTACAATTTTCTTATAATAATATATTAAATTAATCCAAATTATATAAGTATTGTAGAATGAATGTCCATTTTGATAAAAGAGGACATTTGAAATCTTTACATTCTTTGGTATTCCATTATATAAATTTCGTAGAGTCAAAAAATTGTCATGTGTAATTTATGACTTTAATTTATCAATATTTAAATTTATGCTTTAGATTTTTAACATGTGAATTATGATTTGTTCTTTTACAGTCTTATTATAAAAATACCTTAAATTAACTCAAATTATTATTATTAAACATAAACTCTCTTTAAATGTGAGAAATATATTTTTTTTGTTGCTATTCTACTAATAATAAGCATGTTCTATGAATACTTAAATTATTCTTTAGATTCTTAAACTTGTGAATTGTGAATTATGATTTATTCTTTTATAATTTTATTATATGTTAAATTAATTCAAATTATATATGATAAGGTCTCTAGAATGATTGTTAACCTTGATTTTAAAAAAAGACATTTAAATCCTCTACATTCTTTGTTATTCCATTATAAAAAAATTGTAGTGCCAAAAAGTTGCCCTATGCCACTAGTACATTTTGCACCATTTTTCGACGCACTATTGGTCGAAGTTTCTACCCAACTCAGTCGAATAGTCGACCAACTAGTTCATCGCTATTATCTACATCGAAATATCAACCCATTGCTGCAACCGTAGAATAATTGATGCCAATATTGGTTGAAAATGAGGGCAATCTAGGCCGTAAATAACATTAGCAAGTGTTGGTATATTGGTCGATCTTTCGACCAATATAGATTAATATTGGTCAAAAACTTTGGTCGCTTCGACCAGGATGCCAAACTCGCAACGGTCATATTTCAACCATATTTCGTCGCACGTTAGACTAGGATGCCAAACCCACGACGCCACATTTTGACACAGATTGGTCGATTTTTAGACCAAACTAGGCCAAACTTTCGACAGAAATATTTAGTGGCTCTGACCAAGATGCCAAACCCACGACGCCACATTTTGACATAGAATGGTCAATTTTTAGACCAAACTAGGCTAGACTTTCGACGACTGTGAGTCAAAATTTTGACGAAATACAGAGTGTTTAAAAAAAAATTAAAGATAAATATCTAGACTACTCACCAATAGCATCCTGATCGGTGATTAGTCTAGATATTTATCTTCAGGTGTCCACACTCATTCTGTTGCTTGTTGCCAGCGGGCCCCTACTCGTTCTATTTTCTAGACTACTTTGGGCTCTAGCAATCCATCTACTCTGCTCTACGTGAAACTATGGGTTTTTTCATTTTGTTTGAACTATTTGATAAATAGGCTCTAACTGGTGATTTGTGAATTGGTAGAGCTTCCTCTTAGACACCCACAACTGTTCAAATCTATTGGTGTGAAGCCCCCAAAGGGTATTCTTCTCTATGGGCCTCCTGGTTGTGGGAAAACTTTAATTGCTAGGGTAGTGGCAAATGAAACTGATGCCTTCTTTTTCTATATCAATGGACCTGAGATCATGTCAAAGTTGGCTGGAGAAAGTGAAAGAAATCTTCAAAAGGCTTTTGAGGAGGCTGAGAAGAATGCCTCGTCCATTATATTTATTGATGAGATATTACAAAGATTTGTCAGCGGGCTTGGAAGTATGCTATTAGAGAAAATATTGAGAAGGTGAGTTTCAATTGTGGCGGCTTTTGCAAACTAGATTTGGTTATGAATTTCTTAATGGTTTTTTTTGAACTGGTTTGTTAGAATTTTACATTTTTGATTCAATTTTCCTCAACTTGTATCTTATTATTTCAATTTGTCATGTTCTCTTTCCTCTGCACTTTTACAGGATAATATTGAACATGAAAGAAAAAGAAGTGAGAACCCCTAGGCAATGGATGAGGATGATAGTGATGAGGTAGCTGAAATAAAGGCTACTCATTTGAGGATTCAATGAAATATGCCCGAAGAAGTGTCAGTGATGATGATATTCAGAAGTATCAAGCCTTTGCACAAACACTACAGAAATCTCGAGGCTTTGGTTTTGAATTTTGATTTCCTGGTGCTTCTGTTGGCGCTTTAGATGTATTTGCTACAACAGATAATAAAGATTATGATGACTTATATAGTTAGGAAACTTAGTACACAATTGTCATCTTAATGAAGTGACAAATGTGTCTATTCTAGCAGGGACCTTTTGCTGACAAATAGCCAATGCTATTCAATTTGGCTCTGGCTTTTGCTTGTATGAGTTTATTTGTTCATATGTTTGAAACTTTATTTAGTTTATCAACCCTTTAGCCGAGGACTTACTAACTTGTAAGTCTTTAGAGCAATATTAATTGTGGCAAGGAAATTTAGCTATGGAAACTTTTTTTCAAGTGGTAGATAATGCTACGAAAACCTTTCTTTTTTTTAAAAAAATCCTACTGGAAAATCAATTTTGCTCCCAATCTGATTGCCAAAGTGGCCAAAGACTATGCTATGATGATAAAATATGGGGATTCTCTTTACCGCTGCAAATCTTTGAAGGTTGCTGCACTTGGACGGATATGTACCATTGTTAAGAGAATTGGACCAAGTTTGGCTTACCTCAAATAGGTGAGGCAGCATATGGTTATGTTCTTTTTTCTATCTATCTGGTTTTCACTACCTATTGTTCCTTGGGATATCTTGCAAGGGTTCTATAAATTGATGATCTATATTTTGGTGGGTGTCTTGTATGGGCCTATGAACTTTTTTAGGTTACTTGTTCTAAATTAGATGTAATAAGTTAGAGAAGTATGTCTCAAGGAGAATTTATTTTGCAAATTCAAAGTTTATAAGAGCAGAGATGTTTTATTTTGAGGGTATTGAGCACGCCGCTTGACTCCAAATATTTCCTAAAAGCTTATAAGAGCAGAGATATTATATGATAATACAAATCACATTAATCTAAAAGACTACTACACCATTTCAAAGATCATATCAATCAAATTAATTTGAATCCTCACAAGGCAAACATAACATTCATGCATCCAAAAATAATGGATGCAAATTCACAAACTAATTTTCTAAAATCAGCATTTCATCATATAAGAGGAACTGCCAATATTAATATATTATCTCACAAATAGATGCAAATTCACAAATTAATTTTTTAGATTCAACATTTCATCGTATAAGAAGAACTGCCAATATCAATATCATCTCCCAATGTATATTACATACAACTTTTAAAATTATAAATATACAAATCTATAAAATATGCATATATAACATAAAAGGAAGTGTTGATGCATACTGACAAATAAAATAAGGAAAGCTTCAAACCCTAAAACAATATCATCACCATGTCCATTAACTTGAATGTTGTTTCTGATTTTGTTATGATGGAAGTTACTAATGAGAGGCATGTGATCCCTGAAGCAGTCCATCTCTAATCTGCTGAGCAGCATCATGAATTGCACTAGGTCCATGGGGTATGAACACTGCTGAAGATTTGGAATGTGCTCCAATCTCTTTCATGGTGTCAAAATATTGTGTCACCAACACCATATCCATCACATCCTTTGCAGTTGTGCTAGGAACATTCCCTGAGAAAGCAAGCACATTCTCTCTCAGCCCATCCACAATTGCTTGCCTTTGCCTAGCAATGCCAACTCCTGACAAATACTTTGATTTTTCTTCTCCTTCTGCTCTCTTGATTTGTAAAATTTTCTCTGCCTCTACTTTTTCTTGTGTTGCCACCCTCATTCTTGCAGCTGATATAAAACAATGAAATGAATGATGGTGAAATTGAGAGAAATTTTGGGTAAATAAACTAAACAGATATAGAACAAAAATATGAACAAAGTTGAGGATAATGAGTTGGGTTTTCCTAAATAAATGAATACCATCAACCTATTTACAAAATGCAAAAGTATATGCTAGCAATATCCAACAATATCATGGTAAAAAGGACATTTAGTATTGGATGTAAAAGTCTTGCCTACATTTATTTCATTCATTGCTTTCTTGACATGCACATGAGCCTCGATATCCACAATAAGTGTTTGAACTATCTCATATCCATAGTTTGACATAGCTCGTAAGCATAGAAATGAACGATTGAATCATACTGCATTCAAATTTCATCGTGTTTGATATTTAAGAGATATTTTACAGTAATCAATTGACAATACACATCAATAAATAAATGAAACTGATATGAATATATCAACCTTTTCAAGTTCTTCAACAACTTTAGCAACCTCATTCTTTTGCTCAAATATATCATCTAGATTCATCTTTGGAACACTGGAACGAATAACTATAAATCATACATGGAAACAAGGTAGTTTATAAGAGCAGAGATATTATATGATAATACAAATCACATTAATCTAAAAGACTACCACACCATTTCGAAGATCATATCAATCAAATTAATTTGAATCCTCATAAGGCAAACATAACATTCAGGCATCCAAAAATAATGGATGCAAATTCACAAACTAATTTTCTAAAATCAGCATTTCATCATCTAAGAGGAACTACCAATATTAATATATTATGTCACAAATAGATGCAAATTCACAAATTAATTTTCTAGATTCAACATTTCATCATATAAGAAGAACTACCGCAGACCTTTTGTGAGGGTATCAATCACGCCACTTGACTCCAAATATTTCCTGAAAGCTTCCTTCTTGGATTCATTTGCCTGCCATATAAGGATGACAAGCATTATCATAGAGCTTAAAAGTTACAAAAAAACTTATAAGAAATCTAAAACCTTCCAAGAGCAATGCCCATGTTTCAAATAGTTCCCACACCATTTCAAAAATGAAGTCAACCAACAAAGTTCCACAACTTATATTACCCAATAAAACCTTCAAGGGAATAGTAGGACTCAATGGACACAAATAGATTTACTAGAGAAACAATGACATAAAATTTTTATACAATGTTTGTGGAATCCAACTAAACATTTGGCACACTAGGTCATTGGATGAGCAACAATGTGCACAAGATAAGTCAATTAATAACCACAGAGGATGGTCAAATGAAAATCCAAAAAATTACAAACATCATAAAGAGAACCATCATTAAAAAGATTGCAATAGATTTGACCAATGAAGAAATGGAATGTTGTTATTCAGAGTTGTAATTCTAATTTTAAGAGATCATCATTGTGCATGCATAGCTTCTTGGATTAGCCACCCATCACTAGGTGCTTGATACTTAACTGCATCAAGTCATCATTTGCAAAGACCTAAATAGATAGGCATTTAAATCTTCAATAGGTACAACCTTGTTATACAAGATTTTTCACCACATCGCGCTTCTCTACAGTATTATCTTGTGTTATTGCTATATTTCTTAATGTTCATTTCTTGTCATTGAATTCATGCATACAATCATCTACAATTGCAGAACTAAAACAACTAATTTTTTAGCACATAAGGACTATTTTCTTAAGTAAATCCTAAGGGGACAGCAAGTAAATTTATTTACGTGGGTGTATTAGGCTATTAGCTATAGAATATCTATGCTACTTATAGATCCAACTGATATTTGATTTAACACTTCACCTACTAAAAAACACAAACCAATGAAATAATCCACATTAGGCCAAGAGAGGTTAACGCATTCAATACGAGAATACTTACACAAAATGAAGCCAAATCATGCCAGACAATGACAATGAGAAGTTGACTATTGGCCCTTCTAGTTTTTTATTTGATTGTTGCTTGACAATGACACATTCAAAATGCACTTATGAGCAAAGACCTAGAATGAATGAAATTGATTAAATAATGAAGGTACGTAAGTTTGAGCTTCACTTGGTTTTGAGAATACTTTAATATTCTCTACTTAACAAGGCCAACCACGTGAAGGTGGAAGATCATCTGGCCTCACCCCCCTCCCCCTAACATCAATCTAAATTTCCCATTAACATCTAATTACACACTTCATTCATCCATTTATGAACTATAACATTCAATTAATACAATCACATAACATTCATTAATATGATATAACATTCATTAATATGCAACACTAATCAAGAATTCATCAACACATAACAATATTCATTAACATGACATATAATTCAATATTAATACACAAAATTCATAGATAATTACTTAAAACAACGTTCTTTCATTATCCAACAAAGTTAATCAAACAAGTTTTATCAAAGAGCATTTTTAAGAAATCATTTCTTTTTTGGGTTTTTCTTAGATTTCTTATTTAGGTAAAGACTGACATGAGCATCAATATTATCTTCCTCCTCTTGTGGTTGTGATCTCAAATTATGATGCTTCCTCATGTCTCAAGGAGGATGACGTTGCTACACTAAAGGGGGGTCTGCTGCAATAACAAGTAAATGGGTTAAATTCACATACTTTTTTTTACTGTTACATGTATTTCATTAACCAATAGAACATAACATGCATTTTTCTTTACCTAAAAATGCCACATCATTATGTACAATAACATTTTGATCTTCCCCCACCTCAACATGCTCTAAAATATTCAAAAAAAGGTTACACGACCAATTGCAATTAAAGATGTTAAATTCTATTAATAATTACATAATTTATTTCCAATAGAAAATTAATACCTCCAACACTATGATGCACATCATGGCCTTCGTCACGCCCAGGTTTTATGGTAGGATTTGAAGGCTGTAGTGAAATGTCATGCACATTGTTATCATGAAATAGTCAATTTATGTTCAAAATTAACTATTCAATTTGATTTACTTTTCATTTGACCAATTTACTTGTGTCTCATCTGGTGCAGTAGATTCTTCATTATGGCTTTGGGATTCTTGGCGTAGGCGTGTAGCCACGACTGCATAGCCTTCCTTCAAGGCTATTCTCTTGTCTTCATCCATGGGCTCTACATTGAATTTTGTGCCCTGTATTTTTTGTTTAATATCATCACTTTTACATGTATGATTTGATTAAATAGAATTGTTTGCAACCTTATATATAAAAATTTGATATGAAATTCCAATGTTGCTACTTACAAGTCAAGAGTGAAGTTTCATATAGCCACTAGAGCCAAGTTTGTGTTGGCCAACCTTTGTTAATCTCTCTTGTGTGGCTTTTGATGTGTCTTGCAGTCTATGAAAAGTTTGAAACATGTTAGATTATATATTTACAAAGATCACTAATTAGTGCATGATTACATTCTACTTAATACTATCACGACATACCTTCTTTTTCTGTCTTCTGGTTGAATTCCACTACCCTTTAGCCTTTTCTCTTTTGCATCTTCCATTATTTCATTCCACTCCATCAGTGGAATCATAGGAGGACACTTGTATTTGGGTTATCCTTTAGAGCCCTTCTATATTGGTCCCTCATAGTCTTTATATGTTTGGATGCTCTTTTAAGAATCATGACTCTATCAAAAATTTTATTTCCAAAGAGGTCCTCTAAAGATTTAATGAGCTGATTTTTTAAGTCAGCATCCTGATCATTCCACCTTTTTTGTAAAAACAAAATTGTTAGATATCATAACTTTAATATAGTACAATAAATGGAAGATAAGAAAAATATTGTACCAATATTATGAAGCTATGTACCTTTTACGTATGGTGGGCCGAAATAGCTTCAATGTCATTTCAAAAAGATGATCATAAAAAACATCATTTCCTACAAAAATATCATGGGATTATCAGTCCAAAATGAGTTATGTATAAGTAAACTACAATTACACTGTAAATAATAACAATTTTCAAGCACCTGGAAGCTTTGGTAGTTTTAACGGAACCATATTGTTCTTGTTCAGCAATAATGTCCCCGCAAATGAACCAGTACTAGTAACACGGGCTGATCCAGGAAATGGTTGATCTTCACTAGTACTGGTTTGATCTGTTCTTATACCAAGTGTAGGTGTATCTATTAGTACACAAAATAGGTCCATGTAGTGTATAAAATTCACACAAGAAAAATAATCAATGCATGATTAGCACATAACAAAATATAGAAAAATAAGTTTTTACTAGTTGTAGATGGTACAGAGGAAGATGTTTGCAAGCACCTTGTTGCAGACAATGCAGCCATCAAATGCGGAATGTTAATCGAAGGAGGCATTTGCACTTCATCATGAGCTGAAGAATACATTGTTAGCAAAGACATTTGCAATGGATAAAGATTAAATAGGGTACTAGAAGCATCCCAAACATAAGTTGAGTCAATAATGCATACAAAGGTTAAATCAATGGTTAAAGGTTTAAGGATTATTTACATGAAGGGAGTGTGGTGCTACAACCCTCACCATATTGACGATGTTTCACACATATCAAAAAATCCTAAAAGAAGAACACATCATATTTTAGATCATGATCCATAAGATAGTATAAAATATAAACATCTATTGAACTTTAATTATTGCTAAGATTAATTACTGCTTACATTAATAGAATTGACTCTATGTGTCAATTCTTCTTTGAGTTCCTTTGACTCCTTAGTTTCGTTTGCTTCCATTATAAGGTTAAGAATTTCTTTACCATATTTAGTTTTTATTTGAGTAGCCATGAATACATGGTTAGAGTTAGATTCTATGTCATCTATGAATTCTGCCTCAACTTCAGATCGCAATTGATCTAATGCCTTTTTTGCTTTTATCTATCAATAAGTATCAAGTTGTGACATCAATATCAGTAAAATGCTATCAAAATAACTCCAAATCCATAAAGAAAAGAACATAATAATATGACATTTGTTTCTATATAATTTGTAGAATTACACTAATTAAGGTTTACCTTTGATGAAGAAGGTGTATTGTGAGGAACATCCTCTCCTGTATCTTGAGGTGAAATATCCATGTCGCCCTGTGACAAAGATTAGTAATTCTTAGCAATCAGAAGCGATTGGAGTCAATATTAATTGGAGGCAATTGGTTTAAATGTTATACTTACCAGTCCCATGCTAGGGAATTTTTTTGTATTTACACGATTCAAATTTTAATCTATTAGAAGCTCTTCCCCTACACTTTTTGATTTTATTGCACATACAAATACACGATTTCCCTCGCGTGCCTCAAATATACAATTCAACCGCTTATTAGTTGACATGGGTCGATAACTATTTATAAAACCTACAATATTCCCTGTTTATTTTGGCCTTCCATAAATATACATAGCGAGCCTTTTAGTTTGATCATTTGCTTTGCATTGTATATAATTTGCTGACAATGCATACCTACGCATACTTTTTTTATATTACAAAATCCGCATCCAATTCTTGTAATTGTAACAAGGTCCTACATACTCCATCAATTCAACAACTTGATTATAATTGACCTTTATGCCATCCATGGAAAATAAGCCCAAACCATGTAATGAAGATGGAGCTATGCAATATATCCTTTCATTAACAAAAAAATCAATATTAATTGGAGGTAGTTCCTTGGGTACCCATTCTTTCTGAAGATGTGTGTACCTTAAGGGAACCTTCATGTCACCTTTGGTCTCATTATCATAAGAACATGACCCCCCCTCAGCAAGGAAAAATTGCATTCATTTATCAAATTTTCTTCTAATCTTTTGACCTCTAGTTGATCTCCCTAGTTTAGACCTACTAGATGTCTCATTTTTGTCTTCTATTCCCACAGTTTTCTCACTTGAGGAAGACATATCAGACAAATACCTATTTGGTGATACCTGCAATCCATCAAATGAGAGACATAGTAGGATCTATATATTTTGTTGACTAAAGAGAAGGAAACCAAATAATAAATTATACCTGTCGATCCATGTCAAAGGCATTAAATTTTCGTCATATGTAAATCATTTATCTTAAGTTAGCCAAAAATTACATGATATGTAAGCTACAAATTACATAGAAGAAAAAATTTACATGATGCAAAATATACTCCATGACTATAGAGTTCAACACATAATAACTTAATTCAAATTTCTATGAATAAATCAATACCTCATACGTGACATTGATCATACCTTGACATACATTTCATTGGTCATGTTATTGATCATCCTCCTCATCCATGTCATCATCATGACTATCATCATCATCATCACAACTAATATCATCATCATCATCATCATCACCATCATCATCATCATCACCATCATCATGACCATCATCGCCTTGATCAACACCATCTTCATCACCATGATCATGATCGTCACCATCATCACCATCAATATCTTCAACATCACCAGAATCATCATCATTTTCTTCTTCTTCATTGTGTAACAGTCATCCTTGATCATCATTTACTTTGTCTTCTGATTCTTCAGTATCTTCTTCTTCCATCACATTATACTGTACCGGCCTTCCTCTTGGATCATGTCTAACAACAAATGACCAACCCAGTTTATGTGGAACGAAAAAGTAAAACACTTGCTCACATTGGCTTGGAAGAACATAAGGCTCATCTCCAACTGGTTCAAATGACCTTGTATTAATCATTGTAAATCCACTATCATGTTCAATAACAATCCTATCAGGATCATTTTTATTCAGGCATAGCCTGTACCATTTGACGACAAATAGAATTAATTTGAATGAATTAAAGTCACACTCAAGTATATCATCCAAAATTCCATAGTATCAATTTTTAGATTGTTGAGGATGTATGTCATTTCTAATGAAATATTAGTGACCTCGAAGACTGCACTTATCCCAAAATCACAAGTTTTCTTCATGTCGTCTAACTTTTTTATGCAAAATTTACGGCCATGGTAGTACATAGCTTTGTGGTGTTTGATCTACAATTATTCAAACATGTCAAGATTATTTGCATCGATCTGTGAGTTGATATTAAACTTATGGGTCATGGTAAGTAAACTTATACATACCTTTCTACCTCTTAAACCATATGCTAGATCAAGTACCATTGGTGTAACATTGAGATCTCCATTATGATGAGCTTCTTTAACCAATGATGCAACACCATACCATGTTAATGAGTGACTATTTTCTTGAGATTGTTGAATCCATACCATCATCCAATCAAAGATTTTTTGCAATACACAAATGTAGTGCTTCTCACTCATGACCAACTGTAAAGAAAACAAATAGAATGGTTAGAAAAAACTTATATTGAAGATCTATAAGAATTAATAAACTAATATAACATCATAAAATTACCTCTCACTTTCCTCAATCTACCTTTCCCCATCAAGTACTCCCCTTCAAATTTGTTAATAGAGTTGGGATCCCAAATGCGATCTACATGGATATTTTCTGCAAACTTGGGAAGATATTCACTAATATACACCATGGTTTGGTATACCATATATCCCTCTACCATAGAACCCTTAGGACATGCTCTTTGTCGAACCAAGCCCTTCATAAATTTCAAGTGCCTCTCAACCATCCAAATTGACCTAGTTTGTACAGGTCCACACAATTCAATCTCCTCAACTAGATGTATGAGGTAGTGTTCTTGAGCATTGAAAAAATTTGGAGGTAGACACTTTTGCATTTCCAACATAAGCTAGGGAATTTTTCTCTTCCACTATTTAATATCCTTTTTATCAATTTCTTTAGATGATAACCACCTAAAAGAGATTCAACTCGCAAGAACATATAAACAAGATTTTAGATAAAAATATACAACAAATTACATAAAAAGTAAAGCAAGTCATAAATATAATAACACTTCTAACCTCATGAATTCTCCAAGATCGTAAGTAACTTGTTTAACACTATTGTCAAACTGGTCTAGGAGGGATAGAGGTAGGACATACTGTAATGATTAAAAAATGATCTTTTCAATATATTGTAAAATAATACAATAAAAAGTACATGCAATTTTACAAATATATTGTAAATAGAGAACATGACTTACCTTGACGAAGGTATGCCAATCATGTGTTTTCAACCTTGGCCCAAAATCACCTTTCTTTGATACAAGACTGCTTATATTTGCAACAAATCCTGTTGGAAATTTTGTTTTTTTTATGACT
Organism: Chamaecyparis obtusa; assembly: GCA_027943335.1. Classification (NCBI taxonomy): domain Eukaryota; kingdom Viridiplantae; phylum Streptophyta; class Pinopsida; order Cupressales; family Cupressaceae; genus Chamaecyparis; species Chamaecyparis obtusa. The sequence continues at coordinate 1,826,619 of BSBK01001383.1, forward strand.
TTTTTTAATGCATCACTTTCCTGCTCAGCTAATAACCAAGGAAGGGCACTCGTATTTATGTGGTCTCCATTGCTATTTGATTCAATGAAATTTTTTAGTGCATGATTGGATTCATGAATGTCATTACAAATTTTGGCCATTTTTTCTTTGTCATGCCTTCCATCCAATATTTTCCATAGTGTCTCTGTTACATTCTTTCCAATATGCATAGCATCAAACAAATGCACGATTGGGAGATCCTTGTAGTACGACAACCTACTAAATTGATTAGGATAACTTTTTATTCCTCTAGGAAGTTGGTCATTGATGCCTTGACGACCTTCATGAGCATCAATAACATCATTATTAAATAAAAGACAATATCAAAATCTAAATTTCAAACAAAAATCATCAGATGGAATGACATTACCTAGGTGATTTAGTCTATTGTATTCCAACTTCCATAGACGAGGTGTCATTCTTCATGGCCTTGATGTCATCTCTTCTTCCGCATTAAAAAGATGTTTTTTGATAGTTTGATACTTATGATAATTGTGGAGAAAGTGCCTAAACTCATCGAACACTTGCTTTCCTAAACTTCTTGAATGATGAGATTTCATCTTCGGACCACAAATTGGACATGTGAATTTACCCTTTTTCTGAAGACCTAGAAGATATAGTACAATTGGATCATGTACAATTATCATGCCCAACTTAAACATACAACAATAATGTATAAGCACTATAACATACCAAAAATACGTGACCTTAACATGAATATATAACATACAGCAAAAATGAGTTAGCCCACGAGCATCATGTATTGTCCATACAAGCATTGCATGGAATTGAAATTTTCTTTGTCCTATTGGTCTAGATATGTCATACATAGTGATCCCATTCCATAAAATCAACAACTCATCAATAAGGGGCTCAATATACACGTTCATATCTTTAACTTGGTACTTACCTAGTTGAAAGAAAAAAAACATTACATAATTATTATGACCATCTTGATGCAGTGTTTATAAATTAATTTACATAACTATTAAATGAAAAAATACTTGGTACAATCATTGACAACATTATGTGCTCCCTATTTATGGACATCCAAGGAGGAATGTTATTGTTAATAACAAAAATAGACCACACTGAGTAAGTATATCTCATATCTCCAAATGGATTGACACCGTCCATTGCCACTGAAATCTTGAGATTACAAGGTTCTTCTTTAAAGTGTGGCCATGTTGTTTCTATGTCTTTAAATGTAGAACCATCTGTATGCATTCACATAATGTCGTCTTGACTTCTATTGCATGCATGGTAATCCATAACTTGTGCCAAGCTAGTGCACCTGAATAATCATTGAAGATGTGGAATAAGGGGAATGTACCGAAGACTCTTGTGAGGCACCTTTTTTGTTATTTGATCTGACTGATATCTACTAGTATGACAAATGGGGCATTCTATTGCAAATTCATGTTGTTTATGATATAGAATGTGATCATTGGGACATGCATGTGTTGGCTGATACTTTATTCCAATTTGATTCATAATGGTAGATAATTTATGGTACGAATGAGAAAAAATGTTTGATGGTGGTAAGAAAAACTCACCTATCAACCTACAACAACAAATATGAATTGTTAATATAATGAATTTTAATGGTATGCTAACATTGAAGATGACAAAAATGGCATACCTTAGCATACATGACATTGCTACATTGGATAAACCATTCATAACCTTAAAGTTCACCAACAACACTATAGTGAAGAGAAGAGTTGTTTGGGAGCCTTGGTATAGGGGCTTGTATGCCTTCTCAATTATAGCTATATCAAGACCATCTTCATCATCATTATCAGATGCGCTAATACCATCATCATGATCATCTTGATTAGCTATGCCAATACCATCTTCTTCAATCATGTCCTCTGGCACATTATCAGCTACGCCAATACCATTGTCTTCAATTGTGTTCTTTGCCATAGGATCATCATCTTCCATGGGAGCGTTATCGTCGGCTTGGATATTCACACCTCCATGTTCCTCCAATTGGAAATCCACATTCACCAATTGACAAAAATCGTGCCCTCCTTCAATGTGACCATATTGCCTACAATGACTCAGGGCTGTTTTGATTAGAATTCTTCGATTCTTTAAGCCCTTACACTTTTTGCAAGGACAATTACATTTTTCAACGTCTTTTCTTTAGAACTGAGACCACAATCTAGCAATTGTCTCATTATTTTGTTCTGGGTTCATATTGCCAGGTGTGGACTTTCTTCATAGGCTATAAATATACAAAATGTAAATATACAAACATTAGTAGTATCTTGTATATAATAAAAATAAAAATATTATAAGATTATACAAGATTTACAAATACACACACAGATCATGCTTACTAGACCATAAAATATTCAAAAGAATAAGTATTTTGGGAGTTATTATTATTTTGGGAGTTACAAAAATCTCCTCAGTAGACTATTGAATTTGTGGATATTATTCTTGATGCTGAAGTAAATCAAGAATGTGAAGTTGAAGCAATTACATCTAATTCATTGCTACCTATATATAGTCCGCTACTGTCTGGATATAATTCACAAATGTTTGTGTTGAATTTTATTTTTTTTCATTGGATGAAGACTTTCATCTTTCATTTATATGAGTCTTTACCTCCCAAAAGACATGTCTCCTAGTTGGTTGACTAGGCATAGTTGGCCAACTAGCATATAAAAAATTTATTTTAGTTCTAACAGATCCCTCAGGAAGTCACGTGAACTATAAAGGTAAGTATTGTAATTAGTAGACAAGGGTTGGAATTTTATCCAAGGAAGACTTTACTTCAATTTACACTTCAATTTGTAATTAGAGATTATAGAGAATATATTCTGGAGTTGTACAGTCACATTGTCTAGTCTGTAAAGATATACAATATATTTTTGCAAAAGAAACTTGTAATTGAAGATAATAACACATCAGAATTTGGCATTATAGTGGAGGTGATTCCATACCTAATACAAATTATTTCCTCTAAAGCTTCCAAATGGCCTTTCTCTGGGAGCTGCATTAAGGCATTCAATTGAGCATTAATGCATTAATGCCCATCTATATCTAGGTTTGCATCACACATGCTTAAGGAAAAAGTTCCTAATACAACTGAAGAGAGTAATTAATATGTAAATTGAATCAAATGTAAGCAACACATGGCATTAATTTTCAAAGACAGTGAAAATTTAAAAGAATTGGAAAAATACAGTGTACAAGCAATGATAGTGTGCCATGGGAAGTCACAATAAGTATGAACCCATTAGGAATTTTCATTATTTCCTAAAAGAAGATCATTTTCAGAGTGAGATTTAGCTACATAGAGGTGAAGACATGACATACAAAAGGTAAGAGAACCTCAAAGTTTCTGACATATAATGCTATCATGTCAAAAGGACAACAAAGTGTAGTTTTTAGAACAATGGAACAACCATCTCTCTTATAAGGAACAACCATCATGTTATAGAGTTATTGAATATGGACGTTATCATGAGATCATAGGGAAAAACACATCTATCTACTATTAATGAACAATTTCTTCTATAGAGGCAATTTTGAATTCTATATTGCTCATGTGAAAAGGAAATGTCACTCAGTTTGAAGTCCTAATAGAATAAATACAATAAGAAGACATTGACATATCATGCCTTAAATCGACAAAAATCACAATAAGAAGATGGAACAACCACAAGGTACAAGCATGTGCAAGTCATTGTAACCATTGGAGATATGTTAAAGGTTAAGTACAATAGTAGAGCACAACCATGATACAATTAATGAAAGTGCCATAAAACACCATGATATTTATAATCAATCATAGAGAAAAGAGACAGTGTAGCAAATGTTTACATATTCTGCTTAGTTTGTTCAAGATTATAGTTTGTTCAACCTCTTCCTGTAAAAACCGCATGTATACTTTAGTTAAAATATTTTAGTTTTCAACATGAACAATAACTGATTTCTGATTTTCCAATAAATTTTTTATTAATAACAAGTTAACAACAATGCATTGCCTTTAGTTCTACTTCAAAAGTTAATATGTGAAAGTTTGTCAAAAATTTAATAGTACGTAAAGTACATCATATTCTTGCATGAATTGAATTGAGAATAGAAATCCAATTAACAATGCTTATACTTGTATTGATATTATTGATTTTTAAATTAAATTTACATAACATCAAAATAAATACACTCTAGAAACTAGAAATTAAAAACTCCATTGTTCAAGATTATAGAGATCATAACAATGAATGTAAACTAAGTTAATGAGTATTGGGAATGGACCAAGTTAATGATTGATTCCAGATCATAACAGTGAATGTAAACTATGTTCAAGCAATGAAAATGTAAATTCATTTAAAATTTGCTAGTCACTACCTGTGAGGGTGCAGTCTGACTATATTGTTGACAAATGTTTATTTTTATGGTTGATATGGATTCAAATGATTGCTAGGATATGGGGTTACATTTCATTGGAGTTTTGAATAGTTTTGAGCATGTTTGGAAGGCGTAATATTTTCACTTTTATTGCCCAATCTGACTTCAACATTATTTAATGAGATGTAATATGAATTTTTTTAATGAATTTAGACATGTTTTCATACCTCGAGTTGGCTGATGTTTTTTTGAAATTTTTGGTGTTTGGAAAAAGTTAAGCTTGAAAGCATGGTAATAAAAACTTGTCATTTTTTAGTTAGGAGGTGGTAGGCTTAGAATAGTAATTAAACTTACTCATTTTCAGGTAATAGCTTATGAGAAATAGGGTGGTCATGTCCTGTGTTGTAACACATGGAATGACTGAGTATTAACATGTACTATAGTTCCCTAATCCATTAATGTAAGGAGAAGGAAGAATGTTTGGGTGATCACCATAATTTATAGAGGAAACTTAATGAATTTTCTTGGTATGCTACAACAGTAGCCATTTGGTTTGAAGGAGGAACATAGATTATGATTTGGATCATCTTATAATGATCACATAATGGTGAAACAACTACCTATTGGACCTAGAAGTGATCGGAGATAGGAGATTTAAGAATACCCTGAAGCTTCAATGATTACAACTGAAGCTCTTGTAGGCCCAACCAATTATCACAATAGAATAATAATGTCAATTCAAACCATGGACAATGGTTCCAACCAACACTGTCAAAACTCCTTAGTCTCTGAATTTCTTCAGCCACAGGATGATTCTTCTAACTACCAATTTCCTTGAATGAGATTTATAAAGTTCCAAGTGACACTTTTCTTCACAGACATCAACTGGTTGCTAATATTTAACCTGATTCCTGATTCCCTTCAGGATCACAATCTTTCTCTAGTTTTAAGCCTGCAACTGTGTTTCTCCCTTCAATCGGTTATTGGATTTGGGTCAAGGCCATTTTGCATAGAATTCATTGTCTTCTAATGTGTCACACTAAATCTTCTAACTAACTTTAATCACTCTACTCTAGCACTATCGACTGTCACAGAGACACTCTAATCTAGTTGATCAAGTTAGATTAGGGTCATTTGGAATGGTCTAATAGTGGGTCCTTAAAATGGTTATTGTCATTTAGAATTCTTCAATGTTCTTGAGGCTTTTGAATTTAACTAAGCCTTGAATCCAGATTATTCCTAGGACGCTGCTGCAAGCATTTTCTTACTTTGTTGGTTAAACACATAGCATATATCTAACTAGGGCATCAATCTTGAATCAGCGTAGCTAATTCCCCCAAATCTAAGCACTTAGGTTATTAAAATTCATTTTCTTGGCTTGCTTCTCACCTAATGGCATTGGAGACCAATGGAGAAATCGTAAGTCAAGGTACACTCTCCATGACAAAGCCGACTGAGAAGTTTCTGGGCCGGTCTGACAGAGAGTGCAGTATCTCACAAGCACATCACAAAAGTTTCAATAAAATGTTTGCAGAACTAACAAATGAACTTCAAAACCATGGATGCATCGAAGGTTAAACTTGCAGAGATGTTCAATCTATCCACTCACTTCGCAAATTGACAAGGCATGATATATAAACAAAAACTTACTCAAGGAAAATGAAATCTAATCAATGTAGTTACATGACCATGTTTGTGACAATCAACTATTTGTTCATTGCGCAACTAACTGTGTAAAACAGAGATAAAACTAATCAAGTGAACATCAAGAACCGTGAATGCATCAAATGGACTTGCAGGGGTATTTAGTCTTTACATTCCCTTCACAAGAGACAACCTAGCAAATACCCAATACTTGATGCCCTAACACATTGGTCACAGGCCCTAAGTAGGTAACCAATAAAATAATGCTAGACAAATGCAGAGAAAGGAAATCCTTACAGGCGGTCCTCCTTTTACACCAAATCACAGTAGCAACCCTCACAAGAAGGCGGTCCTCCTTTTACACAAAATCACAGTGGCAACCCTCACAAGTAGGCGGTCCTCCTTTTACACCAAATCACAGTGGCAACCCTCGCAAGCAGGCAGTCCTCCTAAAACTCTCACCAAATAAAAATTCAAACAATCACAGGGTCCTGCTCCTTCGCGTGCTCCAAGTGAAAACCAAACAATGAAATGAGACACAAAATGTTTTTTATTTTTAAAGTTATGCCTGTGTTGGTCAAAATTTTGACCTGCATGGTATTAGTTGAAATTTTGACTAACACGGGCATGGATTAAAAAAATAGAGGAAGTTTTCCTTCTATAATCTGACCAACCTAAACCTTTTTAATTAATTGTCAAAAATTTTGGTAGAAAAATGAGATCAAATGTAGTAGTGTGCAATTTCTGAGTTTAATTTATGTACTAGATTTCCAACATGTGAATTATGATTTTTTTTTAACTAAACCTATTGCAAAATTATTTTAAATTAACTCAAATTATGATTATATAAGATAGTCTCTCTAAAATGTGAGATATACTACTATTTTTATTGTTATTCTACGACAATGAGCATGTTCTATGAATTCTTAAATTTATCCTTTAGAAGACATTTGAATTCTCTGCATTCTTTAGCAATCTTTTATATAAATTTTGGCCAAGTTAGTTTCCATATACAATTTATGACTTTAAATTATGAATAATTAAATTTATGTTCCTAATTTTCAACATGTGAATTATGATTTGTTCTTTTACAATCCTATTACAAAAATATCTAAAATCAAATTATTATTATTATATAAGATAAGTTCTCTAAAATGTGAGAAATAATTTTATTTTCGTTCTTACTCTATTGATAATGAATGTGTTCGACTAATACTTATATTTACACTTTGTATTCTTAAACATGTAATATAACATAAGCTCACTAGAATGACTATCTAGCTTGATAAAAGAGGACATTTAAATTCTCTATAATCTTAGGTGGTTCATTATATAAATTTTGTAGTACCAAGTACATTTTTATATGTGATTTATGAATTTAAATTATGAATTCAACAAATAACTAGGTTAATAGCCTAAATGTGTCTCTATGTTGTAGCATTCACTAAGTCAATAGGTGATTTGTGTTGGCTTTTGTGGTCCTTATGATTTAGAAACCCTAGTGTGTGTTAGATTGTTATAGTGTATTTGTTTGTTGTAGGATTTTAACTAGGATTCATAAGTTTATAGTTATATATATATGGTAGTATTTGGTAAGGGGTTTCAATATTTGGGTGTGCAATAATATGTTTATGCATAACAAAATACAAAAAGGATTGTATTTAAGACACTTTATTTTTCTATGTATCTCATCCCATCACTTCCATAAATAGAATATATTATTTATATTGAATATTTCATTTTATGATATCTCATCTAACTAGAATGAATGATCAATAGATTCCATGACAACAAGATGATATTACCAATCTAATATATGAAAAATTAATGAACATTAATAGCATCTAGAAAACACTCAAAACTTAAGAATCAAGTGCTTCCACTATTGATTTATTGAAGTTAAACAACTTCATAAACCTTTTTGTACAACTCTAAATTAAAAAAGGATGAAATTGATAACAAAACTAAATCACTTAATTATATTAAAAAATATTACCTTTGTAACATAACTACCTCTAATATCCCTTAATGGCTGGAGCAGGAGCGTGTGAATGGGTGGAATTTTGAATTCAAGGGTGGGTGGGAATCCTGGTTTGCAGGCTACGGGATCCTCGGGGAATACCTGTTGCATCAATTCCCTTACAGAACAGGACTCTGCAGACCCAGAGAACAAGGATGGGGTCCCACGTGAAAAGGAGAAAGACCCAGGAAAGGAACTGGGAGTGGGAGCTGAGTATGAGGGTCTCCCAAAGCCTTCTTCTTCTACAAAGACCCAAGCACGTGACTAGGATGATCTCCCTCATCGGTGGTTAACACTCTTTGGGATAAAACCCTTAGGCAAGTCCTCCTTTCCTTCCATCAAGGACATATCAGAAAAGGATAAAGGAATCTTTGTTTTAGAAATACCTGATGAACTGGTAGACCACAACATCGCTTCCATGGACCACACTTTGGTTTGCAAGTTTATTGGTTCCATGCCAAATATTGATATTGTCAGGGTCTTTGCAAGGAAAAAATGGGACCTGAAGGGTGACATCCAAGTCTCTGATATGGCAAAGGGGTTTTTGTCTTTTGAGTTCTCTTGCAAAGAGGACTTGGATAAGATCCTTTGTGCTGGCACCTGGGTCATAGGAAAGGCCACCTTAGCTCTACAAAAATGGACCCCCAATCTTGACTTGAATGATTCCTTCTTCATTCAGGCCCTAGTGTGGGTGAGACTGCCTGAACTACCCATGGAATTCTGGAATGAAGAGGTTTTTGACGGGATAGCTAAATCTTTTGGCACCCTCCTTTCCATTGACCCTGTCATAGCTGCTAGGAGCTATCTTACCTTCACAAGGATATGCATCGGAGTGGAAGAAGGCAAGGATATGCCAAAAGTTATAGAGCTTCAGTCCAAGCTGGGAAAGCATGTGCAGAAATTGGACTATGAAAGTATCCCTTTCGCCTGTTTCAACTGCAAGAAGGTAGGACACAAAGCCAAATATTTTCTAGTCCTCCAGGTGAAAGAGGTTGAAAGGAAGGCCAAAATAGCACTAAAAAATGGAAAAAAAAGGTTCTCCCCAGGAGGGACCAGAGCCCAAAACCAACAGATTCTGGAAAAAAAAGAACAACCAGCTCCCACTCTGGAAAGTAAGGATCCTAGGGATGTGGAGAAGCAGATGTTGACTCAGAATGAAGAGATTGGCAGGGAGCCCCTTCCCCCTTTTTTGGGTCTGGATTAGGATTTAGCCAATCAGCAAGGACCGAAGGAAGAAAATAAGAAAGAAGATTAGATAGAAGGTGGAGACTCACTCAGGCACCATCTTTGTTTCCTTGGTCCTGAAGTCCATATCTCCTCCAGCAAATGTAGCTACTAGCCCTATGAAGCAGGTATCTGGGAAGTATGAACAAATTGAGGACCTCATGTTCTCTGCTTCCCTAAACCAATTCAACTTTATGGTGGAACTCTTTGCCAAGCATAAGGAAGATAAGGAGGGCTAGATCTCAATTCACAAGAAGAGGAAACCAAGTAGCAGAGACCCATCTCTAGTTTCCCTTGCAGCCACTGGAAGCAGGAATAAGGCTAAGAGAAGGGGTAGAATCCATACCCCAAAAGGAAAAAGGACTAGCCAGAAAAGGCAAGAAGAAGCGAGCTTGAAAAATATGGATGGAAACTGGGTTTCTATCCAAGCTAACTGCTCCTCCATCAAGAAATGAAAGTCATCTCTTGGAATATTCATGGGCTTAATAGCTCACACAAGCAGGATGTCATTAGAAATATGATTAGAGATCACAGACCGAACATTTTCTTAATCCAAGAAACTAAAATGTAGAAGGATAAGTTAGAGAAAATAAAATTCAATAAAGCTATGGAGAACAGAGCCACTAGCTCAGAGGGAGCCTCTGGAGGCCTCATTACAATGTGGAACTTGCATCACTTCAGAGCTGAAGTCATACATGAAGGAGGTAATCTTCTTCTCATGCATTTCACTAGAATAAAAGATAATGAAAGTTGGTTCATTTTGAATATTTATGCTCCTAATTCTAAAAGAGAAATAAAGACCTATTGGAATAAGATAATCTCCATCATTGCCCATCTTAACTGGTTGAAAGGTATCATAATGGGGGATTTCAACACCCCTCTTAAAGAAGGGGAAAAAAAGGGAGGAATTGCACCAGATTCTGAAAGTAGACAAGACCTTATGGACCTCATCAATGACTTGGCCCTGCTGGCCATGGACCTTCATGGGGCTGAGTTCACATGGTCAAATAGGTGTACTGGAAGGGATTGCATACAATTTCATCTGGATAGGGCCCTAGTGTCTCCGGATTGGTTGAATAGTTATAGTCTTAACCTTTCTGCCCTGGTCCGCGCAGGCTCCGACCACTCCCCCATCGCGCTTTCTCTGGAATAGATAGACAAGAGAAGGAATTTTCCCTTTAGATTTGAAAAGATGTGGGCTTCCCATCCAAACCTGCTTAATAAATTCAAAGAGTGGTGGAACATTGACGTGGAGGGTACTGCCATGTTCAGAGTGGCAAAAAAACTAAGGAACATCAAATGCAATGTTAAAAAATGGAACAAAGAGGAATTCGGTCACATCTTTACCTCCAAAGATAAGACTCTCAATGATCTTAATTGGATCTAGGAGGAAATCCAGAAATAGGGCTATGATGAGGAAATATTGCAAAAAGAAAAAGCCATACTCTTAGAGTACCATAACATAATAGGATAGGAGGAAACTTTTTGAAAACAGAGATCAAAGTCCATATGGCTCAGGGAAGGAGATAGAAATACTCATTTTTTCCATGTTTCTACCATGAGACACAGAGTAGCCAATAGGATTAGCAGAATCAAGAAGGGAGACCAAGCACTTAAGGAGGATAATGATATCACTGATGAGGCTATCTCTTACTTTTCTCAAATCCTTTCTAAAGATCAGGGCTTATCTGATCAAGACCAGACCTCTCTCCTGGATAACATACCAAGAATCATTACTGATCTTCAAAACAAAAACTTATGTTCTATCCTGGATATGACTAAAGTCAAGAAAGATTTGGATTCTCTCCTAGGGGACAAAGCCCCAGGCCCAAATGGCTTCCCGATGTTCTTCTTTCACCTTTATTGGGATGTTGTGAAAGACAATGTGGTTCAAGTTGTGCAAGAATTTTTTGGTTCAAAGAATCTCCTCAAAGAACTCAACGCCACCTTCTTGGTGCTAATTCCCAAGACATCTGGTGTGGAATCCTTTGAGAAATTCAGACCCATAAGCCTGTGCAATTCTTTCCTTAAGATCATCTCCAAGGTTATCACCACCAGGATTCTCAGTATCCTCCCTTCCCTGATCTCGCAGTAGCAATCTAGCTTTGTGCCTGGCAGATAGATTTTGGACTCCATTATGATGGTGCATGAAGTCATTCATTCATTAGAAGAAGGAAAAAGGGAAGGCTTTCTTCTCAAACTTGACCTCTCCAAGGCCTATGATCGGGTGGACTGGTAGTTTCTTCTTAAAGCTCTGGGAGCTTTTGGTTTCAACTCCAATTCCTGTAAGCTCCTCTTTCAAATCATCTTGACCCCTTCCTTGGCAGTCATGATTAATGGATCCCCGTCTGCTTTCTTCAAACCCACAAGGGGTCTAAGACAAGGGGACCCTTTCTCCCCCATCCTCTTCATTATTCTTGCTGAATGCCTTGGGAGAGTTATTTCAGCTTCCAAATTGAATGGGGATCTGAAAGGCATCAAACCTTCATCTGGCGATATTGTTTTTACACACCAGAAATTCATGGATGATACCATTCTTGGGGGTGAGGCTAGAGTGGTGAAGGATATTCTCAAGAACTACACCAGGGCTATAGGTCAACTTATCAACTGGAACAAAAGTGCCCTCTTCTTTATCAACACTCCTAAAGAAAGACAGAGGAAAATTGCTCAAATTTTTGGGTGTCGCATAGATACCTTACCTTCTACCTACTTGGGGCTACCCTTAGGTGTCGAGCCTCTGGAAGCCTTCTGGAACAAATTGATTGACAGATTTAACATGAAGCTTGCTGGTTGGAAAGGGGTCATCCTCAGCCAGGCCGGTAAGATGCAGCTGGTAAAGTCTACTTTATAGAATCTCCCCACCTATGCCCTTAGCATTTTCCCCATCCCGGCCAAAGCAGCGGAAGCCATGGAAAGAATCCAAAGAAGATTCCTCTGGTCAGGAGCTAAGGACCACAAGTGCATTCCTCTAATTGCCTAGGAAAAAGTGTGGTGACCTAAAATTCCTGGTGGCCTTGGCTTAAGGAAGTTGAGACCTTTCAACGAAGACCTCCAAGCCAAACAAATTTGGAGAATTTTTAATAGCATTGGTGAGTGGAGGGACACCTTTGAAGAAAAATACCTCTTGCATAACTCTATCCACATATTTTTTGAAGAGACGGAGTCCCCTAAAGGTTCGGTTATTTGGAATGGTCTCCTCGGTGCCAAGGAGTTGGCTAAATCCCGAGCCAAGTGGAAAATTGGAAATGGCCATTCTATCAATTTCTGGAAGGACAACTAGCTTCAAATGGGCAGCTTGAGAAATATTGATACTTTTTACACTTGGAGACATGCCTGCTCTCAAACCTTCAGAAATCAGGTCTATAATTACAAAAGGGATGAAAAATGGGTGGATCTTACTCAGATCTCTCAGGACCTGGCTTCTTTGATGACTGCTCTCAATGCGGTTACCCTATCTCCCAAATAGGACAAGATCATCTGGAAGGACTCTTTGGACAAGAATTACATAGTGGCTTCTACCTATTCCTCGCTGACTTCCCAAATCAATGACTTAAATCTGTTGTGGGCCAAAGCTTGGATCCCTAGTCTCACACCCAAAATCAATGTCTTGCCCAAGCTACTACACAGGATAAGAGATAGAACTATGTGTGGACTAGTCCTCCGACTGGCTGGATCAAAGCCAACTTTGACGGTGTGGCGAAAGGGAACCTTGGTCAAGCTGGCAGCAAAGGAATTATTAGGAACAACTTTGGAATCGACACGGTGGTTGTTTGGTTCCCCTTGGGAGCCCAGACGAATCACTATGCTGAAGCCAGTGCGGCTCTTCAAATCACCAAACTTGGGAAAGATCAAGGAGTTAAGTGGCTCTAGCTGGAAGGTGATTCGATGAACATCATCAATTGCCTCAACCTCACTCACCCTCCCTCTTGGTCCATAGCCAATATTATAGCTGAAACCCGGGCCATACTCATTAGCTTTGACAAGGTGTTCATTTTCGACGCGTATAGGGAAGCCAATGGTGTGGCTGACTGGTTTGCCAACTTGGCAGTCACTAAGGATGCTGAGCAGATATGGAGCAATGGAGATGACTTTCCCAAAGATGTGAAGAGCATCCTGGATAAGGATAGAATCCAGTGCATTGAAGGAGCAATCTTACAACCTTAGCCCCTCGCTCGGTGGTCAGGGGCGGCAGCTTCTCTTCTGTCTCTCTTTGTTCAGCCCTTCCTTCTGTTCGACTTCTGAGTGGTTCCCTGGCTGTCTCTAGCCTTGCCTAGCATGCTTTGTTGTGGTTTTCTAGCCCTGACCTTTCAGTGGCCTACCTCTTGTTTGTTCTGTTTGGTTTTCTTTCTTTTGCTCTAGACTTGTGGGTTTCAGGCACCCTGTAAAACCTGTTTTACTTAATAAAAAACATAACTACCTCTATTTGAAACTTTTATGAAATATTTTGAAAATAGTATTCAATCAATTTAAAAATATTTTTAATACATTAATATAATTGATTTTATAATAAAAACCAAAGTCTCTCATGTGACTTGGCTAAAAGTTTTTCCATTATTTTTTTTTAACATTGTCCTTCTCAATGGCTTCCTTTAGATCATTGTGGGATCTTTAAGGGTTAGAGCCTCTAGTCTCTACTTGAAATTTCTTCACCATGATTTCATAGACTTTCGGCATGCTTTGTTATTTTTTAATAATTGTTATTAAGTAGTCTTGTTTTGTTAAAGCATAAAATCTATATGTTGAATATATAACCAAACTTATAAGTACTATATTATATAAAGAAGATCGCCATATTTTGCATGTGACTCAAACTAATTTTGTGCTTCCTAATAAAAAAGTAATTGTAGCACCAAATATGCAACTAAGTATGCAAAATTTACCTAAGTTCTTGTTGAGAGAGAGCTTGATTAAGTATGAGCCTATTTTTTTTTACAAAATTAATATGTAAAAATAATGAATATCCCATATGCCTTTTTTTTGTACTTTAGAAGCATTGTAAACTTATAGTTTTTTAGTTTTAATTTTTCCATCTATGTTTTAATTTTATCTATAGTATTCTAACATTGACATGATGCTTTGTCTTACTATTATAATAGAATAGGTCTCTTAGTATAATTAATCTCACCTCTATCTAAGTTCCAATATTATGTGATTATTTATTTTAAATAAATTGTAGTAATATTTTTAAATTAAAAAATATAATATTTTCAATTTTACCTAGTTCAATTTAGCAAAAGATGATTGGATGTAGTTGAAGAGTAAAATGAAAAAGATAAATTAACTATCGATGAAGTAGACATTAGGTTTAAATGACTATGGAACCAACTCAAAATAATTTCTATTGGACACAATTTATCTAGAAGGGATCTTTCCTCATAGAGGTTTCAGCCTATAGACTCATCTTCCCATACCGAATAGCAAAAATACTTAGTAGTGGCTTTCGCTGAATTGATTTACTCACAGACTTCGTGCCTCTACTAGACAACCATGCTTGTAAATCTGAACCTCCATTAAAAAAAATTCTCCCCCACAAGTTGCCAAAGATGCCCCACTTATAAAATCAAGAAAACAAAACTAAATCTACATTTGACTCGTTAGGTGCTTCATAAAACTGAAAACATTTACAGCTACCTAGCAGTCAAAAGCCCATGTGACCATCTTTGCTGGGGAAAATTATCAATAAATACGGCATGGGACACTGAAAGTAGAGCGTGCTCATTCTTTGTTAGCTCAAACTTTGAAAGTGGTGTTGAAACTGTAGCTGTATGAAGGTGAGAGGGCGACGAAAATGTATGAGATGGGCTTATGGGCTTAGCGTGGCCGACCGGGCCAGCATCTGCCGGGCTTCCAAGATCAGATCGGGGTATGTTTTTTTTTTATATTGATTTATGGAGATACGAACTTCAGATCGGAGTATGTTAGGCATTATCCTTTTAAAAAATACATAAAAACACTTGAATTTATTTGACTATCTCGATTGGATTCAAAATTTATAAAGAATTAATTCCTAGGTTTTTTTATATACTCTTGACTTTATATATTCATATTTATTTATTAATTGAAAATCTTAATACATTTTTTTAAAACAATTTCAACTAATTAAGAAATACAAAAAAGATTCAATCAAAAACACATTTTAATCTCCGAATAGAAATGTTCAACATATATTATAATATAACCTTAAGTCTATAGTTCTAGTTTTGAAATGCTAGCATTCATTTTTGTGTCATTAGAATCTTGAAATGTACAAAACAAATATGTCAATAGAGTGCATTAAAAAAAATCTAAAATTAATCTGTAAAAGTGTATGAATAAACTTAAAAACATGGAGATCACAAAACAATAGGGATTGAAGACTTGAGTTAATAGAGGGCAACCATCTAAGTAGTTAATGCTTAATTTATGTTTTTAAAGATCAATTAGTTTGATGCTATTTTTAGGGTTCTAATCACGATTAATATTGTTGCTTCAACTAATTATTGTTAAGTTATTTGAAAATAACTATATATGCCAAGAAAGTTAAATCTAAAACATGTTTGTCAATCTATGTAATAGTTATTAGTACTTTCCGTAGGCTAAGCAAGTACTATTGCATCATGTTTTGGGTTGTTAAGCTTAACTGAGTGATTAAAACTAATTGTATGAACTAATAACAATTTAACATATTTTATATATTCTATTATAAATTTTATGTTTTTATAGCACAAATGCAATTTTTTAACTTTATAAAATTTTAAAATTATTTGTCAAACATATGATTGGTCCATTCAGTTTGAGTCTTATTGTTTATTTACAATATGATTGGTTGAAAAGAATTTGTGTATAAGGATGTTTTTTGGGGATTTTTCAACCGTTTTCACACACATGCTATTATATCAATGTAACAGAGATACTATTAAATTTATATAATAGATTACAATCTTGGCATTACAAATAGGGTAAGATATAAATTACAAATAGGGTTAGATATAATATTTAATTAAATTAGGCCTCCAATTAAAATAAATACTTTTAACTATTAAAATTATGATTAAAGTTGTCCATATAGTTATGACATTATTATTTGAATTAGAATTATTAATTAAAATATATTTAATACTTATGGAAAACTTATTGAAATTACAATTAATTTTTACATATACAAATATAATTATAATTATAATTAATTGACAATAAAGGCAAGTACTAGCCACTATGTAGCACTTGTTTATTTATATGTAATGATAAAACAACACAAGTAAAAAGTTACATATTGTGCACCACCATAACAACTATTAGTAGCAATTCATCTAATAGTTTCTCTCTCCTAACTATACATTCTATATTTTTTTTAAAATTCATAAAACACTATATGAAAATTTTACACAAATTTTAAATTGTAATTAATGGAAAATGTTGAAGTCTTTAATCTCTAATTTTTTTAATCTACACCTTTCATACATAATATGAAAATTTAATGGACCTTTTTAGAAACTCTAAGAGATTCAAATATATGCAACATCGAGTCTTTTATAATCCTCATGTTATTTTCTTATAGTAAAAGCACCGAAAGCTATTTTTACTTTAAATATAACATGTATTTAAAAATGGTTTCTAATTTTATAAATTGTTTTATAGGAAAAAGGATTGGTGGTTACAAAGTGGGCTCCACAATTGCATATTTTGAATCATCCTTCTACAAGTGCCTTTCTCACACATCGTGGCTGGAATTCAATAATGGAAGGGTTAAGGTTTGGAGCACCACTCATAACTCTTCCAATGCAATTTGATCAAGGGGTAAATGCAAATCTTGTACAATAACTTAAGGTTGGAGTGGAAGTGAGAAGAAATGAAGAGGATGTATCTTTTACTAAGGATGACATTAGTAAAGCAATTAGAGTTATAATGAAAGAAGTAAAAGGAGCACAAATCAAATCTAATGTCACAAAGATAAGTAACACCCTGATGAGCAATAATTTCCAAGTTAGTGAAAGAAACACTAGAAACTTTGTCTCCATGCTCAAAGTCTTTAACAATTAATTAGGTTGATAGGCCCAAATTTTTCTTTACTCTCATAGTCTTTAGAAAAATATCAAGTGAATAGTATTGAATAATTTGTTCCTTATCATTTAAAAGTCTTGGAGCATGTTAGATTGTTATATTATGCTAGTTTTTCATAAAAATTGAACTAAGGTTCATGAGATTACATGTTTTGTGTTACTATTTCGTAAGTTATTTCAATAGATTGGTATGTAATTATGCATTTATGCATGCCAAAAAGAGAAAATGCAAAACACTTATAGAAGCCACTTTATTTTTCTTTTTATTTCATGTCATCACTTCCAAATATAGAATAGATATAACTTAGTACATATGTTATTTTATGATTTCTCAACTTACTAGAGTGATATCAAAACCATGGACCCAAAATTCTTATTTGAATTATCTAATGAAAGAGGGATGTGATTTTTAAAAAGAAAGCATCATCTTGGTTCCAATGGGATTGTTGATGCCAAAATGATTTTTACTGATATTTCTAGCATTTTAATGGATTCATGAATACAAGGCTTCTTGTGATCTCATGTTGCATTAGTTCTTTTTAACATATGGTTTTTTAAAGACTAGTTTTATTGTCATTGATTCTTAATCTTAAGAAATTGTATCATCTTATTTAATATCATGTCCATGATTTTTCATCCAAGGATCGTATGTGACTAGTCATAGTGGCAACCATATATTTTTAGCTATAATATTAGTTATGGTGTTTTAAAGACTGATTTATTGTCATTGATTCTTTAATCTTAAGAAATTATTAAATATACGGCTATATTAATAATATTATCTTATTTAATATTATGTCCAAGATTTTCCTTCCAAGGATTGTATGTGACTAGTCATAGTGGCAACAATATATTTTTTAGCTATAATATTAGTTTATTTAGTGCACCTTATCTAAAGTGATGTTATAATAAAAAGAAAATGTCCTAATGTGATGGCCTCTTGATTGGTCACATAGAGGTGACCTTGTTTTATGTGTTAGAGATACCCAACATTTTTTATTGTGATTTCTTAATCCAAGCATAGATTAGGAAATGAAATTCAAGTAGAGTGCAAATACAAAAATGTAGTTTGATAGTCCATAGATCATTATTACCCAATTATAGTTGTTTATATTTACAATGTAAATAGAACCTACTTATAGATAGAAATTGTAAAGTTTTTTCTTTTGTGTGTAAGTATAGGTAAATATAATCATGCATAAATCACATATAAGGATAGGCTAGTATTATATATTTATTTAAATAAATTATACTCTATAATAGGCTTATACATGAGTCTAGACATGTGTAAGTGATGATAATTGGTACATGCCTATAAATTCTATTAATATCATTTTAAAAACATACACTAAAAATGTAGTTGTACATAGAAATACAAGAAGGTTTGAATATTGCTTGATTTATGAATGGTTACAAGTAGTGGTTGTCGTTGCATCAAAAGATCAATCTGTCATTAATGCTTGATACAACCACTAGACTTATAGAAGACACATGAGGCGGTTAAGCAATGTCACAAATCCTGAGGGGAGTGCTAGCCATTTTTCCAACAATCTCCCCCTCAATGTTACCTGAGGGGATTTAAACATGTGACCAAGCTCTGATACCACTTGTTAGAAGTAGTGGTTGTCATTGCACCAAAAGATCGACCCATTAATGCCCAATATAACCACTAGATTGATAGAAGACACAGGAGGTGGTTAAACCATGTCACAAATCCCGAGGGGAGCATTGACCATTTTTCCAACATGAACTATATCCTTATAGATTTTATGTGATGACGTGTTATGTATGGGTAATTAATATTCATTATAGTTAATAAATAAAGTTGAGATTAATGGAATCAACATGTTTCATGTGAGACATAGAAATATGTGAGTATGAGAAATTGTATTTGTGATAAGTCGTTGGTCTTTGCATGTAAATATTAAATATGGATATTATTTTAATTTTATTGTTAACACCCAATTAGAATATATGAACTTCTCTATAAGGATAGTTTGGTATATTTTAAATTCCAAATATCTAATAGTGGTGGATATAGAAGATTGACAATCTCATTCACAAAGAAATCCTTGTGGGTCATAAAATTAAATAGTGACATAAGAAGCAACTTTAAAAATTACTATAAATGAATTATGGTCTAAATCATAGATCAAATCTTTAATTTAATTTTGACAAGGTTGAAGCAAAGAAAGATAGAGAACTAAGGTCATGTAGAGTACATGAACAAGAAACTTGTACCCTTTTAGTGGTTAAATATCTAATTTTTACCCACATGGTGGATATGTTTATAAGATGCACTGTATTCCATTGTAATGTACCATTAGGATGTTGATATCTTTTGAGAAATTCATTGTTATGACCTAGATTTGCACCATTGATACGTTATCAACTCAACTATCCATTTAAACATGAAAACAAGTTCAAAGGTTTGTGGGTTGCTTCTAGGTTCCAAACTTGAATCTCTAGAGAGGTTTTGTCCCTTAATTTTTTACTTAAAAATACTCTATTAGATAATGCTAGTTTATAGGAAATGAGATAGATAGTTAAATCAAATTGAATTATAAATCTTGTTGTTGTTGAACAAACTACACGACTGAGAGGGGGGATGAATCTGTTAGGATTAGGTAATACTGAGAGTGGGGGGGGGTGAATTAGTATTACTGCACTTTAATTTAAACTTCAACGAACTGAAAATAAACCATAATAATGTTGTACTTAGTAATTTTCATGAATGTGACTCCGGTACCAAAACTCTCTTCATACGATCACTCCAGCATAAGTTTTTCCATAAATGACAACCCTCAAGTGATTCCTAGTGGTCCAAAACATCACTTGCCAATAATCTCTCCCTTGGGCATTGATGGAAACACTTAGTGAAAAATGAATAAGTGTCTAAGCACTATCTCCCTTCTATATATACATATCTTTTTTTTCTTTTGCTCTTTTTTTTATTCTTTTATTTTCTTCTTATTTACTCTTCTCTTATGTTCCTCTCTTCTCTACTCTTCCTCTCTTCATTTTTCTCTTCTCTTCCTCTCCCTTTGACATCAATGGCAAAGGTACTTACAAAATTTCAAAACTTTCTAAGCACAAAAAGACTTGGTGCTTACTCACCAGTTTTAAGATATCTTGGAAAGAGTTTTCCAAGGTCTTCACTTCCTCAGCCCATGATTTGATCAAAAGTTCACTGACATGGATCAATCCATTTAGTGCATATGATGTTGTTTATGTTGACTTTAGTTCCGAGGGTATAGACATAAATCCTTTTATCTTCTCCATCTCTGACATATGAGCTTCAAGCATAGATAGCTTAGGAGTTATTAAGCTCTTCAGCAAACTAAATCTATCTACCACTCTCCATTTCTCTATTTCCAGAGCACTAATTTTATCCAACAACTTGGATGTTTTTTTATCCATTTCAACCATAGTTTGTGAAGATGTTTCACAACTATCCGTCAGACTGTCAAGTGTAGACCTATCCTTGGCTATAATATCTTCAATATTCTTTACATGTTTGCAAAGACTTATGCAGCAGCTGTAAATCTTTCTACCTTGTGCTACACAACTCTTAGCCTTAAGAGTAGTAGCTTTGAGAATGTCTAAGTCCCATGAGATGGACTTATAGACTTCTCTCAATTTCTTCTCCAAGAACCTCTTCTCTACCTTATCCTCTGCAATCTTTAGCAATGACTCAAAGTGACTGTCAAAGCTATCCAGTGCCATCCTTAGGTTCTCTACTTCATCCTTACCTTGAAAATCAATAGGTGTAGGGAGTAATTTGTTTATTGTCTCCACTTCCCTAGCCATTACTTTTACTCTTTTGTCCCCTTTCTGTACTGACCTTTCCTTATCCTTAGCGAAGTCCATGAAGGATAGCATCATGAGCTTATCCTCATCCATGCTCTCTACATCAACACTCACCGGTTTGGCCATACTTTCCAACAATAAAGTAGAGGAGGTGTCAGGTTCCAGCTTTTGTTCCATTCTAACCTCAACTACATTATTTGTTCTAGTCTCTTCTACCTTTCTTTCTTCAAGCTATATTTCCTTCACCTGTATCTTGTCTTCTTGTTTATCCTATGTTTTCTCTTCCTCTATCTCTCCTTGTACTTCAACTTCCATTGCACTATCTAAGAATGGGTCATTTACATCATGCGAAGTGTCAAGGGTCATAGGCACACCAGACACAAAGAAGTTTGGTTGCATGCTAGCTTCTCTTTTATTTTCTACCTTAGAGATTTCTCCAAATCCCAAAGATGTAGGCTTGGTGAGCTTGAGAGGTGAGGTCTTCTTTGGCATATCACTCATAAGGATTTGATCTAGTGCCTTTTGAGTGTCATCAATTACTTCATCATATTTCCTAGCCATGATTTTCACCAATCTAGCCTTGGTCCTCAATAGGGGTTTCAATTCATTTATTATCCTCTCCCTTTCTTATATTGAGACAATAGGTAACATGTCCTCAATAGCTTTGTTCCTTATGTTCTCATCTTATGATTGTGCCAACTTCTTTTTGATCTCCAGTTTACTATACAGTTCCTTAGGGATAATCTCTTCTATTTCTAACATATTTTTCTTAAAAGCTAATAGATACTCAATGATATTATCTTCAATGATTGCTTGGTTCTCAGAATCATATCTTTCATAATATCTGTCTACTGTCTTTAAACTTCTATCTTTCATCACTCTTTTCTACAATGATTTAAGGTCTGGCTTCCACAGAGTTTGTGGATCCCTCTGTGCTACTTTTTCCTCTTCTTTCTCAATTACCTTTTCTTCTTTCTTCTTCTTTTCAACTTCTACCTCTTTTTCCTTAGGACTACTCTTCTTGGTAGATCTTGTAGATCTTCAAGGAATTTTTGCAGGCATAATTTATTCTGCAGTCTTCTCATGTGTAGGAGATAAGATTATGTTTTTTATAGGAATTACTATTTTCTCAACCTCAGAAGGAGTGGGTGCATCAATAGCCATGCTTGAATAAGCTTCTAACATCTTATTTCTTATGTTCTTCAGCTACTCCCTAGTGATTCCTACCTTCTCAGTGATATCCTCCACAATTTTACTGATCTTTCTCTTTCTTATTAATTTTTCTTGTTCTTCTCTAACTTTCTTTGAATTTTCCCTATAAGTTCCCCATCTCTCTTATGTAGGGTCTATCTCTTTTTCCAGTACATGTTCTACTTGCATAGTCAAAATCTCATAACTAACTTCATACCATAGAGTAACACCATTTCTTCCTCGGTTCCATAGCTTCAAAGCACACATAATCAGTTTCAACCATGAAAAAAATAGTGTCCTTATACTTTCCAACTAAATCTTTAGGTATCCTATACCTTTCCTTCATCTTCCTTTGTAGAATCTTAGTCATACCAAATAACTCTCCATCTACCCAATTCTTATCCTGTCTACGGTAGCTCTCTAAGATTTCAATTCTAGTGGGTACATTATCTTTCCATGTCGTAGAGTGCATGCTAGGGAACAAAATCTCATAACTAACTTCATACCCCATAGGGTAACACCATTTCTTCCTTGGTTCCATAGCTTCAAAGCACACATAATCAGTTTCAACCATGAAAAAAATAGTGTCCTTATACTTTTCAACTAAATCTTTAGGTATCCTATATCTTTCCTTCATCTGCCTTTGTAGAATCTTAGTCATACCAAATAAATTTCCATCTACCCAATTCTTATCCTATCTGCAATAGCTCTTTGAGATTTCAATTCTAGTGGGTACATTATCTTTCCATGCCGTAGAGTGCATGCCAGGGAACTTGTGAATAATATGAATGTACATATGAACCAATAAAGATCCAAACCTGAATGCCTTAGACCTATCCTTCTTTATAACCTTTACATTCTCCAGAAACTATTGTGCAAGAACTTCGCAAAGATTGTACTTTTTGTTTTCCTTGACCATCCTATAGGCCATCATGATAACTCCAGTAGATACAGAGTTAGGTCTACTGCTATAGAAGATTTTGTAGCCTAATATCATTGCCACTAGCCTCACATCTTGTTGAAAGATTTCATTAACTGTCATAGCCCTCTTATCCCACTTTGAATGGGTTAGGGTTTCCACCTATTTCCTTATATTCTTTTCTGCTATTGGGAGGGCTCCAAATAGTCTGATCAGAAACATTTATCTTTTCAAGTTCAATATTTATTTGTGTTCCTTGAAGCCACTAGCTTGGATGTTGTGCTAGACACCCTCATGTACATTGTGGGAAGTCATTCCAAAAGTTGTCAAACCTTGTTTCTAAGGGTGTCTCATTCATTTTCATAATTAGGATAGTCCTGAGGTTGTGACTAATTCATTTGTTTAATTAATAAGGGCATGATACCATTTAAGGTACCATGGCATGAGAAGATAGAGATTTGGAAAGTGATAGACTTTAATAAGTTCTTTGTCACAATGAAAAGTGATTGTGATTGTCTCTAGGACTAGAATACAGAGATAGATTTAGGAAAAAGGCTTTGTCCACAAAATAAGTTGGAATATTTATACTA
Organism: Chamaecyparis obtusa; assembly: GCA_027943335.1. Classification (NCBI taxonomy): domain Eukaryota; kingdom Viridiplantae; phylum Streptophyta; class Pinopsida; order Cupressales; family Cupressaceae; genus Chamaecyparis; species Chamaecyparis obtusa. The sequence continues at coordinate 1,850,463 of BSBK01001383.1, forward strand.
AAATAATTTGAAGGAAGGTGTATGATAGTCTAGGGAATTCCCTAACACCCTAGATAATGGTCATGAGTCTAAGAAAGGCTAGTAGATTGTCAAGTTGTAGAGGTAAAGTTAGGACTGTCATAGACAGTCATTAAAAAATGACATAAGAGTCCTTGATAACTTGGTGGGTATGTAGTAGAAGTGGAAAGGGTTTATGTATGGCAAAAGCCTGGTGTCTAGAATAAGTTGGAGGCTAGGAATGTGTCTAGGAGAGTAGGATATTTGGGAATGAAAGACATGGAGTTCTTTGACCATTAAAGGTACTTGTGAAGTAGTAAGGAAGTGTCGTGTAGTCAATTTAGAGGATCCATGTATTGATCCAAAGGGAATAATGTGATTAGTATTTAGTGTCTCACAATGAACTAAAAGATTTTTCCTTATTGAATATGACATTGGGAAGAGGTTATTCAAGATTCTTAGCATCAAAGTAGGATTCTATGCATCATAGTGGACATGAAAGTAGCCAAGTCTACACACATTGTCTTGGAAGAACATATGATGCATAGACTTTTCTACTTTCATGTCTTGTTCTTAGTAAGTACCAATCCTTATGATGAACTAAAAGTAAGGCTTAGTGAGTATCATAATGTCTACTCCCTAAGGATTGGAATATTTGTACATTAGAAATGAGTCGACAGTGAATCATGTGATGAATTGAAAATAAGTAATAGTTAATCATTGATGCCCTAGGTCATCACAACAAGTAGATAATAAAAATGCAAGGATCTAGCAATAATGCCCTAGTGTTAAACACAGGTCCTCAAAGAGACAAATAAGTAAAATACAATGGTGAGCATTATAATGTTGTGTCAATAACCAAATCAAATCGAGCAATGATATATACAGAAGGAAGAAACAATCACAAGCCCGCGGTCTTGAGAAATCAAGTATAGTATATAATCATGAATGGACACAAATAATGATGTCCTAGCCCAATAGTCAATCATGTGATGAATTGAAAATAAGTAATAGTTAATCATTGATGCCCTAGGTCATTACAACAAGAAGATAATAAAAGTGCAAGGATCCAAAAACAATGCCCTAGTGTTAAACATGGGTCCTCAAAGATCCAAACAAGTAAAATACAACAGTGAGCATTATAATGTTGTGTCAATAACCAAATCAAATTGAGCAATGATATATATAGAAGGAAGAAACAATCACAAGCCTACGGCCTTGAGAAATCAAGTACAATATATAATCATCAGTGGAAGCAAATAATGATGCCCTAGCCTGATAGTCAATCATGCGATAAATTGAAAACAAGTAATAGTTAATCATTGATGCCCTAGGTCATCACAGCGCGCAAGCAGATCTAATAAAAATGCAAGGATCCAACAATAATGCTCTAGTGTTAATCATGGGTCCTCAAAGATCCAAACAAGTAAAATACAACAGTGATCATTATAATGTTGTGTCAATAACCAAATCAAATATATATACAAAAGGAAGAAATAGTCACAGGCCCGCAGCCTTGAGCAAGTAAATAATCATCAATGGAAGTAAAGCATGATGCTTTGAGCTCACATAAATAAAATGGAATGATCAAAGATCCAAATAAACACCTACCTCTGCTTGCCTAGCTTGACTTTTCCCTCTTCGCGCGTGCATCTTGGATTTACAAAAATTAGAAATGAGCCTTGCTTTTTCTTTTCTTTTTTGTTTATAATCACACGGGTGTCAAAATTATGATAGAATCATCACTATTACGTTAGCGTCGAGGGCACTTGCAAAAAAAAACATAAAAATCACACACAAATTGTAGTGTCTTTGCTACCCACTATCAAAATTCAACCCCAAATGTTGTAGTGATTGTTAGTTTTCCTTGGCCAAATGATGAGGTATTCAAAGCGTGGAAAGGAAGGTACATTTTAGATGTAGCTAGGAAATAAAAGTACTCCATTACTATTTCAATAGGTAGCAGTTCTCAGGTACTTTAAAGCAGTTGGTGATTTGTAGAAAAATTTTGTGCACAAGGATAGTAAAGATGAAGACAAAGGCACCACATGTTAAGAGCAAAAGAAGTTTTGAAGTTGTTGCAGAAGCTTTGTGGTCTAGTTAGAACTTATTTTGAAATCTTGTAACAACTCGGTTACTGATCCTAAATTATTTTTGTCTTTTGTGATGTATCATCTTTTTGTCTTTTCCTAAATGATCTAAATCTTGTTGCAATCCTTACTCTATAAAAGGATTCCCAAGATCATTTAGAAGGTCTAGAAAATTAAGATAGCATTGGGACATGAGTTTTCAGTCAGGAGTATAGCAGATTGCATTAGATTGTATCATTATAGAAATAGAAAGTTTCATGTCTTTTGATTATTATTGTAGTGGTGTATATTTTGAAGCAAGGTGTATGCAAGAAATGTGATTCAACATATATTAAATGCAAAGATTTCAGATTCAAGTCTCTCCTATGTGTTTATGTCTTGAGTTATGAATTCTCTTATTCATTGCATACATTTTATTTATGTATGTTGCTTTTCCTTAGCTTTGATCTGAGATCAAATTAAATAGCTCTAGATAGAACATAAATTCATTTTGTTTGCACAAGGATTTCTATAAGAAGTATGAACTTGGGTTAAGTAGATCAATACTGTCATAAGGTCGTAGTATTTTGGGGTCATGAATCATTGACATAAGTTGTTTTTTGTGTTCTTCTTTGCATTAAAGTAAATTGCCCAATGGATAAGGCACCGGTCAAGAGTAAGCATTTTCTATCGTGATATGTATTTTGTAGGGTTTGGCTATATTTGAAAATATTAAGATAAACCATTCAAAATCCTTCAAGTATTGTGGTTAAGTTGTAGTTTATTTATGATAATGGAGAATCAATAAATGACTGGTTATCATTTAGTATTTTCTTATCATTTATTTGTTGTTAAAATTTAGAAATTATTGTGAAATATTGTGTGGATTTGGATTAGGTGTACCCGCCTTGGTTTTGTAGATCCAAAAGTACAGAGAGCAGTCTTGACCCTATAGTTGGTCCAATTACCTTAGATTTCCCTATATTTAGAGCTAACCATTCTTGAAAATCTATCTGTAGGTGTACTGATAGATTTCATAAGCATAAATTCCATTTTGAAGAACCAACAGGTTTGATCCTCACTGTGGTTTTTCTTTAACCGGGTTTCGACACAAAATGATCTAGTGTTATGTGTTCTTGTGATTGTGGTTCAGTTCTTTAATATTAATATAAAGTAAATAAGTTAAGAATTAATAAGTTTTAGTTTTGACACAACTATTTTGAACATAACTGATTCACCCCTCCCCTCTCAATTGTGTGTGCTACCTTTTTTATAACACATGTATGTCTTGTATGTATTTAGATATATATGTATGTGTATATGTATATATATACTATTTAGATATATATGTGTGTATATATGTGTGTGTGTGTGTGTGTGTGTGTGTGTGTGTGTGTGTGTGTGTGTGTCTATAGATATATGTGTACACAAACATTAGTGTGTGCAATGTTGAAAATTCATATTCGTATTATTTGTTCAGAGATCAAAAAGTATTTTTGACTATACATTTTTCATATTTATTAACTAATTAAAAAAAAATTTAAAATGTATTTTGATTTTCTAATTTTTAATTGATAAGTAAATATAACAAATCATAGTCAAGAGTACATTTTGGTCATTGCGATCTAAAATGTATAACATAGATTGAATGCAAAAAATCCAACATTAGTTGATAAAAATGTGTCTTGATAAATTGATAAAATTCCAATTATGGGACAACTGCCTAAAAAATTGAGGATTAATATATCCTTTTTAAACTTATCTCCTATGTGTATAGGGTAAAATGTGGATGAGGTCTTAGAACAATGGTTTGCACATAAAAGAGACCCTAAAACCAATATTTTATACTTACATGAAATTGTATTGATATAAAAAGTAAATATAGATGATTAATATTGAAATTAAGGAATAAAGGTACTTACCTCCAAAAAAGAATTAGCTAAAAACCCTGTCAAATGATCTCAAAAACTATTTATTATCACGCTTTTGAACTAAAACTGTGAGATCTACAAAACCCATAAATCTTTTTCTAAGATTAGATTAGGTTGACTTTGACCCTCATAAAAGGTCAAAGGCTACATTTTCATTTTGAAGGTCAATTTTGATTTTGTTCGCAAATCTTGAAAGTTCGCTGAAAAAGGTATCCAAATATGATCTCATATCCAAAATTCCTCACCTGTACCTGCAAAAAAAATGGTTTTGTTTTTTGGGGGGTAGGGGTTTGCCTTAGTCAAACCCCAATTTAGGAATTAACCTTGAAATTGAATTGAAATTGTTGGAATAAACAATGTAAATAGAACAATTCACCTTGCTTGAGTTGAAACCCTTGTGGAGGATTCGAATCCTTGAATCCATAAGAATGGATGAATGTAGAATCAAATGTAGGATGTCTCCAATCAATTATCTTTAGATCTTCAACACCAATTGATGAAGGGTGCTCCCCTTAATACCACAAACACATAACAGAAATAGAGAAACAACAACAATATGCAAGAACAGAAAATTGGCTTCTTATTATCTCCACAAATGTGGAATTACAAATTTTTAGAATTACAATATGCAAAGCCACATGGGCATTCCCTTACAATATTCAAAAGGACAAAGCTTCAAATCAATACCGAGATCTACTACCCAGAACTACCCTAGACAACACTACGGGCCTTCTTTATATAGGTATTTTCCACCGCCTGAGAAGGTTCCAAAAATTTAGCCCTTCGGGCCGACCAAACTTAGAATTATTTTATTTTTCAATTTATTACATCAGAGTCAGCTCAAAATAACTTTTGAAACCCAAATAGAAATTTTGAAAGAAAATTATTTTCTGCCATTTCAAGTGACCCGACTTCTGGAGACCATAAGTCATCACCAGTTGACTTGATTGACTATTATAACCCCATTTCAAAAAGGCCACGAAGCGCTCTACTGGCTTGACTCGTGCAAGCGCTTGTCACCCAAATTTTTGACCTCATCTAGAGCCTCTAAAGCCTTCAAAACTGAGTTCAAAGTTTCTGTACCCTGATGCCAATATTGAAAATCTTCAATATCTTCAAAACTAGACCTGATCTAGCCATGAAACTTTACTGGCAAGCTGATATGACTGAGATGAACCTCCACATGTAAAATTAGAACATTCTGAGATTTATGACCAACTTACTAAAAACAACAAGTTTCCATAAATAGCAGCTCTGCACAAGATAGCCCTTATTGAATACAAAAACATAAATATTTTTGGGTGATGCAAGATTGTTCTTACACCCAAGATGCTCCTGCATTAGACACCTAGGGTAATTTGAGAAGTGACCCCGTCACATCTCAGGTGTGTAGAGGAAAACCAAGATAGTTAACCTCCTCCTTTGTTAGCCATGATGAATCTTCAATAGGCCATCCTTTCCACTTGACCAAATATTCTTCATATGTCATGTTCCTTGTGCTTTTGCCAACATGACTATCTAGAATGTCTTCAATCTCTTTGATATCTGAACTAGTTGCTGGAATACTCCATTGTGCTGCTGTAACCTCATCTGCAACACCACCTTCATGATACTCTGTCAGATCTAAAACATTAAATACTGGTGAAATATTCAGCTCAGTAGGCAACTCGACCTCATATGCATTTCCCGAATCATGCTTCTTCAGTATCTTACATGGCCCAAACTTCTTCATTTTCAGCTTGTTATATGTACCAACTGAAAATCACTCCTTCCACAAATGAACCATGACTTCATCTCCAACCTGAAATTCCTTATGCCTCCTTTTCACATCTGCCTTAGCCTTATACTGCACATTCATCTTGGTAATATGCTTCCTCACCTCCTCATGGATGTTCTTCAAGTGTTCTGCAAAATCCTCAGCTTCAGCACTACTTATTTCTCCTTTATCTATCTTTCTCAATTCAGATGCATTTCTAGGACTACTTCCATATACAATCTGGAATGGTGATTTACCAGTGCTCCTGTTGACAGAATTATTATATGCAAATTATGCCTGTGGTAAAATCAAATCCCATCCTGTTGGCTTATCTCCAACCAAACATCTCAGAAAATTTCCCAAACTTTTATTCACCACCTTTGTCTGTCTATCAGTCTGTGGATGATATGATGAACTGAACTTCAAATCTGTCTTCAACTTCTTCCACAATGTACGCCAAAAATATCCAATGAACTTAGTGTCCCTATCTGAAACTATACTCTTTGGCAAACCATGTAGTCTCACCACTTCTCTGAAAAATAATTTTGCTACATGAACAACATCATTAGTCTTCTTGCAAGGAACAAAAATGTGTCATCTTTGAAAATCTATCAACTACTACAAAAATTGAATCATGTCTCCATTGTGTCTTTGGTAAACCAAGAACAAAGTCCATACTGATATCCTCCCAAGGCTTCTCTGGTATAGGTAATGGCTGATACAACCCTGTATTCTGCTTCACTCCTTTCACCATCTGACATACTCTGCAACTCTATACAAACTTCTTGACATCTTGCTGCAACTGTGGCCAATAATAATTTTCACTAACCAAAGCAAGGGTTTTATCTCGACCAAAATGTCCAGCCAATCCTCTGTTATGCTTCTCCTTGATGAGATTCTCCCTCATAGAACTTCTTGGAATGCACAACTGACTCCCTCTAAATAGCATATCATCTTGAATGATAAAATCCAACCACTTTGTTCTATCTAGAGTAACAGGTTATTTACAAGCTTTCCAAGCTTCACCAAAATCAGGATCCTCTGGATACAAATTCTTGAGTTCCCTGAACCCAACCACCTCAATCTACATCTCTGTCAGCAATAGTTGCCTTTTGCTAAGCGCATCTACAACCCTATTATACTTTCCACTTCTGTGTTTCAAAACAAATGTATAACTCTGCAAAAACTCAACCCATTTCAAATGCCTTTGATTCAACTTTCCTTGACTATTCAAATATTGCAAAGCTTGATGTTCAGTATATAAAACAAACTCCTTAGGAAGCAGATAATGTCTCCACTTCTTCAATGCCTGAACTATAGCATAAAATTTCTGATCATAAACATAATATTTCCTCTTGGCATCATTTAACTTCTCACTGAAATAAGCAATAGGTTTACCTTCTTGGCTCATAACAGCTCCTATTACAGTACCACTAGCATCACAGTCTACTTGAAACACCTTATTAAAATTTGGAAGTGCTAAAACAGGTTGTTCTGTAACTTTCTATTTCAACAGTTTAAAACTCTTATCCGCCCCATTAGTCCACTTGAACTCTTTTCTATCCCCTCTCATTGTTTCAGTTAAGGGTCCATAAATACTACTAAAATTTCTAATAAACTTTCTATAAAAGCTAGCCAAACCATGAAAAGATCTTACCTCAGTAGCACTCCTTGGAGTAGGCCATTCAAAGATAGCCTGTACTTTCTCTGGGTCCATTTTTAGACCTTCTGCTGAAACTACAAATCCCAAATACACTAACTCTTTCTTCACAAAACTGCACTTCTTCAAATTAATCAACAATTTCTCATCTCTCAACTTCTCAAACACCATATGAATATGCATCATATGCTCCTCCAATGTCTTGCTAAAGATCAAAATATCATCTAGGTAAACAATGACAAACTTACCCAGAAACTCTTTCAGAACCTCGTTCATGAGCTGCATGAAAGTGCTCGGTGCATTGGTTAGCCCAAAAGGAGTAGGCCATTCAAGGATAGCCTGTACTTTCTCTGGGTCCATTTTTAGACCTTCTGCTGAAACTACAAATCCCAAATACACTAACTCTTTCTTCACAAAACTGCACTTCTTCAAATTAATCAACAATTTCTCATCTCTCAACTTCTCAAACACCATACGAATATGCATCATATGCTCCTCCAATGTCTTGCTAAAGATCAAAATATCATCTAGGTAAACAATGACAAACTTACCCAAAAACTCTTTCAAAACCTCATTCATGAGCTGCATGAAAGTGCTCGGTGCATTGGTTAGCCCAAAAGGCATGACTAACCACTCATATAGTCCTTCATTTGTCTTGAAAGAAGTCTTCCATTCATCTCCTTCTCTTATTCGAATCTAGTGATATCCACTCTTCAGATTTATCTTTGAGAAATACACAGCTCCACTCAAACAATCTATAATATCATCCATTCGTGGCAATGGAAACCTATACTTGATTGTGATTTTGTTTATTGCTTTGGAATCTGTACACATCCTCCATTCTCCATTCTTCCTTGGTGCTAATACTGCTGGTACAACACAGGGATTGAGGCTCTCTCAAATCAACCCCTTCTACAATAACTCATGTACTTGTCTGTTCAACTCTTCACTTTCTGCTAGTGTCATTCTGTGTGCTGCCTTGTTTGAAAAATTGGCTCCTAGAATCAAATCCATCTAATGACTGATCTTCCTTACTGGTGGTAATCCACCGGGTACATTATCAGACACAATATCTTGAAACTCATTCAACAAATCTGCAACCTCTATAAGTACATCCTCTACTTCTACTTTACCAATGTTTGGAATTAAAGCAAAACACACATGCTCATGCCTCATACCATCTAAGAATTTTCTTCCATCAACAAATGTTATTCTTGCATTACCACATACCTTTTCTTCAATCTCCTTCAATGGCTTTAGCTTATGTCGCACTCCATCCTTTGTCGGGGAATAGGTATTCGCATGACCATCATGTAAAGCACATCTGTCAAACTGCCACGGTCTACCCAACAACATATGACATGCATCCATAGATATGATATCACATAGTACCTCATCTTGGTACCCATCGATCTTGAACTTTACTAGGCACTGTTCACTGACCATGACCTTGTGGTCATCCTGCACCCAGGCAATCTGATATGGATGTGGGTGTTTCTATCTCTTGAGCTTGAACTTTGTCACCATCTCTTTTGATACCAAATTGTTAGTTCTTCCACTATCAATAATCACATCATAGCATTTACCCTCACACTTGCATCTAGTGTTAAATAGGCTCCTCCTTTGTTCATGTTCATTCTCACCACTCAGTAGGACTCTTCTGTTAATCAACGTTTCTCCTCTTTTAGCATCTTCTGAATTTGATGATCTGGCATCTTCATCTACATGTGCAACTCTGGCCTAGCTTTCATTCCTCCTATCTTTCCTTCCTTGGTGTTGAGGACATTCAAATGCCCTATGACCTTCTTCTCCATAGTGAAAACATGTTCCACGAAAGCCTCCTCTTCCTGAACCTTGTCCTCTTCCTCTTCCTCTCTGATCTCTATTATTCTGATCTTGGAAATGATTGGAATTGTTTCCTCTCTGATTTTGATTGCTACTAGCCTCATCCTTCTTTTTTGGATCTTCATTTTGGCCTCCATATGACCGTCCACCAGATCCTCCACCATGACCTCTTCCATTTTGTCTGCTCTCAAACTTCTTGTTTAGCTTTTCCTCCACTTTTAGGGAAAACTGGTATGCCTCTTCAATACTGTTCATTCGCACCAGATTCAACTCCTCCTTAATGCTTGGCCTCAACCCATTAAGGTAACAAGAAACTTTCTCCTTATCAGCTTCTGCATGGCCTATTCTGATGAGGATTCAATAGAACTTGTCTATATACTCCTGAATAGATCTTCCTGCTTGCTTCAAACTTTGTATCTTCTTTAGTAGGTCAAGCTCATAATCAATAGGAATGAACTGTCACTTCAATTTATCCACCATCTGATCCCATCTTGTGATTTTATCTTTCCCTCTTCTATTTCGCTCCAATTGAATCTCTTGCCACTAGATCTTCGCATGACCTTTCAATCTGGCCTTCACAAATTTGACCCTATCAGGATCCTCAATATATTCATATTCAAAATATTCTTCACATTCATTGATCCAGTCGATCAATTCTTCTGGGTTAAGATTTCCTGAAAAGGTAGGAACCTCAATCTTAAGTATTTTTCTAATCTTAGAAATGGCCCCGAAAAGCCTTTCTTCTTCTCGATTCAAAATTTCGCCTTCTTCTTCTTGGTCATCATTTCCTTCTTCGACTTCATCCTCACTTTCATCTCTGACATTAAGATTTATTCCTCTACAAATCTCTTCTTGCAATGCTCACACTTGTCTTTGGAGTGCTCTAACCTCAGGTGATACAACACTAGCTCTTCCGCAACGTTCCCTTTGTGGAGGCATTTTCATGATGCATGTTGAAACCCTAACCATGGTCCTGGTGCAAACTATCTCACAGTTAGTGATCTATTTACACACTCAAGAACTCCTGCTCTAATACCACTTGATGAAGGGTGCTCCCCTTAATACCACAAACACATAACATAAACAGAGAAACAACAACAATATGCAAGAATAGAAAATTGGTTTCTTATTATCTCTACAAATGTGGAATTACAAACTTTCAGAATTATAATATGCAAAGCCACATGGGCATTCCCTTACAATATTCTATAGGACAAAGCCTCAAATCAATACTAAGATCTACTACCTAGAACTGCCCTAGACAACACTACGAGCCTTCTTTATATAGGCATTTTCCACCGCCCTAGAAGGTTCTAGAAATTTAGCCCTTAGGGCCGACCAAACTTAGAATTATTTTATTTTTCAATTTATTACGTTAGAGTCAGCTCAAAATAACTTTTGAAACCCAAACAGAAATTTTGAAGGAAAATTATTTTCTGCCATTTCAGGTGACCTGACTTCTGGAGACCATAAGTCATCACCAGTTGACCCGATTGACTATTATAAACCCATTTCAGAAAGGCCACGAAGCGCTCTACAGGCTTGACTCATGCAAGTGCTTGTCACCCAAATTTTTGACCTCATCTAGAGCCTCTAAAGCCTTCAAAACTGAGTTCAATGTTTATGTACCCTGTTGCCAATACTAAAAGCTTCAATATCTTCAAAACTAGACCTGATCTAGCCATGAAACTTTACTGGCAGGCTGATATGACTGAGATGAACCTCCACATGTAAAATCAGAACATTCCAAGATTTATGACCAACTTACTAAAAATAACAAATTTCCATAAATAGAAGCTCTGCACAAGATAGCCTTTATTGAATACAAAAATAGAAATATTTTTGGGTGATGCAAGATTGCTCTTACACGTAGGATGCTCCTGCAACACCAATCTTCAATGGATCTTGAATTTGGAAGAGGCTTGAATGGAAATGGAGGAATCTTCAACAAGAGAGTTCCATAGAGCTTGAATTCTTCAATGGCTACTAATGGATCTCCTTGATGAATTGGATCTTAAATGCTTATAGGCTTGAATGGTTGATCTTCTTGCTTGCTTGCACTTGAGAGCTTGAGAGATTTTGAGATGAGATATGAGATGGAAAAAATGAGAGAGGAAGGCTCCCTTTTATAGTGATCTAGGGCACAAGAGGGGCCTCATAGAAAACAATAATTAAGGGCCCATGGCACAAAAATCTAGAGAGGTGCACATGGAGAGAAAATTAAATTAAAGTCTTGACACAAAACTCTAGGAGGGGACCACCCTTAATATAGAAATAAAATAATTATTTAAGAACCTTGTCACAAAATTCAAGGTAAGGCCAACCCCAAAGTTAATTTGAGCATTAGGCACAAAACTTGAGAAAGGCTAATCTCCAATAATAAATTAGGAATCCTATAAAAATCTTGAGAGAGTTCCACCTCAAATATTAATTTGAGAATTCAAAACTTAATCCGAGAAATAATGGCCCCGAAGAGGGAAAAGACAAGATTTTGATGAAATCCTAAAATCGGAAGCTAACCCCGAGGATCCCGGACCCTAGGGTCAAGGATGAGGTTGATCCTGATTAGGTCAGGGTCAAGGTTGATCCTGACCAGGTCAGGGTTGATGTTGACTTTGACCTAAAAGGTTGACCTTGACCCTAAGGTCAAGAATCTCAAGTTCATAGTCCAAGATGCCAAGAAAATGCTAGGAAAAAGTGGAAAATGGGGCAGAACAGGTGAAAGAGCCAGATCCAAGTCAAGTATCCATTCAAGGTGTTTGATGTGACTCCAAACCACTTACTCGAAGGGTTAAATTCTCTTACCATGGAAGTGCTTCCATTTTAAGATGATGCATTAAGCCCCCACTTTATCAAGAGTATGGACTCGATGCAAACTCTTGGTAAAGGAGATCACAAAGAAAAAGATAATCTTATTGAAATCAAAGGGACAAAGAAATCTTCAAGCCCCTAGGGACTCGATTCTTTGTCAACTCCAAGATTGCAATAAGAGAGACATCACTAGAGAAAAGAGAGAAAAGGAGAGAGAGGAGTGGTTAGCTCGCCTAGTAAGATGTGTGTATCTCACTGTGAACCACAAAAGGATAGGATGGCCCACCAAGAAAACACTTGATAGTCACCCCATAATGTTGTGCACCTTCTGGCATCTTTGTGCATGTATGTAATGCGTCTTCTGATGACTTTTATAAAGAACCCATGGATCCACCTTCTTGTATCATCATGGAATACAAAATGTGTGTCTCCTCAGGATTTAGCAACTTCTGTGCATTACCTTCAGAAGATTTAGTATATTGGAAATTGAAAATGTGTGTCCCTTCAAGATTTAGCATCTTATGTGCGTTACCTTCCAAGATTTAGCATATTTGAAACTGGAAATACGTGTCCCTTTAGGATCTAGCAACTTATGTGCATTACCTTCAGAGGATTTAGCATATTGAAAATTGAAAAATGCATCTCTTCAAGATTTAGCAACTTATGTGCGTTACCTTTCGAGATTTAGCATGCTACAAAACAAAAGGTTACAACAAAAACACATAATATAGAATGAGGGAGGCCGTATATATGCCCCCCTCCTTAAGATGGCAAAAACATACTATTTTGACATGTTAAGGAAAGAAAAGAACAAGGATAAAACCTTCTTCAGCATCAAGACAATATTTATAGACAACACCTAGCCCAAGCCAAGAAGGTCACAACTCCTATGAGGCCATGGAAGGGATGAATGCAAAGATATCATGCAAGAAGTGAAAAAGTAACCCTTGTGAGGGATAGCACAGTGTTCAGCTTCCAAGGTGAGAGATTTATCCACCATGGAAACGTAATGTCAAACAACAAAAGAGGTTGTGATTAAGGACAAATATCTTCAATGCAAACCAAAATTTTCATGTATGATTGGATATCACATAATAGATAGATATTGCTTAACCAAGGAAAGAGGTGAATCCCAGAAAGAGAGAAAAGAAGGAGATGACATCCTTGCCTCCCAAGTGTAGGAACAAGGATGGAAAGGGACCTATTATATTGCACACAACACTATGCAAGACAATGAGCCCCCAAGTATTAGGCTAATATTGTTTACATAATGTGGAGCTCCATAATAGGAACATAAATGTTATTTAGAGAAAACATGATTGAAATACAACTCATAGCCACATGATATATAAATAACATTACTATCAATGAGCTGCCTAATCTTATAATGTAAAGTTTGACATTCATTAGTAGAGTGATCATGAAATCTATGATATAGACAAAAAGGAAGAGTCTTCAAGTTTGGACTACGTTTCTTTTTATGTTTAGGTCTAGTAATCATCTTAGCATGAAGGAGTTTAGGCAAAAGAACTTCTTGATCAAATTCCTTCATGGGTTCATCATGTTTTGAAGTGTTATTTGAAATGTTGTTAACATTGATTTGTTGTCGAGGATAAAATCTCAATCCATAAGAATGCTCATGCCCCCCAGTGTGTAAGGGCATTTGAATTCCCTGTTTATGCTTACCACATCCTTGACCATTAAATCCTTGTTTAACTAGGAAATGATAACCAGGACCATAACGAGAAGCCATATTAGAAGGATTCAATGGAACTTCAGTGGTCACTATGTCATCATTAGTAGGTTTGATATGTTCATTGTGGGTAGAAGCAGTGACAAAGTTATTGTGAAGGGCTTTAGAAGTAAAAACTCGTTGTTCAAATTCTCTTTGTTTCTTCATAAAATCAAGATCATTAATCTTATACTCTCCAATAAAGGTAGGATTAAATTCCAAGGTTCCCCAATCATTGCCAGGAAGAGCATTAGAGGAAGAAGGATTACTATTAGGAGTAGGAGTAGTGTGAGTTTGAATATTCAGACAAGGATTAGGTGCATCATCTACATGAAGTGAATACATCTTGTTATTATGTATAAACTTGACTTTATGGTGAAAGGTGGAAGGAACAACATGCATCTCATGCAACCAATGTCTACCCAAAAGAAAGTTATAATTGAGAGGTCCAAGCATAACAAAAATAGGTGTATTCAAGATGACCGATCCTACTTTGATAGGTAAGGTAATGATTCCTAAAGTGTTCTTAGCAATGTAATCAAAGCCATGTATAGGAACATTGTCAGGTTGAATAGTGGAAAGATCAGCATTAATTTCTTTGAGCATGTCCATCCTAAAAAACATTAAGCCTAGATCCGTTATCAATCAAGGTCCTATGAATGATACTTTTATTGATAGAAACAACAACCATAAGAGCATCATACTGATTCTGAACTTCTTTAGAAGGTAAATATTTTTGAGTAAATACAATGTTAGGTGGACCTGGGGTAGCATGCATGCATTGCAATAAGTTATTGATGTTCTCTTGATTAGGAGGTGGAGTGGGAAGAGTTGCTAGAGATTTTTGCAAGGCTTCATAGTAAGTAGGTGAAGTTTGAAGAAGCTCCCATAAAGAAATCTTGGCAGGAGTATTTTGAAATTGGGTTATCAAATCATACTCCTTGCTAGGAAGACGGGGTGGAGGAGGAAGAATAGGTTGAGAAGGTGGCAAAGAAGTAGAAACCACCGGATTAGGTTGAGGGTTATTCCTTGTACAATATGTGTGATCTATCAAATCTTGATCATTAAAAGACTCCATAGGTTTTCTTTTGATAGTAATGCGAGGACAACCTTTGATAGTCAACAAGGGTTTAGGATAAACCATTTTAGTTGTCTCAACACTACAAATAGAGTCAGAAAAAGGAAGGAAAGAGGACATCCTAGGAGGAGATGAGGTAAGATCTTGATTCTCCATAGGATCATCACTAAAAGGGAGAGCATTAAGGGAATTCACATCATTCTCCACTAATGCCTCATCACTAGAAGGAATCTCAAATGGAGGTAAAGGATCTATAATGTCATCTTCTTTCACTAAAATGTTTACATGTGTTTTAGAAAAAGAGTTATCATCATGTATGAATATATCATCCATTGATAAATAAATGTCCTTATTCGAGGGTTCATCCCAAAAGGTAGAGTCATTCACAATGGCTTCATGAGGAAGAGAGTAATCATTATCCAAATCTAAAGGTTCATCCTAAATAGGAGGATTATCATCCATATCCATAAGGCATTTGAAAAATACTTGAAACAACTTATGCATCATGATAATGAATAAGGAAATGAATATAAAATAGATCTAGATATATCTAAATGCATTCAAATGAAATGAAAGGAAATCAAACACCATAAACACAACAGGGTATCTAATTCCACAAAAGAAAGAGTTGTCGTAAACGGGTTCACCAAAATGTAAAGTGAAGGTGAACACACAAGATAATACAAAGGGGAATCTAACACAATAGAGCATCTAAATCCACAAAATAAAAGAGGGTAAGCGTGTCGGGTTCACCAAAATGTATAGGGTAAAATGTGGATGAGGTCCTAGAACAATGGTTTGCACATAAAAGAGACCCCAAAACTAATATTTTATACTTACATGAAATTTTATTGATATAAAAAGTAAATATAGATGATTAATATTGAAATTAAGGAATAAAGGTACTTACCTCCGAAAAAGAATCGGCTGAAAACCCTGTCAAATGATCTAAAAAACTATTGATTTTCATGATTATAGGCTGAAACTGCGATATCTACAAAACTCAAAAATATTTTTCTGAGTTTAGATCAGGTCGACTTTGACCCTCATAAAAGATCAAAGGCTACATTTTTATTCTGAAGGTTGATTTTGACTTTGTTCGTAGATCTCGGAAGTTCGCCGAAAAGGGTATCCAAATCCGATCTCAAATCTGAAATTCCACACCTGTACCTACAAAACAAATGGTTTTGTTTGTTGGGGGGTAGGGGTTTTCCTTAGTCAAACCCCAATTTAGGAATTAACCTTGAAATTGAATTGAAATTGCTAGAATAAACAAAGTAAATGGAACAATTCACCTTGCTTGAGTTGAAACCCTTGTGGAAGATTCGAATCCTTAAATCCATAAGAATGGATGAATGTAGAATCAAATGTAGGATGTCTCCAATCAATTGTCTTTAGATCTTCAACACCAATCTTGAATGGATCTTGAATTTGGAAGAGACTTGAATGGAAATGGAGGAATCTTCAACAAGAGAGCTCCATAGAGTTTGAATTCTTCAATGGCTACTAATGGATCTCCTTGATGAATTGGATCTTGAATTCTTGAAGGCTTGAATGCTTGATCTTCTTGCTTGCTTTCACTTGAGAGCTTGAGAGATTGTGAGATGAGATATGAGATGGAAAAAATGAGAGAGGAAGGCTCCCTTTTATAGTGATCTAGGGCACAAGAGGGGCCTCGTAGAAAACAATAATTAAGGGCCCATGGCACAAAACTTTAGAGAGGCGCACATGGAGAGGAAATTAAATTAAAGTCTTGACACAAAACTCTAGGAGGGGACCACCCTTAATATAGAAATAAAATAATTATTTAAGAGCCTTGTCACAAAATTTGAGGTAAGGCCAACCCCAAAGTTAATTTGAGCATTAGGCATAAAACTTGAGAAAGGCTAATCTCCAATAATAAATTAGGAATCCTATACAAATCTAGAGGTAGGTCTACCTCAAATATTAATTTGATAATTTGACACTTAATCTGAGAAATAATGGCTCCGAAGAGGGAAAAGATAAGATTTTGATGAAATCCTGAAACTAGAAGCTAACCCTGAGGATCACGGACCCTAGGGTCAAGGATGAGGTTGATCCTGATGAGGTCAGGGTCGAGGTCGACTTTGACCAAAAAGGTCGACCTTGACCCTAAGGTCAAGAATCTCAAGTTCATAGTCCAAGATGCTAGGAAGAAGTGGAAAATGGGGCAGAATAGGGGAAAAAGCCAGATCCAAGTCGAGTATCCATTCAAGGCGTTCGACATGACCCCAAACCACTTACTCGGAGGGCTAAATGCTCTTACCATGGAAGTGCTTCCATTTTAAGATGATACATATGAAGATGCTCAATAATCACAATGAATACCAATTATCTGCATTATTTAGGCTTTATTCTTGATATTTTCTATTGTCTTCATTATTTTCTCAATTATAGACTGAAGTTGAGAAGAATCTAAAGGTGAATTTCAACAAATCAAACTACAAGTTAAGCAACTGCCCCATAAAAAGAAGGTTGTCATACAAAATAAATTAAAGTCTTGTTTTCATAATTGACTGTTAGTACTTTTTGTGGTGTCTTATCTATGCCATTGCACTTACTAGAGCTACAACCATTGCAAGTTTGATTTGTATTGTCTAATTAAACATTTTGTGACTTTGCTAGCTATTAACATTACTGGCCTATTCTATTTCATTGAATTAGTTGCAACACTTCTACATTATTTCAATTAAAAAAAAACTCAGATTTCGAACTCTTAACTCATTTTCTCGAGGAGCCAACTTACAATTTAAAAGTATAAAGTAGTATTACTTTCTCTACATGCATAGATATAAAATATTGAAAGCCCAACTTATTATTCAAAACTATAAAATAATATCACACACATTTCAACTCCAAACACGTATTGTATGCAATTTCCCAATTTTCTCACATGCATATGCTAAGGCCATCTGCATGCTTCTCATATAGCTTTCTGGCCCTCTAAGTTTCAATTAATTGGTGGTGAATAACTGGTTGAGAGAATCCATGACATATAAAACAAGGTTGACATAGTATGGTAGATAGTAACTGCAATATGTTCTTATGACCATTAAATCATATACTGGTAGAAAAGAATTTAATTGGCTTTCTTTGAAAGCTCATCAAACCCTTGGCAGTCTGCTATTTTAAATATCAATTATAGGTTTGTATCATAGAATTTATCCTATTTTACTGAGATAATTTGTATATTATAATATGACATACAATCACTCTCACAAATTGACACAGAATCTCTCTAGTTCACCTTATTTAATCTCTCTGACTTATGACAGTCATCCTCACAAATTGACACAATATCAAAATGCCTTATTTGATTGAGATGGTTCTGGTTTACCTCATTTGTCTCTTTATCTCACTCTGCTTGTTAGTTTTATTTGTTTGAGATGATTAAAATTTAATTTTGATGGGCCAACCTATGCAATCTTACGGTCTTACTAGGCTCTTCTGAAACTATATTGATATATCATATAAAACTTCACCAATATACATAAGTATATATAGTCTATGTTGGTGTTAATTGATGTTCAACTACCGTCACCCTTAAAAGCAATAGTCTTATCCATAATTTGTGGATGGTAATTGTTTCTTATTTCATTTTGTCCTCCAATTGTTGCGTGAAAGAAGGGTGATTACTAGTCATGCATTAAGTCTAACTTGGTGAACTATCATTTAATTCTTGATTGCTCTCTCCACTATAATTTTCTATTGTTAACGGTGGCTCTTCATTAGCAATTTTATTGTATAAATCTGCATTATGTGTACAATGTAAATAATGGAATGAAAAGATTGAGTTTTATTTTTCCATCAAAGATGCTCTTGTTCTATTCTGCAAATTTTGCTTCTTTTTATTCTTAGCTAGATCTATGCTACAAAATTCTACATGGTATCAGAGCTTAGGTGCTAGGAAGGAGAAATGCAAGTTTTTTTTGTGCAGGTTCTAAAGATCAGATCGGTTGCAAAGAATGGATTTTTTAGCTTCTGCTCTTCACACACCATTTAACTATTTTGAATGCATGCCATAGATTCTGCTTTGGCCCACAAGTAGAGGCTTGTATCAAACAGTTATGACAATAAAGGTTGAGTTGGATTCTGCATCAAAGATAGGTCAAGGTCATGCTCTCTTCACATGGGCCTTGCCTTCTTTTCCTCTTTAGTGACACCATGTCAGTGGACCTGTCATGCCTCTCTTTTCAACATTATGGAGGGGTTTTCTATTGTTCGTGTTGATGATTCTTTGCTTCCATAGTTGATCAGTTGTATAGAAAATTGACACCTGTATTTTCAACCGGCACTTTATTCTTGCATAGTTGAGTAGTGTTGATAGGGTCACTCATACAGATTTATGTGTCATCTGCATCCTTGAATGATAGATGTTTTGCCTTTGTTTTCCATCTATTCATTGTTTGGGAGCACATATGCAGATTATTGTCTTATGTATCTTCGATTGACAAATGTTTTTCTTTTGTTTGCCATATGTTCTTGGTTTGAGTAGTGTCGTTAGGGGCACTCATGAAGATTGATTATGATCGTCATTTTGGTTTCAAGGGAATCTATTCATTTGGCACTATGGTAGCTATCATTTGATAGATGTCCACAATTTTCTTGTCACAAATGATTTTCAGCTGCATCTTTTGTTTCATTAGTTTCTTGTTCTCCTTAGTTAGACTTAAGAGGGGGTGTTGGTGTTAATTGATGTTCAACTATCGTCACCCTTCAAAGCATGAGTCTTATCCATAATTTGTGGATGGTAATTGTTTCTTATTTCATTTTGTCCTCCAATTGCTGCATGAAAGAAGGGTGATTCCTAATCATGCATTAAGTCTAACTTGGTGAACTATCATTTAATTGTTGATTTCTCTCTCCACTGTAATTTTCTATTGTTAACGGTGGCTCTTCATTAGAAATTTTATTGTATAAATCTACATTATGTGTACAATGTAAATAATGGAATGAAAAGATTGAGTTTTATTTTTCCATCAAAGATGCTCTTGTTCTATTCTGCAAATTTTGCTTCTTTTTATTCTTAGCTAGATCTATGCTACAAAATTCTACAGTCTAATAGTGTAAGCCTTATAGTTAGTAGGGGATGGAAAAACTTTTTTAAAAAATTCATCGTACAACACCTTTCACAAGAGTTCCTTTATGGATCAGATAAAATAATCTCGTGCTGGTAGTGAAATTGCCAACACTATTTCCCCCTTGTTGAGAATCTATGGAGGTCATTCTGCCTGTCATAGCTTCCTGTACAATTCAGAATTCAAACACAAAACCCTAATCAATGGCAGTAATAGAAATACCAGTTATAGGAAAGAAAATGGGAGAGAAAAAATAGGAGATGAAGACGGAGGGCAAAAAATATTTGTTCTCATTCCATGTAATAATAGAAAGGTTGTGATAAGATTTTTGTTTTACATAGTAAGTGCAATCATTCGTACTTGTTTTTAAATTAATTTAAAGAAAATAGGATGGGGGTGGAATTTTAACTCACGGGTACTTCTCCCTTGTTGACAATATATGGAGGCCATTGTGCCTACTGCAACATGCAAACGTTGAGGGTAGATGTTTACAAGCGTTCAAAAATGGTGTCTTCTGGGACAAGGGTTCTACGGTCATGAACTGGGTATGACTGTTCAAGATAGAGTTGCAGCTGCAAGAGGGGCATGGGTATTTGTTAAAATGATAAAGAACAAAACATGAATTTGCAAGAAATTGTTTAATCCAAGAGCGAGGAGTAAAGAAAATTATCATGAATTAGCACAAGAACTAGGAGCATACACCAAAAAATAAGCAAGGAGGAGACAAGATTTTGAAGGAGAAAAGCATAAAAAAAACCCCTGTCAAATTAATGAAAGTGGCAACAAATGCCTAAGAATGAGATAGAGAGAGAGAGAGAGAGAGAGAGAGAGAGAGCAATGCTCATACAATAATTGAGAAGAGAAAGAAATCTCATATGAGAGAATGAGAAAAAGAAGGAGAGCCATCTCTTTTAATAGAGATGTGAGAGAGGAGTTACATTGTAACTCCCATATATGAGTGTGCCACATTTCACTAGTGTGTGAGACAAGTGTAAGATTCCTCATAAGGAGGAATAACTATTTTTCTTAATAAAGGAAATTACAAATATGACATGTCCTCCCACATGGACTAGAGGATAAAATACATTAGGATACCTTGGTTTATCCTATTAAATATATAAATAACCAAGGAAAGATTAAATTATAACACCCCCCTTTAATCTTTACTTGGGGTAATTACAAAAATCTGCAACTGGATTATCCTTCTTGTAGTAGAGGAGGAGAACTTGATTTTCTTCACTTTGAGCTGATATTAGGTGATGGTGTAATGATAAATGCTTTGATCTTGAAATAGGAGTCCTTTGAGTGTTGTAATGCATAGGTTTAGGTGCTCGTTGAGATAGGCCCAAATGTTCAAGTACATAGTTTCTTCTCCAAGAAATATCACGTGAAAAAAGAGAATAACCACAAGTGGATCTCCCATAATTGGGATCTCCCTTTTGATATGAGTCATTAAAATCTGATAAAGTAAAAATAGATTGATAATCATTAAATACATTATTCATTTCATAAAAAGATTTTGTAAACCAAATGGAATCAACACTAGATACATAAGAAAGAGAAATGGGACAATCACCATCAATAATATCATCAATAATATTAGAGTTTAGAGAAGGAGGTTGGTCCTCCATAATCACCATTTGAGTGTCACGAAATTCATAGGCTACTTTGGAGCAAATAGGAACATAATCTCCTGTAATGCATAATGGCAAAGTGGCATTGATAACTGTATTAACAATTTCATCTTCGTGTTCTAAAATATCATCCAAAGCAGAATAGGTATAAGAAATATCATCAATCTGCAACATGTTATCGTTATGAGGAAAATAGGAAGCAAGGGGATTATCCCCAAAACAAGCATCATCACAAGGGTCATCCCAAATAGGAAAGTCATTAAAAGGATACAAAATGTCACAGTTTGGTGTAGAGTTTTGGTGAGTTTGAAATGTGTTCTCCAAGATATGCCAAGCTTGATGAGCCTCAGTACAATTGGCAATAAGGTAATATAAGTCTGGATTTAAAGAGAATCTAATTAGGCCAAATGTTTCCTCATCGTTGAACTGCCAGGAATCCTGGTCAGGCTGAGGAGCAGTGGATGTCGGTTTCAGATTTGGTAAAGTCACAATATCCAAGAGTTGACGAGATTTTAGAAAATCAAACATGTGCGGCCTCCAAACAGAATAATTTGAATGAGTAAGTTTAAAATCTGGCATTAATGGTGTCATGATATAAAAAAACTAAAATAACATTAAATGCAAGTTGCAAGATGTAATGAAGAATCCAAAAAACTAATTTAACGTGATTAGTAAATACCAATATTTTAGAAATTTTAAATATTAAAAAAATTAAATATATAGATAAAGTGATGAAACAAATTTTAATTACAACAAATTTACGAAATAGCAATTGAAATAAGTTATATTTGATACGATCAATTTAATAATGAAGTAATATCGCGAAATAGTGAAGAGAAAAAGTGTTTGAATGAATAAACTTTTTGATTAAAATATTTTAAAATTAAATTTAATGATTAAACTCAATTTGTGAAAAAAAAAAACTTGGAGAATTAAAATAATATACTAATATAATTTAAAATAAAACCAAATAATCTAAGGATAATAAAATAAACTAAATATAGAGCTGACAAAACTTGCCAACAAACCTGCGAGAAAAAAAACGTTAAGAGAATAATGATTATATGCTAGAAGAAATGAAATAAGATTGAAAGAAATCGATGAAAGTGCTGCAGGAAAGCCAGAAAAAATGTTAGTAAGAATAATGAAATAGCAGAGCCTGCAAAGAAAGTTAGATAACAGAGAAAATTCCTGCAAAGACACAGAAACTATTGAAAAAGAATCTAAAAAATAACTCTGCCAAAACAAATCAGAAATAAGAATCGCAGTAAATAATGAGAAGAGTGAACAGAGTTAACCTCCAATAACTTCAAGAATAGTTAGGAAATTTTTTTTAATAGACTAAGCAATATAATTCAGTCAAACTTTTCCTGATGGCACAAGTTTCATATAATGATTTAATGACTGATGTAATCCAGATAAAAAAAGAAATGAGATTAAAAAAACCGAACCAAACTTTAACGTTATTTCTTTCCTTATAAAGTTACAACCTGCAGTAGTTATAAATCTGAAGATATAGATAAAAACCCACAACGAGAGGAACAGGCTGAAACAAAGAAGTTCACAGAGACGGGGAAAAGAAAGAAACACAGCCTGGAGGACACGTCTAGGGGGCATGCAAGGAGAGACAGGCAGAAGGGATGACTCAAGGCAGAGCCTTGAGCACGGAATAGTGAAAGCTGCTCAAGAAAAACTAAAGAGAACACAACACACTTAGCGTGAAAAGGGAGCAAAGTGATAAGGATGTGCGGTGATTTTATTTTTTTCTTATCTCTTATCAGATTTTGCATCTAAAGGAAACCAAGAAACTAATACTCTTTGTCCTTATTTTTATACAGATTTGGCGGTGTTGGTTGATTAAGAGAATTCTAGAAATTCAAAGTTAGATTGTTTAATTTATATTGGCCAGATAAGAAGTACTTCGGTATAAATGTAAATTTTAGAGTTGCGCTTGAAGTGCTGTAGATAGAACAATGTAATAAAAAATGAAAACAAAGAAAGAAAGTTTGAACCAATAAACAGTCCCAATGTTCATAAGCTTGAACCAATAAATAGTCCCAAGTGGAAGACTGATCGCGCATATGGAGGACAGCAGACTAAAAAAAAAAATTCAAACAACCATTTGTTTGATACGAAGCCAAGTCTGAATGCCCACTCTCACGTTGAAGTTTGCGTAGTTTTTGTGAGAGCTGATCCTCTCAAGCTAGTCCTCACGTGGTATGGTCTGCACTGCACAATTAACATATAAAAAAAAACTAGAGAGCCAAAGCCCCAAATTGTAATGGACAATGTCTAATATACATAGACGTTATGAGAGGATAACATTATTAATTTGAATCAAAAAGATACACGAATGAAACTAGTAAGCATATAGAGAAATAGAATGATTCAAATTAATCAATACAAACTGAAACCAGTGTTAATAGTAGGGAAATATAAAGTTATAAAGTATCTTTGATACCAGCGTTAGTAGCAAAAAATGTTATTAAAACCAGCGTTGAATAAAACAAAATATATATATATATATATATATATATTGAAGAACGGTGGAGAGATCTAATCACAACAGATTCAATCTAATATATATCCAATGCAGATTTGATAGCTCTTGTGCAATATATTGTAATGATATTAGAATGATAAAGTTTTCGAACCTCTCCAGCCAAGTAGAGATTTTAGAAAAAGCAATAAGAAACAAAGATTTATGAGAATAAAAAACCCTGCAAACAAAATATGAGCAGTAAATTCAAATCCTGCACAAAAGTGATTAGAGAGAAAAAAAGAAAAAACCTGCAAGAAACGTTAAGAACCTTGAAAAAAAATGTCTAAAAAGAACTTCTGTTTCTCTCAAATAAGGGCAAAATTTGAGAAACTGCTCGCGAGTAAGCTAAATCAGAGGGTTCTGCACAAAACCCAGATCGCAGATTTTTGAGATCCAAATTTATTTTACTGTAGCATTCAAGATAAAAATAGATTATTCTTCTTCAGCATTTTTTATCAAGAGATAGGAAAAGAATGAATAGTTAAAGATAACAGAGATAAAAAAACAAAGATAATGCAATACAAACTGAAAAGAAACATTAGATATGAGCAATACTTTCAGATCCTGCACAAAACAAATCAAAAAGTATCCAATAGATAAATCGGGTTTGGCAGTAAACTAGCCAAACCTTAAAAAAAAATTGATTTTTTTTCCTTAATCAGATTAGTAAAAAAATTAGTAAAGAAGTCTCTCAAGAGTCTCCGATTTGGAGTGCTCCAAGATATGGTAGCTCCTTCACCTGTACACTCAATAAACAATTAAACCAACCTGCTCTGATACCATGTTAAAATGATAAAGAACAAAACAAAAATTTGCAGGAAATTATTTAATCTAAGAGCGAGGAGTAAGGAAAATTACCATGAATTAGCACAAGAACTAAGAGCATACACCAAAAAATAAGCAAGGAGGAGACAAGATTTTGAAGGGGAAAAGCATAAAAAAATCCTTTGTGGAATTAATGAAAGTGGCAACAAATGCCTAAGAATGTGAGAGAGTGAGTGAGAGCAATGCTCATACAATAATTGAGAAGAGGAAGAAATCTCATATGAGAGAATGAGAAAAAGAAGGAGAGCCATCTCTTTTAATAGAAATGAGAGAGAGGAGTTACATTGTAACTCTCATATCTGAGTGTGCCACATTTCACTAGTGTGTGAGACAAGTGTAGGATTCCTCATAAGGAGGAATAACTATTTTCTTTAATAAAGAAAATTACAAATATGACATGTCCTCTGACATGGACTAGAGGACAAAATACATTAGGATACATTGGTTTATCCTATTAAATACATAAATAACCAAGGAAAGATTAAATTCTAACAGTATTGAAGACAAAGCTTGAACTGGAAAGCATAAACGATGAGACAAATCACCAATGAAGAAACCAAATATAGAAATTTGGACACAGATAAAATACCTCGGCACCAGTGGCATATATACACTTTTTTTAGGTTATTTTCTATGAGGCGGTTCATTGTATGGAATGCGAGTCTCCGATAGCCCTAATCCCAGGCAAAGCTTCTCAGTGGATATGATATTTCGGTGCCCTAACGAAAAGGTGTTGATGTAGATGCCAAGCACAGGAGCAGACACCTGGTGACTTGTGCAACAAACATGTAGGTGTTATAACAAGCTACCACATAGGTAAGGAGGGCGAGGTTTACCCAGCACCCCGACAAGTTTTTTTGAACGGTGGTAGTAGGCAGGTTGGGTGGATGACAACTTTCTAGCGTTTGTGGGGCTAAAAGCCCACACAAATAACACCTATCAGCTTAAAAATAATAATATTAATTGAACGAGACACACGTATCTTGCTTTCTATTACCAATTCACAAAGAAACGTAATCCAACCTATTTCAATGGATACATAAGTCTAGAAATCCTTTACAACCACAAAGTTTCATACAAAAATGTCTATATAACATATTCAAATGGCTTGGCTGAGTACAAGTTGAGAGGCTCACATCGGTTAATGTTCCATCACACAATGCTACTAGTTTCCTCTAAATGCGTTGAATTCTCAAACTCAAAACAAGGTCAATAATATAATGTACTAGTTGAAATATTCTTCTGCAATTCACATTTTGAACTATTAACCTCAATTTAGTGCTCTATTCTTGATTAAATCAAGTCTTTCGTTAATTCAAGTTGCTTATATAACAACCCACATATGGCTCAAAATCATTGAAAACGATAATGCAGATATTGTTTCTTGCTCAAAATCTAATACCACATGTTAACCCAAAACCAGTGCTAAGTTTCCTTCTTACTTTGAACTCCTCGACTTTAGTTTTTGTGTTATGTAGTGAAGATCACAAGCCAAATAGATGATATTCTTTACGAGAGTCCGAATAAGAGTATAAAATTAGTTTGAAAAACTCTCACAAATATCCAATATGACTCTCAAGAGTCTATATTATAATCGTTCATAGGCTCCACTAACATTACTCCCTCACATGGAAATGAAACCACATATATAGTCAATAAATTAGAATACTTTGATTCCCCTTCCTATATCAATATGGGACAATTACAATAGCATATGATGCCAAATATTAAAAGAGGGTGGTTAAAATATTAAAATAGCATCTTGTAGATTAATACAATTTAACATGATATCATTTTGCAATTATCCAATTGTGAGCTCCATCAAGAATCCACCCAAGAAATGAATTAGGTTTCCATCCAATCCATTGAGAAATCCATGGTGTTTCCATCCTCAGGTTTTAGAACTAAAAACTAGATGCTCTCAAAATTCTTCAAGAGAAAATAACAAGAATTAAGTATATCCTGAATGATCCTTTCCTTCTTATTTTATAGCACACTTTAAAGACTCTTGGCTTTCCATCTTCTTGTCTCTTAGTTTTCTTTTTCTTTTTTCTCTTTATTCTCCCCCATCTTTTAATTTATTTTCAAAGTATGTAAATAATAATATGACTTTATTATATTGTTACATAATTAAACAATTAAATAAAATTGTCATTACATTTATTATATTTCAACAACTTAAGTTTCAATTATTTGATCGATTTATAATGTCCAAATAAAGGGGACATTACAAAGAGTTCACAAGTGTTTCCATCAATGATAAATGAAGATTGTTGGTAGTTTGAATTATGTTGTCATCAATATCAAACTTGTTGGTTTTGATGACAAAAGGAAGATATTATTTTGTATTTGTCATTGATTTTGAAAGAATAATAACATGAAAAATAAAAAATAAACTAATCAAGAGCTATTATTTGTAAGTAAAGGTTACCATTGATGAAACCCAAACGAAGAGCATGCACACCAAGATCTAAGAAGGAGACACATAATTTGTAAGAGGGAAAAAGAAAAAAGAAAAAAACCCCTATATTATGTAGATGGCAAAATCCTAAAGAAATTACAATGGGAGAAAGAGTCAGAACAAGCATGCAAAAATGCTACAACAAATTAGAAGAACAAGAGAGAGGCACCTCAATATATAGGGGTGAGAGAGAGGAGTTACAAAGTAACTCCAAAGTATAGACACGCCATCTAGCATCCTATGTAGGTGCAATGTATCACCTCATAAGGAGGAAATCTATATTATTCTAAATATATTTGGAATAAAGAAAATGAGTTGTGAGAATTTATAAAAGGACAAACAAATTATAGGGATTCCTTAGAATATTCCTACAAGAGAAAAAAGAAAAAACAAAATTAATCCAAGTAAAGATTAATTCCTAATAGCCCCCATTAAGCTTTACTTGGGGAGTTACATGAAACCCTTCAATGTGTCGCAAACAACGAGTTTATAGTGAGTGATAATTTTATCTTTACAAATAGGTTTGTTGAGAATATTTGCAACTTGGTATTAACCCTTACAATACAAAAGATAACTCTTCTTATCTTAAATTTTCGCTCCAATAAAATGATGTTGAAGAGAAATGTATTTAGTCGTTGGATGGAAGTTCAAATTCTTTGCCAAGATAATGACACTTTGATTGTCACAATACAAAGGAGTAGAAGCCTCTTGAGGTAAATCCAAATCTTCAAGTAGTCAAGTCTTAATAATAGAGCCTCTATGGAGGCATGGGTAACACCTTTATATTCATCTTCGATGGAGCCAAGTGAAGTATATTTTTTATTTTTACTATTCCAAGAGATTGTACCCAATCCAACAAAAGAACAATATCCACAAGTATATTTCCCATTATTGGGATCTCCCCCTAGATCTAAATTAGTATATCCTTTAAAAATTAAATCACAATTTGCATTTGTACAATAAGAAATGGTGATCAAAGGGGATCAATCTAGTCTCCTATTGAACATTAGGAATACAAAACCTCCTCGAAGAAAATATGATTGATAATGCCTTGATGGAAGAGATGCCAATACAATATCTACACTCTAGGGATTTCGGTTTGTTTATAGAGATAAAACTATAATGAATAATGTCTAATTATGAACTTGATGAAGCTATAAATGAGATAAGTATGGCGGTAGAAGAGGATTTGTGTATACTTGGAAATAAAATAGGAAGTATGTTGCTACACATCTAAATTTCTAATAGTTGGGATCTCAAAAAAAAAGGTCTGTAATTTTTAATCTAAGATCTTGAGACTGGTACTTCTCTATAAAACAAATTTTAGTTGATTCTAGGAGGTAAAAAATGCCTTAGTCATTCTGCACCCAAGAAAAGAATGTGTGAGCTTCTTTATTATGTACCCTAGGTATTTGATTGAAATTTTCAAGGACGCTCCAACGGACCTTGATCTTCCCAAAAACATTTTGGTATCTCCATAACTTGTTCTTGCACATAGAAAAATGGGGAAGAAGGTTCAATAAAGTGGTTTTCCTCATTCAAAACCTTATTTAGGAATCAACCTTAAAAATGTAATGGTATATATGCACAAAGATGGGGGACCAAAAAGGTGCCAAACTCTTGTTGTTCCCCCAAATGACATATTGTGCATGTCCTATAGGGCATATGTGCTATAGTGCACACTATGTAAAGTTTTCATTAAAACATACTCACGTGATTGATGCCCACTTTTTTTGTATTATTCCTATCAAAATAATATTTTTTATTTAAATATATAAAATGTTAAATGTATACTTACAAAATGTAATATAACTTAGAAAATATTTTATATATATATATATATATATATATATATATATATATATATATATATATATATATATATATATATATATATATATATATATATATATATATATATATATATATATATATATATATATATATATATATATATATATATATATATATATATATATATATATATAATATAATATAATATAATATTTAAATTTATTTAGATACATATTACATAGCTATTTTTTATTTTTTGAAGTTGTCCTTGAGAGAAAAAATAAGGCAGCGATTTGAAAATTTTAAATATATTCACGTCAGCAAAATTTGTGAACGTTGTTCCTTGATAGGAGTAATCACCCACGAAAATTATGATAGAACAAACAGGGGATCAATTATCTTCCGAATATAAAGAATCCATTAATTAAATCATCATCTTCTATTTATGATCTTTGTGTGCAATATTTATGATCTCCGTGTAGTAAATTTACAACAACAAAGGTAAAAATTTCCCTCTCCAACAACAAAGGTAAAATTTTCCATCTCCAACAAAGGTAATATTTATGATCTTTGTTTATGAGAGAGTGAAAGAGAGAGTGAGAGATAGGATTTATGATTTAGGTGTCCTATGACCCCTTATGATCCCTTAGGTTGTAAGGGGTCTTAAGGGGTCCTAGGACACACTAATGTGTCCTGGGACCCCTTAAAAAAGATTAGGATAAGTAAGATGTACAAAGAAGTGTCCTAAAGGGTTGTAAGGGGTCCTAGGACACACTAATGTATCATATGACCCCTTACGACACCTTAGGATCCCTTACCAGATGTTAGTGTATGATAATGGGTCTTAAGGGGTCTTAGGACACACTAATGCATCCTAGGATGCCTTAACAACCCTTAGGACCCCTGAGAGAGAGAGAGAGAGAGAGAGAGAGAGAGAGAGAGGAGAATTGTAAGAGGTATTAAGTGGTCCTAGGACATATTAATGTGTTCTATGACACTTTATGACCCCTTAAAACCCCTTAGGACCCCTAAGATGTATTATTAGGGGTCCTAATGGGTCGTAAGGGGTCTTAATGGGTCCTAGGACACCTTATGACCCCTTACTACCCATTAAAACCCCAAAGATGTAATCTTAGAGGTCATAAAGGGTCATGAGGGGTATTAATTGGTCCTAGGACACCTTATGACCCCTTACAACCCCTTAGGGCCCCTAAGATGTATTCTTAGGATCCTAGTGGGTTGTAATGGGTCTTAATTGGTCATATTGCATTTATTAAATCAAATATTCTCTCCAAAATCCTCTCTTCAGTTCAGAAAAGGAAACTTTGAGTTAACTTTCAATCTCCATCGTTCATCCCATTCAATCTCGACCATCAATTGAGCCCGGGATTCTATAAAAGAACCCTCTTGTTTCTCATTCAAGGAGATGCAACTTTTTGAGTATTGAACCTCTGTCGAACTAATACCTCAAATTGTGTGCATTTAAGCTTTCATTAATTGCTATTTTAATGTCTTTTTCTAGATCAATATCATGCTTAGATTAAACAATGCATTTCATTATAGTTTAATTTTCTTTCATTGTTCTTAGATTAATTTCATCTTTCATTCTCTCTAGATTAATCTTGTACTCTCATCCTAGTGTAATTGCATTTTACTTTCTAGTCAAATACTCCATTCTAGTGCTAGTCTATGGTTGTTGGACTCTCGATTCTGAAAGCTACTCAAAACCCTACCTAGATAGGAGGCAACAGGTTGAATCATCCAGGCATGCAGGAGGAATGATCTCACATTCATTCTTGTATGTATCCGGTGAACAATGACTGTGTTGAAGTGTATGGCTAAGTTAGAGGCCCACATTTAGCATATACATTTTTGGCACCCACCATGGGGTAGATTATTCAATTTCTGGCCTCGTATCTTTTTATTTTTTTGTTGAATTCTATACTCTGTCTATACGTCTCTGCTACAAAATCTCGCATGAAGTTTCATGTCGTATCATGTGAAGTTGTGTTGTATTAGAATTTCCTCGCATGACAAAGTCACTTTATCATGCAAGACAATGCACTCTCTCGTGCAAGATTTGGTATCAGTCATCGATGACTTGCAATTTTTTAATTTTTGTTTCTTTATTTCAGCATGTTTCCTATTTTGCTGTGATTTCCTAATATTGTTTTTTGATACAGCTTAACAATGGGCTTTCAAGACATTTTTCGAAGGCTCCTTAAACACATGACTATGCACACTTACTGACAGTTTTATTGTAGGACGCTTGTCAAAGAAATTTTAAACCTGCAAAACATTGTGTCTGCTTTCATGCTTTCTTTACATAGTCTAATTAGGACCTTGTTAAAATCTCTTAAGGGTCTTAATAGCAGAATAGGGTATTAGGCTTGTCTTACATGGAAGTGATGCCCATGGATGAATCTGAGACCCAAATGCTGCTAGAAAGATAGATACCTGGGGGAGCAAGGAAAGGTAACGAATCGATTGACAGATCCATTAGTGAGGGGATTATGCTCTTCTCTCTTTGAGAGAACCAGAAACCCAAAAACTCTTGGATTTGTTGATAGAGGAATTAGCTCAGTTATGAACATCTCTGGTGTGTTTGGGTAAGGTGCGGAGGTAGATGATTATTCTCTTCTCTCTTTGAGAGAACCAAAAACTCAAACCCTTGAATCCAAACCAAGTCCGAGTCACCTTTAGCGGGCCTGCCAGAAGTTGAACCTCTGGGAATGACCCAAGTGGGTACACACCTTTTTCTAGTGATCCCACCCCACTATAATAAAGTTTCTTTGTTGAGCGAAAGACTCCAAAGCCATGTTAATTTCTTTCTCTTGATCCATGATGTCAAATATCTTGAGGAAGCTCTATCTATTGTACTGAGCGACACTGGTCCTAGCCCTGCTTGTCAGGGGTGTACACTTTCAGGTGTTGATGTGGCTGAGAGGCCCTTTCCTTTCTTATGAGGACATAAATATTTAATGTGAATGAAATCTTATTAAACACTTTTTTAGCTAGTGGCCTACCCGGTTTGTCTCCGAAAGGGGACATAATCTTTGCACACGGTGGGGGAAGAATCTCTCCCCTAGATTCTCACCATAGGCATGCACCTAGACATTTGAAGGTGGTATATGACACTAGCCCCTACTTCAAGGGTAACCTTTGAAAATTTATTATTGAGTCCTTGGAAACACAAAAGACATGGGCACCCTCTAGGGGTGACACAGCTGTGTGAGTTGAACACATGCACATAAGTTGTGAGGCGCAGATTTTTTCTTCTCTACCATTTTCTTTGTAGGGATAAATGAGTGTTTGTTTTGAGTCTTAAACTGTCCAACATGTTCAAAATTTTCAAGACTCCCATGATTCTTCTGAGTTTCTTTGTCCTCGATAGAACTATTTTCGACTACTGATTGTTTCACAACTGCTTGCTAGTTCAAAACTCTGTGCTTGTTAACAATCGATTCCAAACATTCAAACTGAGATCTGTTGATATGAAAATGTCCTAGATCAGTCTATAAACTAAGCAAACTATCAGAGAGTATCCCATGTTGTGTCTCGTAACCTATTCCTGTCTCAAAAAATGATCTGAATTGTCAATTTATGCACTATCTTGCCTAGCTTTTTGCATAGTTTCATGCAAGATTTTGCCTTGTTCAGTACTTTTCATGTGAGATTATGCATCTTCACATGAGGTTGTACCTATCTCTGTCATATCTTTGGCTCTCTCTTGTACTTTTTCACACAAGACTGCACATCTTCACCTCGCTTCTAGTGCTTCTTTGCACGAGCCTGGCATATCTTCACACGGGACTTCATTTCCTCATGTAAAACTATGGGACATTTTGTCAAAAAAATGAGCTATTTTCCATCTGCTGGTTGTCTTGTTGTCTGGTCTGGTCTCTATGTGGGGTCTATTTTCATGTCTTCCTATCTATCACAGTCTGAAATTGAATGTCTCAGGCTGAGAACTATGTGATGATTTTTTGAACTTATCTCATCTTTTTGATGTCTACTTGTTCTACTGTTATCATACCTTGCGACACAATAGTCATCTCTCGACTGTTCTATCCTTACTCTTGATGACTTTTGCTGGGTATATTTCACCTTTGTCACTCTTTACACTTATATTGAGACATAGTTCCAAGCGTAGTCCTAGTTCACTCTCGCTACACATCTTCATCTATGACTATTGCAACTTGAAGTAGCAACGTATTCCCTTTCAATCTTACTAGAAAAGGTAGAGGTGGACTTCACAATTGAGGAAGCATTCATTGCAAACTTGTCTCATAATCTGAGTGTTGTAGGGGATCCTTACATTCCTCCTCATCAGCTACATCTAGAGAGGGACCATCTTAGTCTCCTCCTATCATTCAACCTTACATCAGGCGTGCATTCCAAAATCCCTTTGATTATGACTATACACGTTGCACACTTACCCACTAGCAAGATGGCAGACCCCAGTCCTATCCAGGGAGATTCTGTCCAAACTATTGAACATACTATTGATCCTGATTGGGGGCCATTAGCTGATATCTCCCTCATCCTGAATATGTCATGGGGTATGCCTATTCTAAACTACTCCACTCCTTCTGCTATTGAAAAAGTTCCTGCTACTAAGAATTATCCTCCTATTATAGATGAAAGTGATGAAAAAGACCTACCTCCTACAATGTCGCTATCTGACTACATTAGGCAGTATCACAACATTGAGACAGACTCAAAGGAAAATGAGCAGGATTCCTTATCTAATGCTACGAATACAATACAAGTTGATGTTATACATTGATATGCTCCTCCTACTAGCTTTGAAAGAGGAGAAAGTTCCAAATCTTAAGATCAAGAAAATGATGATGATCCTTTCCACCCCTCTATGGAAATCATCCCTATGGCTCCTAGGCCATCTACTTCAAGTTGCACTCCAGCTACTCTAGAAAATCATGGATATATAAGACCCCATCCTATTATAGCTTCATGGAACATAGGAAGATCTAGAATTAAAATGGTTTCTATTCATGCACTCTTCCCACCTGAAGAGGGACCTAGCTCTCAGAATTGACCATCTTGGTTTGACTCACATGATACTCCTCTAAACTCATCTGACTCTTCTAGGACAACTCGCAATCGATAACATTTTATGGAAGATAAATTTCTTGACCTATCTGATTCATTTATGAATAATGAGGATGATGTTGAGATATTTTCACTTGAGCCCATCCCATTTACCCCTCTCCTCTCTTTCTCCCTGAGATAAGTGGCTTGTCCACTTCCCATTCCACCTCTCCATCTAAACCAATCATATCAGCCTCATTAATCCATAATTCCTGAGTCTTTTGGAAGTAACTTAGATTTGTAACATAAAGAATCAAAATCCACTCCTATCTCATGATCACCATGTCTCATCTAATTGACATGTGACTACAAAGAAAAAGAAGGTAGTATTCAAAAGACCACAAAGGTCTTCAAAGAGAAAAAGACAATCAATGAAAAAAAAAAGGATCTCAAAATCCATCTTACAAGAATTGAATATGTGGATTCCCAAAGCCTCTCAAAGCAAAATAAATGCAATAAAAAAGCCTCTCGAAGAAAAAGAAAGATCAAAAGCTATGTGGATTCCCAAGCAAAATAAATACTTGAATATCAAAAGAAAATCAGAGTTGATGTTCAAGCTTCCAAATTCTCATACTTCATTCCATTCCACCACCCTTGCCTCTCATACTTTACACTCTTCACTTCATCTTGCCTATCCCAAAAGTGCATATCAGTATCTCCTCATTTCTAATGACATGACAAAGAGAAATCTAGAACGTACTCTCCCTAAGTGTTTAGAGTGTGGGAAATCTGACAAAGAGTTAAGACGCATCTACGAGGATATTTGTGGGTCTCACCTAAGTGCTCTTTCCTTGACTATGGACCTCTTGACAATTGGACACTACTAGCTAGATCTCCTTATCACTCCTGCAACATCTATTTATGGAGCAGATGTTGTGCTACCAATTGAGGTTGAGATTCCTACTTTGCAAGTCTCTCTGAAAGGCCTCATCATTAATGATGATAACAAAATATCTCAACTACAATAGCTAGAACTAATGGATGAACTTCGACAGGTGGCATTCAATCACCTTCGAGCATATCAAAAGAGGATCATGTCCAAGAGCTACAACAAGAAGGTTAGACCAAGGGACTTCCAAGTGGGTGATCTTGTCCTAAGAGAGAACCCTAAGAATCAGCAACAATGGATCCAGAAAGGAAAATTTGAGCTGAATTGGCTTGGTTCATATGTTATTACCATAGTGTTTGGGTCTGGCACCTATCAACTCTCTACTACTAAAGGATAACGGCTTAAAGAGTCGATCAATGCTTTGCATTTGAAGTGATTCTACAGTTGAGAAATCTTTAGAATGCTCCATGTACATACATCATTCAATTATGAAAAAATCCTAAAAATTGCAAAATATCCTGAAAAAATCTCTTATCCTGGTGAAAACCTGGTAATCAAGCACCTTGATAATTTACAAAAAAAAATCAATAATGAAAAATTACAAAAAAATTGAAAAAAGAAAAAACTATCATTAATGAAAACCTAGCAAACAGGCATCATGGTAGCAAAAATCAATGAATTTCTACCAAGATGGTGAAAACCTGGTAAATACGCACCTCTTGTTCTGCAATGCTATACCTATCACAACACTGCTTGGTTGAGTATAGTTTCTCTTTACTTTCTTGCTTTAGTTTGCTAGCTCATGCACTCACTCTCAGTTACTTTTGAGACTATGCTCAACTCTACATGGATTGAAACTGGTCATACTCTAGGGGCAACCTTTCTGGTCTAGGGGGCACTATCCTATCCCTTTCAGAATCTCTCTCACATCA
Source organism: Chamaecyparis obtusa (assembly GCA_027943335.1). NCBI lineage: Eukaryota > Viridiplantae > Streptophyta > Pinopsida > Cupressales > Cupressaceae > Chamaecyparis > Chamaecyparis obtusa. The sequence goes on from BSBK01001383.1 coordinate 1,886,570, forward strand.
TTCACCTATGGTTCTCACTGCGTATATCTATTGATGCTTAGCTATCACTGAGATCTCTCTCCTTGAGGATCTCCCTCGCATCAGTCACCAGTGGCTCTCACTGCATCTGCCTACTATCACCATACTAATGAGATTTCTTGCAAATGATGTATATGTCTGATCTAACATCAATCCACTTAAACTAAAACTGAAATTGAATTTGTAAACTCTCTGAAGCGTGCTGATCTTTTCTTTTGTGTTCTTGTATTTTTGCTTTATCATTCCTCCTCGAGCAACTCTAGGATGTCTATCTTGAATGAGAGATGCGAAGACTGGGGGCATGATCTTTTCTTTTCTTTATGTTTCCTAGTTTAGTTCCAATTATCGAAAGGATCCATATAAGAGGGGTGTCCACTATGAGAGCCTCTATCTTGTGTTAGATGGCCATGTGTACCTTCACTCCTTTTATATGGAAACTTTGGTGAGGTTGGTTCTTCTCCTTGTCTGTTTGAGTGACTTCTTTCTGCTACAAGTGAAATTTCAAACGCTCATCCTGCAAAGTGAACGTAAGGGTCATTGTGAGCATTCTTAGTATGCTTATCAATCACTTGTCAAAAGGGTTAACTCTCACATGTCTAGTGTGTTTGTATGCAAGCAACATTCAGGTCATCCTAGCAACTGTTCTTTGATGCTTATGCTCACTTTCTAAATCAAAAGGAATAGGTGTTCAGGTCATTCTGGCTTCTTGTGCCTTAATTCTTACACCTCATTCTAAAAAATCTAAGACTAATGTCATATTCATATTCTCATGATTTTCATATCAGTGAGATTTGTATGACATCCTACGACTGTCCTATATGAAAAGCTCTGTGATGAAAACTATCTAATGGGTCCAGCAACCAAGTCTTAGGGATTGCATCTAGCTTAGGCTTGCATTTTCATTCTAGACTTGCATTGCGATAGTGTTCAATGATCATTTCATCACATTCTCCTAGATTTTTATGAGATGGGTTCTCATTTCACGTCCCAACTTCTTCATGACTGCACAAGTGTTCGATCCTCGCTCTTAATCTTCAAGAAAATTCTTTTGGTTAGTACCTATCATATATTGTGATATCCTACATGAGATGATTAGTACCACATACATTGCACTTACATATTTCATTCACAAAGTGTATTGTCATAAATCATTTGCATACACCTACATCTACATATTCATATAAATCATTTGCACACATGTGCATCCATCATAAGCATAAACATACATTGTATTAATTCATCTACCATCTATCATTGCATTTTACATTGCATACATACATAACAAGAAAACATGTGCATATTCATCTACATATGCATGCATTTCATACATTTCACATCTACTCATCTAATCATTTAGGATACATCTCATAAAGTGTAAACATTAAAAAGCAATATATGACACATACGATGATACCAAAAAAATCATGCTCATATCTATATATCAGAGTGTCAGTATACAAAAAATGGGTACTACTCAAGCATAGTCTATATCTCAAAAGAATGGTATGATACATGGATAACTACACATTAGATACATCATGGTATACACATCAAATCAATGTTATCTCAACTCTAGCTCTGGTCTTCCACTCCAAGAGGAGGTGGAGGAGGTGGCATGTCAGGACAAGGAGGCACCCGTGGAGCCTCAAGAGCTTGTGTGTACTCAAAAAATCTCAGCAACTAGTTTGTTGCCTCAAGAACCATGCAATATATGCTGCATAATACTACGAGGCCTGTGTAGCCTTGTATTGGATCTCCATTCAGGCCCTCGCTAGCTCCACTTGTAGATCCCTGATCTCCTGGTCTATGTCTGCCATTCGGGCATCCCTGATAGCAAACTATATATGGAGGTCTCCTAACTACCTCTTAGCAGTCAACACCCTATCTCGGCTCCTCCGTAGGGCCTCTTGCTGCTGTGATATTGCATCTCCCAATAGGGGACCCTGTGTAGCTTGGTCTCACATGTCCTCATCACCACCCTGAACCTATGCCTCTATCTTTGGTGGTTGTGATGGTGGCTCAGTTGTCCTTGGTCACAAGGATCTCTCCTATAATCTGCTACTGCCAGCACCTGGGTCTATCCTCATCTGTCGGGGAGGGATAGGTACCTGTGTAGTCCTTTGTTGTGGTGCCTATAGCAGTGCTACCTGTTGTTGCACCACCTTTTCTGGTGCACCCATATCAACTAACTTTGTATAACAGGGGATTGGATGAGCGGCCAAATACTCTCAATATGCTGGCATCATATCGCCATCCGTCACCCCATCCATTTAGTCCCACCAGGCTAGTGCTACCCGTGCATCAATCATCGATCATCCATGATCTAATATCACCAACCACCCCTTCTTCACCTCATCAGCAAAGTGGGCATATGAACAGTACTCCTGAGAGATGTCCTGTGGGCGGCCAAAATGTCGCAACACCCGTGTCAGTGGGAATTGCTCAATAACTGAGATCAAGTGACCAATCAGTACCCACGAGTAAAACATGTAACCCAACTAAAAACTGGCATCATCCCAAGCCTCTATGTCTCTCCATGAATGCCATACTACAATGACCATATCATCAAGTTGTGCCCTCCATTTCTTTGTCTTACCTAGCGTAGGCTGAGTCATAGGTCCTCCATACTTGTATATATGGCTCTAGAGGCTGTCATGTATCCTCAAAAACTGGCCTACATATTGGGATATGCTCCCAGGCCCATACCTATAGTACGAATACCTCTCCTACCATGCTCCTAGCATCTTTGTAAACAATCTCATGCATCTCATGATACATCTAAGCCAGCATACACTGACCCCACTCATAGTGAATTAGCTACCCTAGCATGCGCTGCAGCATACGGCCCCATCCGCACTCTAATCTGTGTTGCCCTCGATCTGGCATTAGGTAGCAGCCCAAGAATGTTTCTATAACTACAACCAACCTATGTCTCGGACCATAGTCTCTGACCAACTCCTCCCATGGGATCACCTGACCCATGACTAGGTCATCCTGGAATATCTCTCTGAGTGCAACAGTCCCAGCTCTCGGCTGCACATCATACTCCACGTGGGTCCCGTGGAATGGTATCCTCAGAATCTTGTAAATGTCCTAGGGCGTCACTGTCATCTCACCCTATGGAAGATGGAATGTGTTCATCTCCAAATGGAAATGCTTGACCAGTACACCTATGTCATGCCCAAAATTTACCTGATAAAAATGCAACAAATTTTTTTGTTAAAGGTTCAGATGAGAGAGAATAACATTCAAGAATAAGGATAAGTTTGTCTACGGTTAAGTGGGTCACAACCTAGGGTTAAGTTTGTTCGGATAGAGGAACCCTAGAGGATACAGTTTCCACTAGGAACTTCCATTCAGGATGAATTCAAAGATATCTAGAGCATTAGAAAATTAATTAATCCCAATTAGACTACACCCGCAATTAATATGTTTACCTAGGTTATGGCTCATGAATAGGGTTTGGTTCAACTATAGGATATTTAATCCTATGGTGAGGGTTTGTGGGATAATTTCATTAATGATTGAATTTCAATTAAAATTTGACCATGAACCTATTGGTGTTATTTAGGATACAATGTTATCTAATCGTACAAAGGTCTATTAGTTTAACAAGAAGTTTTATTACTAGATGAGTTTGACCATATAACCAATAAAACTATTAATTAAATAATTTGATTCATTACTATTTAAGTCGGAACAATAATCCTACCCGTTAATAACCAATTTCCTTAACCATCAAAATAAATTTAATAACTAACAACTTTAATTAACATCTAAGAAGCTTAAGTCTAATCCCAAATAAACGTAATAACAATTAAGTAATAATAACAGCTAATAATTAATAGTATGATCAGATTTATTAACAAATAATAATTAAAACAATTACATAGAAATAAACAAATGTTCTCATCCTATTAGTCTACAAATCTACCTATTAATGCTAATAACAATTCACAAATTAAATAACCCAAATAACTATTATTGATGATCTTATTTAAACTAATTATCAATTAAATAAAATAAAATGTTAGCTTAACAAGTTGATTTAATAAAGGTTAAATCTAAAGCACACTAACCACAACTATAAATTAGTAATTAATTTCATTAACTATAAATTTGATCATAAATAAAATTAATAACTAATAATACAATTAACAACTATAAGAACCAATCAAAAACCAACTTTCTAATAGAGATGATGTAGTTTCAACTACTTTATAAGCCAATGAAATGGACTATAGGATTAACTAATAGGTTTATTATTAATGAATCTGATATATTAACCATACATCCTTTACTTAATAACTAATTAATTAATTCATTAAGTAGATGCTTTACCAAAAACAAAATAATAATTAAAATAACCAATCAAACCTAAGTATCCTATCCTATCCTATACACCTACTGTCCTACTATCCTAACCATTTATCAAAAGCTATAGTGGTGCGTAAATCCATGAGGGGAAGGGGGTGTAGTAAATGACAAGATTTGGGGGCCCACCACCATATCTCCCCATCCATATTGCAGCAAAACAAGAACTTACGCAAGTATGCAAGGAGGAGTGTTTGATGGTGACATGGGAGTTTGGGTCCCACCAAAACAATACAACTTGTTGGAAACAATTGTCTGAAGGAAATTGCTACTCAATTTTGTATTGTCTTTGATGTCACACAATGTCATAGTCCGCAGCAACCAGTTACTACCGAGCTCAGTCGGTCTGCCAGACAGGAATATTAGTGCTTACCGAGTCCACTCGGTTATCAAAGAAAGTTAGTGTTTACCGAGTTCAGTCGGTCATCGAAGAAAAGTTAGTGTTTACCGAGTTCAGTCGGTCATCGAAGAAAAGATAGTGTTTACCGAGTTCAGTCGGTCATCGAATAAAAGTTAGTGTTTACCGAGTTTAGTCGGTTATCGAAGGTAAAGGATTGTCGGTGTTTACCGAGTTCCCTCGGTCCCTAAAAGATTATAGAAATTTATGGTCACCGAGCACTGTCGGCCCTTGAAGGATTTTTGCAAATAGAGTTTGCTTAATTCAGCCGACTGTTATACTAAATAATGTCGATTTGACAAATCTAAAATCATATAAATAAAAGGTCAAATGTGAAAAATGAATAAGAAATACAACAGAAGATTTACAGAAGAAAAGCAGGAAAGGTGTATGCGAATTTGTGAAGGATGTTCAAATATCCTTGAGGAGAAGCAGAGATTTATTCAATTAGAAAGGATCAGACTTATGCAGAACAGAGATCTGTAATCAGCAAGACAGTTGCATTTTTATACAGGTCATTTCTCATTGTTACCTTCTTATCATTGTAACAGTGAATTCTAAATCTCTTAACCGAGTTGGTTTAACAACCATATTGTAAATCCTCTAACAAGGTGAAAATTCCATTGAATTGTTTTCAAGACCTCTTACCAGGCCACTCCTAGCAGGGTGTTTTAAATCCTCTAACAAGGTCACACCTAACAGTGTGTTTTGTAACCTTTTACCGGGTTGGCTTCTAACCGAGCATCACTTCAGAAAAGTGAAAATCAGTATCTAGATACATTGGTGGTTTTTCCCATATTGGGTTTCCACGTTAAATCTTGTGTCTCTTGTGTTCTTAATTGCTTTCTCAATCATATACATATGCTGATGAATATCTAAAAGATAATTTTGCTAATACTTTCTGCATCTTCAAAGTTACTGCAATCTATTTACCGAGTGCTAAAACAGATAACATTGTTAAGATATCTTAAGGGATCTGCAAAGAATTAATTGTGAAGTGTTTTATGGTTGACTGATTCACCCCCCCCTCTCAGTCACTTCATCCATATTCCATCAATTGGTATCAGAGCTTTTTGGTGCTTGCAGGAAAGGTTTCAAGGACCTAAGCTAAAGATCAGGATGTCTTACAAGAGGGAAATTCCAAAGCTCAACAGAGATAACTTTTCAGCATGGCAAGGTCTCATGCGACTTCATCTGGCTTCCATTGGTGATTCAGGATGCAAATACATTGATGAAGAATACACAATTCCTAATGGTGCATTAACTGTTGAAGACATTGCAGATAAAAAGACTCACAACACCATGATGATAGACATTGCATCTGCTCTCAGCTATGAAGAATTTGATGATATTAAAGACTGCACCACTGCATATGAAATGTGGATGGCACTGAAGAAAATATATGGTGGTGATGCAAATGTGAAAAGAGCCAAAGCAGAAAGCCTAAGAGGACAGTTTGACAAGATGAATATGAAGGAAGATGAAAACATTGCAAAATATGTTGAAAGAATCAAAGCAAGTGTAAGTGCAATTAGAGCTTCTGGAGGAACAATCTCAGATGAAACTGTTATAAGTAAGGTACTCAGAACATTACTCCCTATCTATGCAATAAGAGTATCAGCTATTTAAGAAAGAAGATGTGAAACAAACCACAATATAACTTTGGATGCTTTAGTTGGAAGATTGACAGCTTTTGAATTAGACAACTATGACAACTATGTTCCTAGTTCCAAAAATATTGAATCAGCATTTGAGGCCAAGGTTTCATTAAAGAAGAACAAGAAAATTAAAGAAGTTCAGTCAGAAAGTGAAGAAGAATCAGAAGAAAGTTCTGATAGTGATCTTGAAATTGTAGAAGCATTACTTGCAAAGAAGTACTCTAGAGGGAAAGGTAAATATAAAGGTAAAACTCCTTTAATCTATTTTTCATGTGAAGAAATTGGACATATTGCAGCTAGGTGCCCAAACAAGCAAGTCAAGGAAGAGAAGAGAAGTCACAAGTACTATGGAAAAAAGAATTTCAAATCATACAAGGATAAAGGTAAGAAATCATGTTTTATGGCTAAAGATTCTGATGATAGTGAAGAAGAAATTGTCTTTATTGCTATAAAAGATGAATCTGATGATGATGAAGATAAGATGGCACTTATTTCTCATATAAGCAAAGATGATATATGGATAATAGACAGCGGATATTCACACCACATGACTGGTGACAAGACAAAATTTGAATATCTAGAAGACTGTGACAGTGGTAATGTAAGATTTGGAAACAATGAACCTTGTTGTATAAAAGGAAAAGGAAGAATCTCATTAACCAAAGAACTCATATGTGATAATGCTTATTGGGTTGAAGGACTAAAACATAATCTTCTAAGTGTAGCACAGCTAATCAACACTGGTTTCAAGGTTGAATTCATGAATGGTCAAGCAAGACTGCTGGATGGAAAAGGGAAACTCATTGGATCAGGCAAACAAACAAAAGGTAACTTATTTTATCTTGATCTCAGTGAATATTCATGCTTTATCGCTCAAATAGAAGAAAGTTGGCTATGGCACAAAAGGTTATGTCATGTGAATTTTGATAACATGATAAAAATAAGCAAATTCAAGAAGGTTAGAGGCATTCCTACTTTGAAGAAACCTGACACTGGTCTATGTAAGAATTGTCAGATTGGCAAAATGAGTAAAACTAGTTTCAAGAGTAAGAACTATCAGTCTAAAGAATTTTTGGAAATTGTGCATATTGATTTATGTGGACCTATTGGAATACAAAGCTACACTGGAGATAAATTCTTTATTCTTTTCGTTGATGATTATTCTAGAATGATGACTGTTATGTATTTAAGAGAAAAATCAGAAGCATTTGAAAAATTCAAATGGTACTTAGCAAGAGTAGAAAAGGAAACAGGGAAAAGATTGAAATGCTTAAGATCAGACAGAGGTGGTGAATTCATCTCCCATGATTTTAACAACTTTTGCATTGAAAGAGGAATCAAAAGACAGGTATCAGCTCCTAGAACTCCTGAGCAGAATGGAATAGCAGAAAGAAGAAACAGATCTATTATGGATTGTGCAAGGACTCTAATGATAGAAAAGAACATCGCTATAAAGTACTGGAAGGAAGCTATCAGCACTGCAGTTCATACCATGAACCGAGTACAACTGAAGAAAGACACATTCAAAACTCCTTATGAATTATGGTATGGCTATAAACCCAATGTAAGTTACATGAAAATATTTGGTAGCAAGTGTTATATCTTAAAAGAATCCAGAAGAAATAAATTTGATGTGAAAAGTGATGAAGGAATATTCCTAGGATATTCTAGCAAAAGCAAGGCATACAAATGTCTAAACTTATCTACTCACAAAGTCATAGAAAGTATACATGTAAAATTTGATGAGTTTGCAGAAAAGACTGAGGAAGAAAGCAAAAGGGAACCTGAGAACTACAGAAGATTCGTTTACATTGAACCTGAAACATTGGCAGACACAACTATCAGTAAGGAAACTATATCTACCGAGCCAAGCACAGTTACCGAGTCACAAACCGAGTCACAGGAAGAAATTCAGACCGAGTCTCAGCCTAAAGTTATCGAGCAAATATCTACCGAGCCCGAGCAACCTGAAGAAAAGATCCTAGAAGACAACAGCATGAATCATTCAAAAGGCAAGGAACCTATACTAGCTAAATATGTCAGAAGACATCATACACCAGATCAAATCATTGGAAACAAATCAAATGGTACTATGACAAGAAGCAAGCTAAAAGGTACATGTCTGCTTACTGACTTTGAACCTAGAAATATCAAAGATGCATTGGAAAATGAAAGTTGGATTGAAGCAATGAATGAAGAATTAGAACAAATACAAAAGAACAAAACTTGGACTCTTGTACCTAGACCTAAAGATAAGAATGTAATTGGAACAAAATGGGTATTCAGGAATAAGCTGAATGAAGATGGTCAAGTATCTAGAAACAAAGCTAGACTGGTATGTAAAGGTTACTCTCAAGAAGAAGGTATAGATTATGGAGAAACTTTCGCTCTTGTTGCAAGATTAGAAGGTGTAAGAACTCTACTTGCTTATGCAGCACACAAAGGATTTAAGGCATATCAGATGGATATAAAATCTGCATTTCTCAATGGAATTCTTGATGAAGAAGTCTACATTGAACAACTTGAAGGTTTTGTTGATCCAGATAAAAGGGACATGGTCTGCAGGTTACACAAAGCATTGTATGGTTTAAAACAAGCTCCTAGAGCATGGTATGAAAGACTCCATAACTATTTGATTCAGATTAATTTCAAAAGAGCTAATGATAACAGCAATCTGTATATTAAAGAAGGACCGGATGACAAAATTGTATTGGCAGAAATATTTGTGGATGATACTATATTTACAGGGAATGAGGATCAGTGCAAAGAATTTTCAGAGCAAATGAACAGAGAATTTGAAATGTCTATGTTTAGTTTAATAAAATTCTTTGTTGGTCTCCAAATTCAGCAAAGCAAGAATGGTATATACATTACTCAATCTAAATACATTAAGAAGATACTTAAGAAGTTTGGTATGGAAGATTCAAAACCAGTTGGTACACCCATGTGTACTAGACTGAAACTTACCAAAAATGATGATTCAAAAGAAGTTGATCAGACCCTATACCGATCTATGATTGGAAAATTGCAGTATGTAGTACATACAAGACCTAATATTGCCTTAGCAGTCGGTATAGTAGCTAGATTCTCAGCAAAACCTAAGGAAAATACATGATGGCAATCAAAAGAATCTTAAGATACTTAAGAGGAACTGAAGAATATGGTTTGTGGTATAAATTTGGAGGCAATCTAGACTTGAAAGTGTTTACTGATGCTGATTGGGCAGGAAACATTGATGACAGAAAAAGCACAAGTGGTGGAGCATTTTTTCTTGGGAAAAGACTGGTATCCTGGACTAGTAAAAAGCAGAATTGCACATCTCAATCCACAACTGAAGCAGAATATGTTGCTACTGCAGTAAACTGTTCAAATATTGTTTGGTTTAAACAGCTATTAGAAGGTATGAAGGTTGAAATCAAAGAACCAGTTGTTATATTTTGTGACAATACCATTGCAATAAACATTTCTTAGAATCTAGTGATGCATTCCAAAACCAAGCACATTGCTATTAAATATCACTTTGTCAAAGAATTGGTGTAGGACAAGGAAATCAGATTAGAATATATTCATACAAAAGAACAGATTGCAGACATTTTTACCAAACCATTACCTAATGATGCATTTGTGTATCTAAGAGGTAAGTTAGGGGTCATTCCCCTATCCGAGGCTCACTAAATACAGTTTTAGTGATGCATCAACCAGAACATGATTGAAAATCAATCAGTTGATGTAGCATATTCAAGGAATCATTGCATATGAATTAGTACTTGAGGTACATTAATTTTCACCGGTAATATGTGAATTGTCTTTGGCATGTGTTGTCAAAGAGGGAGTGTTTGCTATGTCTTTGCTATTATTTCAAGAAATTTTCAATAATCAGAAGGAAGAATTCTCAGGATACAGGAAGTTTGCTGACAGAGGGAGATTTGAATCTAAACCAAGTTAACTCTTTCAAATTTCTTATGATATGACATATTGTGTTGCCATCAATGCCAAAGAGGGAGATTGTTGGAAACAATTGTCTGAAGGAAATTGCTACTCAATTATGTATTGTCTTTGATGTCACACAATGTCATAGTCCACAGGAACCAGTTACTACTGAGCTCAGTCGGTCTGCCAGACAGGAATATTAGTGCTTACCGAGTCCACTCGGTTATCAAAGAAAGTTAGTGTTTACCGAGTTCAGTCGGTCATCGAAGAAAAGTTAGTGTTTACCGAGTTCAGTCGGTCATCGAAGAAAAGATAGTGTTTACTGAGTTCAGTCGGTCATCGAATAAAAGTTAGTGTTTACCGAGTTCAGTCGGTTATCGAAGGTAAAGGATTGTCGGTGTTTACCGAGTTCCCTCGGTCCCCGAAAGATTATAGAAAGTTATGGTCACCGAGCACTGTCGGCCCTTGAAGGATTTTTGCAAATAGAGTTTGCTTAATTCAGCCGACTGTTATACTAAATAATGTCGATTTGACAAATCTAAAATCATATAAATAAAAGGTCAAATGTGAAAAATGAATAAGAAATACAACATAAGATTTACAGAAGAAAAGCAGGAAAGGTGTATGTGAATTTGTGAAGGATGTTCAGATATCCTTGAGGAGTAGCAGAGATTTATTCAATCAGAAAGGATCAGACTTATGCAGAATAGAGATCTGTAATCAGCAAGACAGTTGCATTTTTATACAGGTCATTTCTCATTGTTACCTTCTTATCATTGTAACAGTGAATTCTAAATCTCTTAACCGAGTTGGTTTAACAACCATATTGTAAATCCTCTAACAAGGTGACAATTCCATTAAATTGTTTTCAAGACCTCTTACTAGGCCACTCCTAGCAGGGTGTTTTAAATCCTCTAACAAGGTCACACCTAACAGTGTGTTTTGTAACCTTTTACCGGGTTGGCTTCTAACCGGGCATCACTTCAGAAAAGTGAAAATCAGTATCTAGATACATTGGTGGTTTTTCCCATATTGGGTTTCCACGTTAAATCTTGTGTCTCTTGTGTTCTTAATTGCTTTCTCAATCATATACATGTGCTGATGAATATCTAAAAGATAATTTTGCTAATACTTTCTGCATCTTCAAAGTTACTGCAATCTATTTACCGAGTGCTAAAACAGATAACATTGTTAAGATATCTTAAGGGATCTGCAAAGAATTAATTGTGAAGTGTTTTATGGTTGACTGATTCACCCCCCCCTCTCAGTCACTTCATCCATATTCCATCACTTGTCCCCCAAGTCAAAACTCACGCAACGCATGGAGGTGGATTTCTTGTCAAGGGAAAAGGGCATTTAATTCCATGTCAGACTCCAAAGCTTGCAGCAAGGAAAACTCATGCAAATCAAGGTGGAGGAGCATGTTAATGACATGAAATGAATTTATGTCAGGTTTTAAACAAGTCAGGTCAAGAATCACGCAAGGGATGGGGAACTTGACTTAGGGAAAAAATATATTTATTGCCATGTCAGTCCTCTAGAAACCTACACATGGTAAGGGAAAGAACTTAAGTGGGTCCCACGTTCAATCAAGTGGATAGATTTTTGAGAGATCTCTTATTGATTTAGATTTATTTTTCTTTACTAATCACATTGAATAACTGAGGAAATTGGCTATTAACATCTAGGTTATGTTTGGGTTTAAGTTATATTAATTCTAATTAGGAGAGCTTAGTGGGAAGGGAATATTCTTTGTGGTAAGGGAATTATTTCCCTTCTCATAAAAATTCCAGAGAGCATTTTTGCTCTAAAAATCTGGAAAGTGTCATTGCTAATATTTGATTTTTCTTTGCATCAACCCTATTGGTTTCTTGGTTTCATTATTTTAATAGATAATTGTATGCATTGGAATTTATTTAATTAGTGCATTACTAAATAGAGGTAAAATGGATTCACCAAAATGAATAGGATTAAAATGGATTCAACTCTATTCAAATGGAAAGGGGGAAATATGAGATCTATTCTCAAACCCAAATTTCCAAAGAAGAGATCCAATTTGATCAACCAAGAGGTTAATACACAATCGAATCAATTTATGAAGAATATGGAAGAGAGAGAGAGAGTAAATCCAATATTTCCCTATAAAGGAAATTATGCTTGAAATATGGAATAATTGAAATACAAATACTAACCTCAAATTAGGGCAGATCTAGAAAATGTCAAATTCTAATGTCTTTGTATACTTTCAGGCAATTTTGCCACCTATTTTGGACTGGAAATGCTGAGACAAAGAAAACCCAAAAATCTTTCTCCAAGATGAGCTCAAGTCGGGTTTGACCCTCATAAAAGGTCAAATACTACATTCTTTATTTGAAGTCTGGTTCTGATTCTGTTCGCAGATCTTGAAAGTTTGCTGAAAAGGGTATCCAAATCCACTCTCAGATCCAAAATTTTGTACATGTACCTACAAGAAAATGGGGGTTTTTGTTGTATGGGGGGTTTGCCTTGGTCAAACCCCAATTTAGGAATTAACCTTGAAATTGAATTGAAATATATTGTGCATAAACAAAGTAATTGAAACAAATCACCTCACTTATGTTGAAGTCCTTGTGGAGGATTCAAATCATCAAATCCACAAGTAGGAATGCTTCAATGGATGTAGAATGAATGTAGGATGTCTCCAATCAATGGTATTTGATCTTCAACACCAATCTTGACTTGATCTTTTCATATGAGAAGGCTTGAATGAATGTAGAAGGATGGGTCATCAAAGGGGGCTCCAAAGAGATTGAATCCTTCAATAGCTAAAAATGGATCTCCTTGATGGATGGATGCTTGAACACTTGAATGCTTGAAGACTTGCTTGCACTTGAGAGCTTGAGAGCTTGCAATTGCTTGAGCATGAAAAATTGATGTGACAATGAGAGAGGAAGGCCTCCTTTTATAGTGAACTAGGACACAATCCTCTAGAGGGGCCACCTTGGATAATTAAATCCCAATTAGGTCCTAACCTTTAGAAAATATACCTAGATTAAATGCAATTAGAGGATTTACCATCTCGAAACCCGAAATGGCCAACCCGAAGGTGGGAAAATAAATATTTCGAAAGTCCGATGCCCGAAAATCAAGGATTCTAGAAATTTGAATGAGGGGGGAAAAATTGAGGTTGGACCTAACCTAGTCAGGTTCAAGCTCGATCCTAACCTAGTCAGGATCAACCTTGAATTTGACCCTGAGCCTAGATTCAATCAAAACCAGGTCAGGAGGTCCCGAGGATGCCCAGAAACCTAGAAATGATATCAGAATAGGATAGAATGCCAGGGATAGACATAAAATCTTATGATTACTATGATGAAGGCCAAGAGGACCTATTTCTAAATCCTACCTAGAAAATAGAGCCATGAAAGAGGGAAATTAAGGAGAATCCTTGGGATCCTAACCCTAATTTCACCTAGAATGAAGAAATCAAGTGCAGGAAAGAAGTGGAAAGCAGGGAGAAAGCCAAATACATGCAAAGACCCAATCAAGGTGCTTAAGATGACCCCAAACCACCTACTTGAAGGGCTAAATGCTCTTATCATGGAAATGCTTCCATTTTAAGATGATACATTAAGCCCCCACTTTAGCAAGAGTATGGACTCGATGCAAACTCTTGGTAAAGGAGATCAGAATGAAAAGATAATCTTATCATAATCCAAGGGACAAACAGAAACCTTAAGCCCCCAAGGACTCAAGTCTTCGTCGACTCCTAGATCACAATAAGAGAAACATCTCTAGAGAGAGAAAGGTGTGATTACCTCGCCCAATGAGAACTTATGTCTCATTGTGAACCACACAGAAAAATGGCACAACTGGAAAGATGGAATTGAACTACCTAGTAAATGTGGCTACTCACTAGTCAACCCATCAAGGATTCATCATTAGGAATATTCTATTCCATAAGAATAAAACCAAAAAACAAAAGAGATCTAGTCTTAAGGACACTTTCGACCTTAAGGGATCAAAAAATATGTGTATTTAAAATTGGAGGGATCAAGAGATCCTAAAATATAAATCCATGCTTTAAGGATTAATTACTAATCCAAAAAGGGAAAAAGTATCTTGGAAAATATGTGTGTATTCGAAAGTGCGTGTGTGCAACAAGTGAGCAGAGCATATTTCCCCACATTAAAGTCATTGCTAACACTTTAACAGGAGTAATGGATTTAATGGAAACATAAACAACTCCACTGATTACATTTCCATGTCGAGATGCCCCCAAATGAAGAAAAATAAAGGGAACTATCACAGAAACATATAGAGAACATAGAAGGGATCTACTTACTATGGGGTTAGTATGATCATAAGATAATATATATATGATATTATTGCAAATGAGTTGACATCATTCTCTAAAGAAAGTAGAACTACAATCACAAAGGAGGAAAGATCACATAAGATATACGAAGAAGAATCTTTTTGAACCATGACTTGGAGACCAAAAAGAATTAGTGCTACCATATCGCGAATCCAATCAGATTACACAAGGAAAGATTTATGAACAATAGCACAATTACAACATAACATTGAACAACGCATAGAAGAATATAAATACATATAGAAGAATTTGAACAACAGTTTGGATTCCTTCATCACTTTGCACCAAGTAACAAGGATTGTATAAAAGAATCTAACAACATTGAGAAAACACATTACGAGAGAAGCATAGTACAATAGGCAAACACACAATAAAGCTACCATGAAGGACATTCTGGTCAAGCGTGCCACCTACTCTCCCCATCTTGTTGTATATCATTTAGGGAAGGTGGGTAACTCATAAGAGGGACTATATCCAACATAGTAGGAATGATAGCCAGTTCCAAGCAAGGATCCTCTTGAGAATCACAATGTTCAACACTAGGTGTAAGAGTTAATTGTGGTGAAAGCATATTAGGTAAATCAATGTCAATGCCAATAGTCTCATATTCATCATTAACATCATCAATATCATCAAGAGTATCTTCTGCATCCAAATTAATCAAAATAGGATCTAAGATACGAATAGAATCATCATAATCATGTCTGTGAACATCATTATTAGTAACAATCTGTTCTACCACATTATGCATAGGTTTATCTGTAGAAGGTAGAGATCTTTGAGCTTTAGCATGAGCATGACATTTTTAATGACGTTCATTAGTAGATTGGTTTCATTTTGATTTATTTGAAATAGGTTGAGAACTAGGAGGAACAATCATAGGATCCTTCACAGGTTCTTTAGGAAGATCAATAGGATTATTATCCATAGGAGAAACAATCACATGATCTTTGATAGGTTCGGTATAAGGAACTTGATTAATAGAACTAGAAGCCATAGTTAAAGGAGGTATCGAGGGTGTAGGTAAAAGACCATGATTAATATCCCTAGGAGGTGAACTTAATTCAAGAATTTTATGATTTTTATAAGCTTGACATGATCAAAAAATATTATCAAGTTGATGAGGACATGAATTAGGTAATGAAGGCCAAAAGAAATCAAGAGTAGCATAATCTCTAGGCCTGGAAGGTTGATATAGACTATGATTAATCATCTTCACTTCTTCATCATGAATGAACTTAAGACACTTATGGATAGGTGAAGTAATAACATGCATGGTAGTCAACCAAGGCAAACCTAGCTTAACTTGAAATTGATCAGAAGTAGGAACCACAACAAAGGTAGTGTTCAGAACTTTTCCACAAAGTTCAACTGGTAAAGTAATAGAACCAAATGATAGATAAAGAAAACCATTACAAGTTTGAATCCACACATCTGATGTATCATAAAAGTCATGTTGTAAGCTTTTCATAAAAAGATTTTCTTTAGTGATAACATTAACTAAGGATGTAGGATCAACAAGACAACCACGAGTAGGTTTCTAAGCAATCCTAGTAGAAATGTAAAGGGGACCATCAGGAGCTTTAATAGTCTCAGAGTCATCAAAGGTAATCAAAAGTTCCTGAGGTCTTTTATTCTTAAATTGTTGTCGAGGTTTTGGTTGAGTTTTCATTTTAGGTTTAGGTTTCGGTTGAGGTTGAGATTGAACTTGAGGTTGAATATGACATGGAGATACAAACTAATCAACATGCTCCACTTGATTAACAACATGATTGAGTTCATCCATCTTTGAATCATACACAATTTCCATAGAAGATGGTTGAGCAATAGTATTAGTATCATGCATAGGTAAAGGGTTCATATAGATTTGACGGTTCTGATTAGGAGGAGAGATAGATTTATTCCCACTACTATCCAGATTATCAATAGATAAAGCCTTAGAATCAATTAGATCTTGAACCTTATGTTTTAAAGAATAACATTTCTCAGTATTATGACCATTATGATGATGATATTGACAAAAATCATTTTGACCAAAAGATTTAGATGCAATTGTAGTAGGTAAAAGAGGTCGAATAGGAGGTAAAGTAATCATATTAGCAGCTAAAAACCTATTCATAATAGCATGTAAAGATTCAGAAAGAGGAGTAAATGTATGATTTAATCGAAAAGCAGTGAATGCAGAAGTGGCATTATGAGATGCAACAACAACTTGATCAACAACTGCATTCACTTGTTTGTTTATCTTGACATAGTTGTTGAATTTTTTAAACTTGTTTGGATTAGGAGTAGCATCACTCTTATCAACTAGAATAGGAGCCATTAGAGTGTGTTAGGAATGAATGCTATATGTTGGCAGTCATTCTATAGTAGTTGTTGTTGCCTTCATGACTATGATTGTCATTGATGTCAACACAGTGATCTTTTGGAGACTAGCAGAGAAGAAGACAGTGTTTTGATTAGCGCACATGGGATATTGTAGTTGGAGCTATGTGATGTTAAGGTTATACTCTTTGATATGTTATATGTCTATGGTTAAGAGTGCAGATAGTAATTCATTGATTCGTGAAAGTTATGAGCATTTTGGTAAAAGCAGTATTCAGGCAGTGTTCCTGAGTAGCGATTTGTGGAAATTGGATGATATCTCCTAATCGGGATGGAATCTGGTTTTGCACAGTTAAAGGGAAGTTTGAGACACATTGATGGTGATGTGGTTCATAGCACAAACTTTGAGGTTGCATGAGTAAAGAGATATTGCATTTGGAAGCCGACAGTTTTTGTGTAATTTTGATGTAGCGTATGGAAACTTTTATTTTGTAATTGTGTGCCGACTCATTTGTAATTATTTGAGTGTGGTATAAAGGAAGGAATTTTTTTCCTTATTGTATATGAAAATGTTGAAATGTGAAAGAAGTGTGAGCATGGTTTGGTTGCATGCGAATGTAAGCATGAAGTGAAGAAAAAGATTATGAAAGTGAAATTGTGAAGGAAGACATGCGAAGTACAGAGATCTGGAATTGAGATTTGGTGTAGCAGTGAGTGCGGTTTGGCATAGTAAGGAGGTAACATATTTCATATTATTCTACTGAATAATATTAAGGTTATTTGGACAGTGTGTTCAGTGATCTTACCCTGAAGCTGTTTGGGCAGTGGGTCCTTCTGTCTTCCATAACTCTCAACAGGGTTAGAATCTTTTAATAGGGATTCAAAATCTCCTAATAGGGATTTATATGTACTGAATGTATTTCATAAGACTCCTAATAGAGTCCATCCTCTCACAAGGAATATTCATATTAGTGCATCTTTTGTGGGCATCATTCCCACTGCAGTTTACTCTTTAATCAAGAGGTTCTCTAGTCAACATATCTTGTGTTATTGTGTCATTGTGTATGAATATCTTTGTATGGTTAGTAATTACATTGCTTACATGGTTAAATGTTGTTGAAGATGATAAAATTTATAATTATCTGATAACTAATTCACCCCCCCCTTTTAGTTATCTTGGTGGACTTTACTTTCTAACAATTGGAATCAGAGCAACGGGTCCTTGAAAGGAAAGTTTAACAGCTTAAGGAGATCCATGGCGAATTTCAAGAAAGAAAGCCCTAAGTTTGATGGAGTAAATTTTGACAGCTGGAAGGAAAAGATGAAGACACATCTATTGAGTTTAGGCTATTGGTTGATTACAAACAATGATAGGACTACAATTGAAGAAGACAGTCTTGAAACAAGTTCTAAAGATGAGGTAGATCTATTCATGTGTAACATACTTGCAAGAGAAGCACTCTTGACAGCACTTCCAGAGAATGAATACAGTCAGGTAAAATGTTTTAAGAAATCTAATGAAATTTGGGAAGCTTTACACTCTACTTTTGAAGGTGATGAACATGCAACAAGAGCTAGATTACATAATTGGATATGTGCATTTGAAGATATTAGAATGATGGAAGATGAATTTGTTAGAAGTTATATTGGTAGAATGTCAGAAATTGTTGTAGGGATAAAATCTTGTGGAGAATCAAAGACAAAGAATGAAGTGATATGGAAAATTATGAGGACATTGACTTTTGTATTTAAGCAGACAACACAAATGATTGAACAAGTTATACCTTGTACTACAAAATTTACAAGAGAGACTCTCCTTGGATGAGAGAAACCTCCAGCAATGCTATAATGAACATGCACGAAATAATAGAAATATAGAGCAAAGTAGAACTCAGAGTGAGTCTATTGATCACTGGCCACTTTGAGGGGGTAACCTCCTTTGAGTAAGCTCAATACAATAAACTCTTCGGTACCAACAAAGGACTCAACACCCACTTATATACTAAGTGCGATCTAGAAAAGTAATACTACCTATGCATGTGGGATAATAAAATAAACTAACGGGATGACTTACAAAGCATATGCGTCCAACAACACTACACTAATAGAATAAACAAAAGGAACACATAGGTTCCTAACATCCCCTCCCCCTTAGAAAAAAACTTTGTCCTCAAAGCTTAAGGTGTGGAAATTGTTGCTGAATCTGAAGAAGGGGTTCCCATGTAGCATCCTCTAGTTGCATGTCATGCCACTGAATCAATACCTCAGAGATAGAGTGAGAGCGAAGTTGATGAGTGCGCTGGTCAAGGATTGCCTCAGGCTCCAAAATAATGGATCCTTCCTTATCCAATTCAGGTAGAGTAGTCTGTGCTTTGATGTTAGTGCCAAGAACTTGCTTGAGACAAGAAACATGAAATACTGGATGAATGCGAGGAGGAAGTTCTAGTTTGTAAGCAACTGAACCAATCTTCTGCAGAACTTTATATGACCCATAAAATTTGGGGGCCAACTTATGGCGCCCTTTAAGCTTCAGGGAGGATTGCTTGTATGGTTGAAGATGAAGAAAAACCATATCCCCAACTTGAAAAGAGCGCTCAGAATGATGTTGATCTGCTTGCTGTTTCATGCGATTGCGGGCTATGTGAAGATTATCCTGTAAAGTGTGAAGAATCCGATCCCTGGTGCGGAGAACTGTGTCAACTGCCTGAACTGGTGAACTACTGGGAGTGTAGGGAAGGAGTACTGGGGGTACCTGCCCATAAACTGCTTCATAGGGAGTCATTTTAGATGTCGTATGGTAAGAGGTATTGTACCACCATTCTGCAAGAGGAAGCCACTTGGCCCACTGATGTTGCTGTTCAGAAGTGAAGCAGCAAAGATAAGTTTCCAAACATTTGTTGACGATTTTGGTCTGACCATCAGTTTGTGGGTGATAACCCGAACTCATCTTCAGTTTGGTACCAACTTGCTGAAACAATGCTATCCAAAAATGACTGGTAAAAGCTGCATCACGGTCAGAGACAATGGAAGAAGGGAGGCCATGTAGATGAAAGATCTAGTCCATGAAGATCTGTGCAACTAAGGAGGCAGTATAGGGGTGGCTGAGGGCACAAAAATGACTATATTTGGAGAGACGATCAACCACAACCAAAATCACTATTTTGCCACTAGATTTAGGAAGCCCTTCGATGAAATCCATAGAAATATCAGTCCAAAGCCGTGTAGGGATGGGCAAGGGTTCCAATAAACCAGGAGGGAGGGTCTTTTCACCCTTGTGGCATTGGCAGGTATCACATTCAGCCACCATCTGTTGAATCATCTGTTTCATTCCTTTCCAAAAAAAAATTCGCCTTGCCCACTCATAAGTCTTGAGAAACCCAGAATGTCCTGCCGAAGGAGAAGCATAGAGTTCATAAAAGACAGCCTATTGCAAATCTGGATTTTGAGGAAGCACTAGACGCCCCTTATAGCGGAGAGAAGCACCATCCCATGAATAATGTGGTACCATAGAAGGATTATTGGCCAACTGGTGAATGATTTGAGATAAAGAGGGGTCACTGACATAGCCCTATTGAACAGATTCTAACCAATTTGGGATTGGCATAGAAATAGCTGAAAGTGAAGCTTGATCATCAAATGTGCGGGAAAGAGCATCAGCCACAATATTGTCCTTACCCTTCTTGTAGGTGATCTCATAATCATACCCCATGAGTTTGCTGACCCATTTCTGTTGTGCGGGAGAGGATACTCGTTGTTCCAGGAAGTATTTCAAACTTTGGTGATCAGTCTTGATGCAAAAATGACTCCCAAGGAGGTATGGTCACCACTTCTGTACAGCATGCAAAATAGCCATCATTTCTTTTTCATATGTAGATAAGGTTAGATTCTTACCAGAAAGAGTTTTGCTAGTGAATGCAATAGGATGGTCATCTTGAAGGAGAACAGCACCCAGTCCATTGCCGCAAGCATCACTCTCAATAGTAAAGGGCTTAGAAAAATCTGGCATAGCAAGAACAGGTGTACTACACCTAGTTTGTTTCAGTTGTGCAAATGCATTCTCAGCAACCTGGGTCCAGGTAAAAACATCCTTTTTTAACATAGCTGTCAATGGTGCTGCAATCTTCTCATAATTCTTGACAAACTTTCGGTAATAGCCAGGCAAACCCAAAAAACCTTGAAGGCTCTTGAGAGTTTAAGGATGCGGCCAATTTTTCATGGCATCTATTTTGGTAGGATCCACCCGAACCCCATGGTGTGCAACAATATGCCCGAGATACTCCACTTCCTTCTGGCCAAACACACATTTTGACATTTTTGCACAGAGTTGATGATCAGAGAGAAGTTGCAGGATGAGTTCCAAATGATGGAGATGCTCAGCCCAAGTTTTGCTATAGATGAGAATATCATCAAAGAAGACCAGAATGAATTTTCTGAGGTAGGGCCGAAATATTTTATTCATCACTGCCTGAAATGTTGAAGGAGCATTAGTGAGGCCAAAGGGCATGACTAAAAATTCATAGTGACCATCATGTGTGCGGAAGGCGGTTTTAGGAATATCCTCCTCATTGACCCTAATTTGATGATACCCAGAACGAAGATCCAACTTTGAGAAAAAATGAGTGCCATGAAGCTCATCAAGAAGTTCATCAACAACTGGAATGGGAAACTTATCCTTTATGGTGATATTATTAAGGGCTCAAAAATCAATGCAGAGTCACCAAGACCCATCTTTTTTGTGGACCAGTAGAACTAGAGATGAAAAAGAACTAGTACTAGGGCGAATAATACCTTGCTTCAGTAAATCACGAACAAGCATCTCAATTTTAGTCTTTTGATGAAAGGGGTAGCAGTAGAGCCTGATATTAGGTGGGATGCTACCAGGAAGGAGCTGAATATGGTGGTCCTCTGGGCGAGACGGTGGCAAGCCCGTAGGTTCAGCAAATACAGTGGAATACTTATCCAAAATTTGTTGTAGATCTGCAAGAGTACTAGAGACTACTGATGGCTGCATTTGGATGGAATGGAGCTGAGCGATGACACCATGTGAATTCTTCTTAAGAAGCTTTTCCATACGATGTGAACTAATAATGCTGAGAGACCCGGGCTGCAAGCCTGTCAAAGTGTGTTGTTGCCCACTGACTGAAAACTTCATCCAAAGTTTAGAAAAATCTCAGAGAATGGGACCAAGAGTGTGTAACCATTGGGCACCCAAAACCACATCACAACCCCCTAAGGGCAAGGCAAACATGTCAGAGTGTAGGGTATAATCTCCAATAGAGAGACGCACATTGCGACATTTCCCTTTGCAAGGTAAAGTGCCCCCATTAGCAATCATGACTTCAAAGTTAGAGCAAGGATGAACAAAGCAATCAGCCCGTTTGGCTATGCTGGGGTCAATGAAGTTGTGAGTGCTACCAAAATCAATGAGGATAGTAAGAGGGACCTTCTTGAAGTAACCCCGAACCCACATGGTTTGTGGGGTAGTGACTCCGGCCAAAGCATGGACAGATATCTCTGGTTGGGCTTCTGGTTCAACCTCTTCATCTACTATTTCTTGAGCATCTTCATACTCTTCCTGTTCAGGTGGGGAATCCACATCCAAGAGATAGAGCTTTTGTTGCACACATCTATGGCCTCGGGACCATTTCTCATCACAATTATAGCAAAGCCCTTTTTTCTGACGGGCTCGCATCTCTGTTTCAGACAAGTGCTTGATAGGAGTAGTTTTGGGAGTTGGTGTGACCGGAGGGTGTTGAGAGCCTGCATTTCGAAATGGAACAAAATTAGATCTGGATCATTGTAAAGCATTGATCTTGTCCTCCGCTAATTTAGCCAACCCAAGGGCTTCCATCATGGTAGTGGGCCGAAACATTTTGACTTCAGATCGGAGTGCATCCTTTAAACCACTGATAAAACAACTACAAAAGAATTCATCAGACAATCCCCTGTGTGATTAGCTAATTTTTCAAACTCTGTTTGGTATTCTCTCACTGTGCCTATTTGTCAGAGTTTAGTGAGTGCGCCTGTGAAGTCATCAAAATCACTAGGGCCAAAACGCTTCAAAAGAAGTGTACACAATTATGTCTAGGTGGGATCATTGTTAGCCTTGATGTACCAATGGAACCATTGAAGAACGTCATGCTCCAAATGAAAAGATGCAAGTGGAACTTTGTTGAAATCTGTAGTATTATGAAAACTAAAATACTGCTCTACCTGGTAAATCCATCCAGTTGGATCAGCACCATCGAAGCGAGGAAAATCAAGCTTTGGTCCATGAAAAGGGCTAGAACTAGTGTCGGCAGAATGGCCTCGGTTCAGGCTTGACTATTGAAGAGTGAGACCGAGAAATTTTTCATCCAGATCTTGAAGTCTGGTCTTGAGGGAGGCAAGTTCCTCCTTCATGATTTTTGCTCCTGTACGGGTGACAACCATATAGCAGGGTTTGTTTTTTTTGTTTTTTTTTGGAATGGGAAGAAAAAAAAAATAGAAACTTTTTCAGTAAGGGCAAACTTGGAGTTGGGAAAAACACAGATGGGTAATGAGGGTTCGAAGAGTGGATATGCATTTTCTAATGAAAATGAAAAAAGAAAAATGAGGGTTTCAGAGGTGGGGAGGCAGAATGGGAAGAGCGGTCTAAGAGGGACAAAGGAGCAAAATGAGGAAATGAACCTTGTGGCTTTGATTTGGTGGCGATTGGCTGAGAAACGGAAAAGTTAGGGCAAATCCTAAAATTTGAGAAATAAGAGATTTAAGGCTTTAAAATGGGGAATTGGGGTTAGGGTCCTCAAGGAAGGAAGTATGCGAAAGGGTATGTTAGAGGTGCTGAGAAACTTTGAGAGGAAACTAGAAAGAAGCAAGGAAGTTATGGTGAAAATACTAACAACGGAATTGAACTATCGCAAGAACAAGAATTTCTATAATTTGAAATAACCCAATTGTAACACAGATGAGATTTGAGAAGAACCTGAAGAACCTGAAATAGAAAAAAGAATTTCCACCAGCGAGCCCAAGAAAGCACTCTGATACCAGATGAGAGGAACCTCCAGCAACGCTATAATGAACATGCACGAAATAATAGAAATATAGAGCAAAGTAGAACTCAGAGTGAGTCTATTGATCACGGGCCACTTCGAGGGGGTAACCTCCTTTGAGCAAGCTCAATACAATAAACTCTTTGGTACCAACAAAGGACTCAACACCTACTTATATACTAAGTGCGATCTAGAAAAGTAATACTACCTATGCATGTGGGATAATAAAATAAACTAACGGGATGACTTACAAAGCATATGCGTCCAACAACACTACACTAATAGAATAAACAAAAGGAACACATAGGTTCCTAACATTGGAAGATTGGAAGCAGCAGAGATGAACCTGAGGTTATCAGGAGACTTACCTAGAATGGAGATAGCATTCAGTGCTCTTAGTATTCATCCTACTTTGTCAAGAAGTACCAGTGTGAGTGGAGATTATGCCAGTAGCAACAGATCTAGAAATGAAGCAGATAAGAAGATTGAAGAAGGTATTTCCTTGCTTGTGAAAAGAGAACCAGATGGTAAGAAAATTTTTAAATGTTGGACTTGTCAAGAATATGGTCATTTTGCATCTAAATATCCTAAGAGAGTTAAGAAGTACAAAAATAATTTTAAGCCTAGAAGATCTAAGGAATGTTATTATGCTAATGATGAAGATCTTGAAGCTAGCATAGAAAGAACTTTGAGTGAAAGTGATACTGAGAATAATGATGAAATAGGATTTGTAGCAATTAAAGAAGAAAATTCTAAATCTGATGTTAAAGAAGAAAAAGCATTAGTTTCCCAAGTTGAAAAGAAAGCTGATTGGATTATAGATAGTGGTTGTTCACATCATATGATTGGAGATATGAAGAAGTTCATAAAGTTTAACAATTATGATGGAGGAGTTGTTAGAGTTGGTAACAATGCACCTTGTTTGATTAAAGGTATAAGATCTATTACTCTTGATGGAAAGACTAATACTGATGATGTTTATTTTTTTGATGGATTGAAACATAATCTTTTGAGTGTTGGACAGTTAGTGGATAAGGGATATCAAGTTTGATTTACTGAGAAAACTTGTGTGATAAAGGATAAAGATGGAAATCTAATTGGAACTAGATCTAGAACTAGAGGTAATGTATTTTAGTTGAATCCTACTGAGATGACATGCTTGATTACTAAAATTGATGACAGTTGGTTATGGCATAGAAGGTTTTGTCATATAAACTTTGATAACATTGTGAAATTAAGTACTATACTTGCAGTAAGGGATTTGCCTAAAATTATGAAGCCTACTAACATGATTTGCAAAGAATGTGTGATGGCTAAGCAGAAGAGAAGTTCATTTTCTAGTAAGAAGTTCACATCGGCGGAGAAGTTGGAGATTGTTCATACAGACTTGAGTGGTCCTACCAAGACTAGAGGATTCTATAGAGAAAGGTATTTCATGATTCTTGTTGATAATTTCACAAGAATGATGTGGATTGCATTTTTGAAAGAAAAATTTGAAGCATTTGATAAGTTTAAGATCATTAAGAATAAAGTTGAGAATGAATCTGGAATGAAGATTAAATGTTTGAGATCTGATAGAGGTGGAGAATTTACTTCTAGAGAGTTTAACACCTTTTGTAAAGTGAATGGTATTAAGAGATAGTTTTCAACCCCTAGAACATCTGAACAAAATGGTATTGCAAAAAGAAGAAACAGGTCAATAACTGAAGCAGCAAGAGCTATGTTATTTGAGAATGACTTGGCAAAGACATTTTGGAGAGAAGTAGTGAATAGAGTAGTATATACAATAAATAGAGTACAAATCAAAGTAGACACAGATAAGACACCTTATGAATTATGGTTTGGACATGCACCCTCAGTTAAGTATTTTAGAATTTTTGGAAGTAAATGTTATATAAAGAGAGATGATGATATTGGAAAGTTTGATCCTAGAAGTGATGAAGGTATTTTTCTTAGATATTCTTTGAAGAGCAAACCATATAGATGTTACAATAAGAGAACTAAAACTATTGTTGAGAGTGCAAATGTTAAAGTTAATGAGAAGTTTAAAATTCAGGAAAGAATGCTTGATTATGAATCTGATGAAGAAGCTAATCCTCAACCTAACATTGAAACTATTGAATTATTCTATGAGACTGATAGTGAATTATTGAATGAGAATCATACTGCAGAAGAAACTAGAGAAGAATCTATAGTTGAAGCAAGATCTGTGACTATGACACCGAACAGGTATCTATCTAGACATCATCCTATTGAACAAGTTATTGGAAGTTTGGACAGAGGAGTTATGACTATAAATAAGGTACATTTATGTTTGATTTCTCAAATTGAACCTAAATCTACTAATGAATCTTGTGAAGATGAACATTGGATTAATGCTATGAAAGAAGAACTAGATCAAATTGAAAAGAACAAAGCATGGGAATTGGTTCCTAGACCTAAAGACAAGAATGTGATTGGAACTAAATGGGCATCCAGAAACAAGATGAATGAACAAGGAGAAGTATTAAGAAACAAAGAAAGATTAGTATGTAAGGGATACTCATAGCAAGAAGGAATTGACTATGAAGAAACCTTTGCACCAGTAGCAAGACTTGAAGCAGTGAGAATATTTTTGGCTTATGCAGCCTTTAATAAATTCAAAGTGTATCAGATGGATGTGAAGTCTGCATTTCTGAATGGTGAATTGGAAGAAGAAGTCTACATTGAGCAGCCTGAAGGTTTTCCTTTGACTCAAGAAGGAGATATGGTATGTAAACTGAAGAAAGCATTATATGGACTAAAGCAAGCACCTAGAACTCGGTATGCTAGATTGGATAAGTATTTGTTGAAATTGGGATTTACTAAAGGAACGGTAGATAGTAATCTATACACAAAAGAAATTGAAAATGGATTGTTAGTTATAGTTATTTTTGTTGATGACATTATCTTTGGAGGAGAAGATGAAGCTAGTGACAAATTTGCTGATGAAATGAAGACTGAATTTGAAATGAGCATGATTGGTGAGATGAAATACTTTTTGGGATTACATATAACATAGAACAATGATGGTATCTTTGTTAGCCAGATAAAGTACTTGAATGATTTGCTGGAAAGATTTGGAATGGAGAACTGTAAACTAGTTGGAACACCTATGGTTACATGACACAAACTATCAAGCAAAGATGAAACACCAGCAGTTGAGTAGAAGAAATATAGATCCATGATTGGAGGATTGCAGTACTTAACACACACTAGACCAGATATACAACATTCAGTTGGAATGGTAGCAAGATTTCAAGCTGAACCTAGAGAGTCACATTATGCAGCAGTAAAGAAGATATTGAGATATTTAAGAGGCACAATGGACTATGGATTATGGTATGAAAAATCTGATGATTTCACCCTATGTGCATATACAGATGTT
This sequence comes from Chamaecyparis obtusa, assembly GCA_027943335.1. Classification (NCBI taxonomy): domain Eukaryota; kingdom Viridiplantae; phylum Streptophyta; class Pinopsida; order Cupressales; family Cupressaceae; genus Chamaecyparis; species Chamaecyparis obtusa. The sequence goes on from BSBK01001383.1 coordinate 1,914,066, forward strand.
GATTGGGGAGGTAGTGTTGATGATAAGAAAAGCACCAGTGGTGGAGCATTTTTTCTTGGAGGAAGATTGGTTTCCTGGTTGAGCAAGAAGTAAAATTGTATTTCATAGAGTACAGCAGAAGCAGAGTATGTAGCAGCAGCAAACAATTATAATTAGATAATTTGGATGAAGCAAATGCTAAAGGATATTGGAATTAAGTTTGTTGAGCCTTTTGTCATACATTGTGACAACACCGGTACAGTTAGTATGTCTAAGAATCCTGTATTGCATTCTAAGACTAAGCATATAGAGATCAAGTATCATGTTGTAAGAGAGAAAGTTGCTGAGAAAGAAGTCAGACTGGAATACATAAGCACAAAGGAACAAATAGCAGACATATTTACAAAGCCTTTGCCTAAGGATACATTTGAGTATCTGAGAGGTATGCTTGGGGTTATGCCCAAGCCTACTTTTGAGTAATGATGCAGTTGATTGCATTCATCTAGTGGTATATGAGCCCTATCTTTTTTTGGATTGGATGTTGGTACTTTCTCTATGGGGGAGTATGTGTATCTGAGCTGAGTCATGAGGACTCTTGTGAATGTATTTTCTGAACAGTGTCTTTTGACATTGAGTTGTTGTTGACATAGTGATGAAACTTTTGTCATTGATGTCAATGGGGGAGAAGTATGCATGAAAAACAATATGAGAAAGACAATATGAGAGAACTGAACAGGATAATGAAGCAAGATTTGATTGATGAAGAGGATTTGAAGAATTTTTAGAGCATCAGTGCAGCAATGTTGCAGTATTGGATTTTTGGAACATTGGATGTTTTTCATCTATGTTTCCATCAATGCCAATGGGGGAGATTGTTAGGAATGAATGCTAGATGTTGGCAGTCATTTTGTAGCAATTTTTGTTGCATTCATGACTATGATTGTCATTGATGTCAACACAGTGATCTTCTGGAGACTAGCAGAGAAGCAGACATTGTTTTGATTAGCGCACGTGGGATATTGCAGTTGGAGCTATACAATGTTGAGGTTATACTCTTTGATATGTTATATGTCTATGGTTAAGAGCACAAATAGTAATTCATTGATTCATGAAAGGTATGAGCATTTTGGTAAAAGCAATATTCACGTAGTGTTCCTGAGTAGTGGTTTGTGGAAATCGGATGATATCTCCTAATCATGATGGAATCTAGTATTGCGTAGTTAAAGGGAAGTTTGAGACACATTAATGGTGACATGGTTCATAATGAAAACTTTGAGGTTGCATGAGTAAAGAGATATTGCATTTGGAAGCTGATAGTTTTTGTGTAATTTTGATGTAGCGTATGGAAACTTTTATTTTGTAATTGTGTGCCAACTCATTTGTAATTATTTGAGTGTGGTATAAAGGAAGGAATGTTTTTCCTTATTGTATATGAAAAATTTGAAATGTGAAAGATGTGTGAGCATGGTTTGGTTGCATGCAAATGTAAGCATGAAGTGAAGAAAAAGATTGTGAAAGTGAAATTGTGAAGGAAGACATGCGAAGTACAGAGATCTGGAATTGAGATCTGGTGTAGCAGTGAGTGCAGTTTGGCACATTAAGGAGGTAACATATTTCATATTATTCTGCTGAATAATATTAAGGTTATTTGGATAGTGTGTTAAGTGATCTTACCCTGAAGCTGTTTGGGCAGTGGGTCCTTCTATATTCCATAACTCTTAACAGGGTTAGAATCTTTTAATAGGGATTCAAAATCTCCTAACAAGAATTTATATGTACTGAATGTATTTCATAAGACTCCTAATAGAGTCCATCCTCTGACAAGGAATATTCATATTAGTGCATCTTTTGTGGGCATCATTCTCACCAAGATTTACTCTTTGATCAAGAGGTTCCCTAGTCAACATATCTTGTGTTATTGTGTCATTGTGTATGAATATCTTTGTATGGTTAGTAATTGCATTGCTTACATGGTTAAATGTTGTTGAAAATGATAAAAGTTATAATTATCTGATAACTTATTCACCCCCCCCCCCCCCCCCCCTCTCATTTATCTTGGTGGACTTTACTTTCTAACAGAGTGTTGCTCTCAAATTGACTCACTTGTAATTGATAATGATGAAGCACTGCACAAAGTTGTTGAAAAGAGGGAAATTCAGTAAGCAAAATCTTATCTCTAATATCCTTTTGCAAATTTGAAATAAACATACATTGAATATCAATATCAGGAACAAGATAGGAAATCTGAGCATGCAAATGCTTAAATCTACCAATAAATTCAGTCAATTTTTCCTTAGCACTTTGTTTACAATGCATTAAATTAGTCAAAGACACTTGCGAGCCAATATTATTTTGAAATTGTTGAATAAAGGCATTAGCAAGTTGTGGAAAGGAATCAATAGAATAAGGAGGCAAGGAACAATACCATTGTAAGGCCTTGTCACGGAAGGTTCTAGTAAATAGTTTGGCTAAAATCCTATGGTCATGAGCATAATCACTACAAAGGATTTGAAATGTTTTAACATGATGAATAGGATCTCCTTTTCCATTATAATTCTCAAGACGAGGCATCTCACCTTGCTAAGGAATAGGAGTACGAATGATGTCTCAGGACAAGGGACTTCCCATGTCACATGTAGGAATACCAAACTTGTTTTGAGTTAAGGAAGCAAGTTGTTATAAGGATGATACAATTTAAGCCAAACTGATGATAGTTGGATCATTAGAAGAAATAGGAGTAGCAACATTAGACACACTAGGTAAAGTGTAAGAAGCTGCAAGAATAGAAGACACAACTAGAGGAACACTAGGAACTACAGTTGGAAGTAGATTGGAATAAGTGAAAGGAACATTATGATATAAATGTTGTGATGTAAGAAGGGACACAAGAGGAACACTCATAGGAATAGAGGGAACTATCACAGTCACCAAAGAAGGAGTATAGATAGGAATAATAGGTAAAGGATTAGAAGGAGGTTCAACACTAGTGATAGGAAGAATCAACCCTAAATCTTGAGCTTCTTGAACTAAAGGTTTAACATTTGAATGCACAAGGTGAGTAATACCACGCAAGAGGTTAACACCTTGATCACTATCATGGAGAACTTTCTTAAGAGCCTCTATAGCTTGAATGGAATCTTGATTATGGTTCTCTTGAAGAAGCCAATTACCCATTTTATCAAGTTCAGTGGAAAGTTTTTGGACTTGCTCAGGAGGAACTCTTAAAGTGTCATCCTCATCATGAGATGAGTAAGAAGAGTTTTGCTCCATAGTAGGATTGGAATCATGAAGAATTAAGTTATCATCTGGGATCCTAAGGAAAGGAGAAGAAGATTCAGGATCAAAGGCACCCATGAGTCTACGACTTCGTCTAACTGGAATCTTATAAGTAGGACTAGTGGTAGTAAAGCTCATAAACCAATGTAATGCAAATGAACTAAACTAAGAATACATAAAGCATGAATATGAAGTCTAATTAGTGTACACACTAAATAGTGCACTTCTCTAAGTCTTTACTTCCAAGGGAATCCATGAATGGGAAACCTTGAAAAGTGACCTAGAGCTCCCTAGACATGGAGTGCAAGGATATTAAGAGTGCTCTCAGCTAGAGCTATTAAGCCTATGACCTTGCTAGTAAACCATGCAATGGGAGATTCAATGGAGACAAGGGCAAGAATGCCAATATCCTCAAGAATCAAGATGAGAATGGAATGCAACTATGCTAGAAATGAGAATGCAAGCTAAGCTATTAAAAGATAGATGAAAGTGTTACAATCCAAGCTAATTAATCTATGTGAGCTAATCTAGAGTATAGAAATGAAGCTAATCTAGGAAAGCATAAACATGAAGCTATGATGCAAGAAATGAAAGATGGATGCAAGAATATCTTCAAAAAGCTCCAAAGTCTCCAAGAAATCCTACAGCATAAGGTTAGTATTCAAAAGATCGATCCTAGAATGAGAAGAGAGCTCTCCTTTTATAAGAAATGAGAAAGAATGGACCATGGAGATTAAGAGGCAAAAGATTTAATGAAGGGTGGAGCTTGAAGAAGGAACAATCCATGTGCACAAGATTCCTCCAATGAGAAAATAAGAGTTGACTTTTGTGCCCCATATGAGACAAAAAGACCTTTTTCCCTTTTTATAAAATAGGAATAAAGCTTTATTTGTGCAACTTAGGATAAGAGGAAAAGTGGGGACTTTTTTTTAATTTAATAAAAGAGGAGGAAATTCCTTTTAATTAAATAAAGACTTAGGATAAGATGGTTAGCCCATAGAATAAAATTGGATAAATGATAGAACTAGGATTTGATCAAGAATAAGTAATTGATAGATTTAGCAGAAGGGGCTAATAGTCTAGATGACCATTTTTGGGTGATTACATTTGCCCCTCTTTGACTAATGTGTGATCGATCTGAGAACACATTATGTCAAAGAATAGATTGGCAAAGAAGGAAAATAGATAGAGTTTTGACTCCAAAGAATGAAGTGCATTGAGATAGAAAATCCTGCATGGTCAGCCTAGTAGTGATAGTACTGAACACTCAGGAAAGAGATGGACAATATCAGGACTCAAGATGAGAACTAACATGTCAAGCGCAAAGATAGATCGATCAAAGCAAATGGAATGGTCAAGCATATGCTTTAGAGAATAGCCAATAGGATATGATGTGTCTACCCCCTTGAGATTGAAATCAAAATTAGGTAGAGGGAAGGCAGAAGTAAGAGCAACATGATCAAATCACTAGAAATCATAATCAAAGAGATGAAGAATGATAGGATAACCATCAAGCAGTGAAGATATGCCCGAGTTTGACTAGGTTTGACTAAGAATGATATAGGATTAGGATGAAGTCAAACCTCGAAAAGATGAAGCAAATGAAAATGAATGAAAGACTAGAAGGTTGGAAGAGATGGGGATGAAGAAATGAAGATGCCCCAACAAAGATTGAAGGATCAGGCTTGAAATGGTCAGCCAACTGTGCAAAAGAAGGGAAAATTTTAAAACATGATTTTGACTATCAAGATGAACTTGGATTTTGATTTTGATCCTAAAAATGGATCCAAGACATCAAAATTAGCTAGGGGTGCAATTCTCATGAAATTTTGAGATGTTTCAAAATTGAGGTCAAAAAGTCAAAATGCTATATAAGGGGTAATGATCTTTTTTGATATAGATATGATGATAAGATTAACCCCTTGTGATGACAGGAATAGGATGTGATGAAAAAGATAAGGAGTGGAAACACATGGTTGAGAAGAAGAAAAGGTGAGCGCAATTGACCGACAGGTCCATGAAAGATAAAAGGAGAGCTCTCTCCAAGTGCAAGATGCAAAACTAACTAACATGAACCTAAGAATGCAATCTACTATGAAAAATAGTTTACTTGCAAGGTCGCAAAGCTATTAGTCTCTAATATTCATCATCGAGCGTTGGTAGCATCGCAAGATCATACAATACACACTAGTATAACTATGGGTATATGAATATGATCTATATTAGATGAAATGTGGGAACCCCACCTAGGCATCAAAGACATGTAGGTCAAGATGACTAGTGCAGTGAGATTCCCTTAGTTTAATATAGCAAGATTATGCTCGCACCGAGACATAAGAAAGTCAAGATGTCTATAAGCATGCACTCACAAAAACAATCAAGGAAAATACCTTGTAAGTCCTAATGTCAAGTAGAACAAGCATAAATGCTAATGACAGTTAAGACCAACAAAATATACCCACAAGCAGAGAAAGAAAGAAAAAAACATGTCCTCATGCACCTAGTCTTCTAGCTATGCATAATTGAAAACCATTAGGGGGAGAACACTCAGCAAAGAAAGCATCATAGACAGCACACACAGAAAGAAAGTCAAACAAGTCTTAGCAAGTCAAGTGTTTTAAGTGCGTATGTGTAGGTCATAGAGTCAATCTTTGAGTATCACCCCTACCGATGGAAATATCGCATCATTCTAGACTATGGGTAAACATCTGATAAGTGTTGAAAAACACTTGACACTAGGGTAGTGTTGAAAAACACAGTTTGGGGAGTGTTGAGAAACACTATTTGAACCAAGTGGCTTGAGAAACCCCGACATAGAAAGAGACCCAAGATGAGCTAAAACAACATGTGCCCCCTAGACTAAGACAAGAGTCAATTCCAGGCTAGGAGAGGCAAAGCGAGAAGTGGAGTGAATGAGTGCCACACAAGACTGATAGACATAGGTGCAAGGGTCTCAAGCAGTGCCTGTTTCCAGGTTTTCACCACTTGATAGATTTTTTCAGGACTTTTTTTTCAATTTTTTTGTATTTTTGCTACCAAGGCGCCTGTTTCCAGGTTTTCACCAAGGCACTTTTTCTATTTTTTTGAATTTTTTTTATTTTTTCATATTTTTTTAGGACTTTATATGCTTTTTAGGATTTTTTCAGCATCATATATGAATTTTTTTTAGATTTTTTTAGGATCATAAAGAATATGTACAAAGTGCTCAAAAACCTTAGGCATAGAACTTTTTCAAATGTAGAACATTGATAGGCTCGGCAAGCTCTTCTCCCTTAGGTGTAGATAGTTGATAGGCCCTGGACCCAAATGTCACTATTATAATGTAAGGCCCTAACCAATTTGGCTCAAACTTGCCTTTCTACTCTTGATTTTGCTAATTTTTGGGATTTTCTCTGAGAACTAGCTCACCCACTTGGAACTCTCTAGGATGAACTTTCTTATTGTAAGCAGTAGACATTCTCTTTTGATAAGTGTGCATGTGATCAAAAGCAGCCTTGTGGCATTCTTCCAACATGGTAAGCTCATGCACTTTCATGGCCCTTTGGTCTTCATCGGTAATCAAACCATGGAGAGAGACTCTTAGTGAAGGTATTTCAACCTTTAATGGTAAGACAGCCTCAGAACCATAGACCAAGGAAAAAGGTGTTGCACCTGTAGGAGTGCGGATAAAAGTTCTATAAGCCCATATTGCAGGATTGATCTGTAGATGTCAATCCTTGCCTAATTTGTGTACAGTTCTATGGAGGATTTTTAGTAATGTCTTGTTTGAGGCCTCAGCTTGGCCATTCCCTTGAGGGTAGTAAACAGAAGACCAATGTTGTTTGATTTTGAACTTTTTGTACAAGTGCTTCAGGTCTTTGTTCTTAAATTGGCTGCCATTATTCATGACTATGGAGGAAGGAATACCATAGCGGCAAATGATGTGATTCAAAATAAATAGGGCAACATGCTTGTCGGTAGCTGCAGATAGTGGGATAGCTTCAACCCATTTGGTGAAATATTCAGGAGCTGTAATGATGAACTTATGCCCACTTGAAGAACTAGGACAAATCTTGCCTACCAAGTCAAAGGCCCATTGCTAAAATGGCCAGTAAGTAACAGAGGGAATGAGCTCACGTCCAGGAGCATGAATGAGATTCCCATGTAGTAGACATTTTTTGCAGGACTTGGCATATTGAATAGCATCAGCTTGCATAGTAGGCCAATAGTAGCCATCCCTAAGCAATTTTTGAGTGAGTGCAAGACCGTTAGAGTGTGACCCACATATGCCATCATGAACTTCAGCTAGCACCTTTTCTGACTCCTCTATTTCTAGACACCTAAGGAGAGTTCCATCTAGACTCTTCCTATACAAGTCACTAGAGATGAGGGTAAAGTGTGAGGCATTATGGATGAGCTGGTGCTTCTCATTACACGTTAGATTTTTAGGGATAACTTGATCGTGGAGATAGGAAAAGATGGTGGCATAGCGGGAGGATTCATGACCGACCATAGTGTAAATGACATGGTCACCAGGGGAATTATATGCAGGATAGCACAATTCTTCCACCAGGAACTCAAAGCATGATTCGTGCTCTTCCAATTGCAGAATGGATGCCAAAGTAGCCATGGCGTCAGTAGTCTTGTTCTCATCTCTAGGAATTTGTTGAAATGAAATAAAGGTCAAATAATTCCTAATTGAATCTATCATCCTCTTGTAGGGAATCATCTTGTCATCCTTTGTTTGGTAATCATCATTTACTTGGTTTATGACAAGCTGAGAATCTCCAAAAATATGCAACTCAGAAATCCTCTATTCAAGGGCAAGCTTAACACCATTCAGCAAGGCTTCATATTCAGCTATGTTATTGGTGCATGGAAAGAGAAGTTTATAGGATTTAGGAATGGTGTATCCGTGAGGGGTAACAAATAGGATTCCAGCACCAACGCCATTTTGTGTATGAGAACCATCAAAAAACATTTTCCATGTACACCCTATGATATTCATGATTGAGGCATCTGAGAAATCTATCTGGAGAGGAGCATTATCAATCATGGGAAACTCAGCCAATTGATCCACAATTGCTTTCCCTTTAATAACTTTCCTCTCAACATACTAAATGTCAAATTCTAAAAGAATCAACATCCACTTGGCAAGTAATCCGGTAAGCGCAGCTTTACTTAGGAGATATTTTAAAGGATCAATTTTGGCAACTAGCTGTGTAATATGTGCAAGCATGTAATGTCTAAGTTTTTGAGATGCAAACACCACAGCTAAACAAGCCTTTTCAATACTGGTGTAATTGAGTTCATAAGCAACCAGAGTGTGACTGATATAATAGATAGCTCGTTCTTTTACCTTATCATCATGTTGTGCAAGGAGAGCCCCTAAGGAATTTCTTGTAGCAAAAATGTATAATATCAAGGGTTTCCCTTGGATAGGTGGCATAAGAATAGGAGGTCATGCTAGGTAATCCTTGAGCTGGTCTAGGTTCTTTTGACACTCCTCATTCCATATACAAGTAACTCCTTAATGCAAATTCTGATTGAATGGTTGAGCTCTGTCAACTAGCTGAGAAATGAACCACCTGATAGATTGGAGATGGCCTTGAAGACTCCTTAATTGTTTGATGTTACGAGGAGGTGGCATCTCCATGATAGCTTGCACCTTTTCTAGGTCTACTTCTATTCCTTTTGCTGATGTGATGTATCCTAGCAGTTTCCCAGAAGTGACACCAAAAGAACATTTTTTAGGATTTAATTTGAGTTGGAATCATTCCATGCGGTCTAATATCAAACTTAAATCAGGAAAATGAGTGCTTCTTTGTTGTGATTTGGCAAGCATGTCATCAACATAGTCCTCCATGTTTTTGTGCATCATATCATGAAATATGGTAGTCATGGCTCTTTGATAGGTTGCACCAGCATTTTTAAGCTCGAACGGCATGACATTCCAGCAAAAGGTACCCCATGCACATGTGAAGGTTGTCTTCTCTTGGTCCTCAGGGGTGATCTTGATCTGGTTATATCCAGAGAAGTCATCCATAAGGGAATACATTTCATAGCCCACCATCATGTCCACTATCATGTCGATGTTTGGAAGTGGAAAATCATCCTGAGGGCATGCTTTATTCAGGTCTCTAAAATCAGTGCATACACGAATGGACTTGTCTTGTTTGGAAATAGGGACAATGTTAGAAATCCACTCAGTGTAGTCAATAGCTCTGATGAAATTGGCTTTTAGGAGCTTCTCAAGTTTAGCCTTAACTAGTAATGCCACATGGGGATGCATCTTTCTCAGTTTTTGTTTGACAGGTTTTACCTTTGGAGCAATAGAGAGATGATGCATAATAAGCTCAGTGTCTAAACTCGGCATGTCTGAGTATGTCCATGCAAAAGTGATCTTTTTCTCTTGAAAGAATGTAGCAAATTGTTATTTTTCTTCTGCTGAGAGGGACTGAGCCATGTGTATGATTTTAGGAGATTCGTCTATCCCTAAGTTGATGGGCTGTGTATGTTCTATTAGAAATGAAGACCTTTCTTGAAAATAGCTCTGCAGACTACCAATTACCTCATCCTCAGGCACCTCAGCGAGGTTTTCACCCTTAGATACATCTTTATTTTTACTAGTTTGAGGTTCGGATACCGCCACAATGTGGTTTTTGCCATTCGACCATTGCTTTTTTCTTTTAATTTTATGACTGAGGTACTTGATATCTGATTCAGTCATGTTTTTTGCTGGTTCGCTAGTGGAAGAAGTAACAGGTTCAATGGCATTGAGGTAGTAGGCGATCTCATAGTCATTTTGAAAGGAAGGCAATATAGGTCTTTGATCTTGGGTAGACCAATCTATGAGATCTGAGTGTATGAGGGAAAGCGAAATGATAGGTTCAAGGTTATTGATGCGGGGGGTATCATTTCTGGTGACAAGAGAAGTCGAGCCTATAGGGTAGGCTCCAAAAGTATCAAGATCTAAATTTTTCATGAAAGGACTAGCATGATCCATTAAAGCATTATGTGGATTGAACTCATTAGACCCTATGTGAGACTCATCAACTATGTTGGGTTGGTCACTATAGGTATGAATCACATCAATGTCCATATCTACTATGGAAGATCAATCTGAGAGAGTGTCCCATTCATACTCATTTGAATTGGTCATGGAACTTCTACTGGGATGTTTGCACCAAGCAGGCTTAGGATGCCTAGAAGTAGAGGTACTCATGTCATTATATGTGAGATCTCCTCTTTCCATCAACCGTGCAATATTTCTACACTGTCTATCAAAGCTCAACGACTCATTAGGCACAAAATTTCTAGATATGGAGGCTTCAGCTATATCATCAGTAGGCATGCATTCTCCACCCTAAAGAAGTGAAGTAGAAGGAAGACAGTCTTCCATTTGGGCCAAAGTGCATAGTGGTGATTCCTTGATGTCTGTATTTGAGTCACTAAGCACGAGAGTATTTCTAGAACATTTAGGGATGTCATTGTCAACACCATATCCTAGACCTGTGGTATCCTTAGAAGGTCGGCCATCAGTATGACTCAAAGGTTCAACTAGAGCATGCCCATTGTTATTTAAAGGTCCATGACCTTGATAGCCCATTTTCTATAGAAATTTATAGCCTTTACCATAGTGTTTAGGAGAAATGGGAGTAGCAACTATCATACTATCTTCTTCTTCTCTATAAATCCATTCCCTAACAGCTTGTTCTTCTTTTTCAGCCTCTAAGGGTACAGATGATTGAACAAATGTACCAAAAACTGTCATGGTAGAAGCGAAAGGATTTGTCTTATCTGAAGGTCTACCATAGGACTTAGGAGAAGCAGGCATAGCAGCAATAGAGTCCAATGTATATTCCCCCATACCAATACTCATCATCTTTAATTTTTTCTCAACAACAATAAGGGACGCATTATGATCATGAGAAGGTTTTTTGTGAGGAACAAATGTCTCAGTAGCAGTTAGAGTATTGATAGCAATAGCATTGTCCCTAGGAATCACAATCTCAGCTCCATTGTGTGGAAACTTGACACACTAATGATAGGTGGAAGGGACAGCTTGCATTTCATGGACCCAAGGTTGACCCAGAAGAATGTTATATGCGAGTGGGATGTCCAACACTTGGAAAACAACATCTTTCATGACAAGGCCCACTTAGATAGGCAGCATAACAAGACCTTTGGAAGATCTTTCCACTTCATCATATGCTTTTATGGTAATCTTTTGCCTAGGATCTATGGCCAGTTCAGACAATCCCAACTGTTGCACCACATGGAAAGAAACAATATTTAACCCAGCACCATTGTCTATCAGGACTCAGCGGACTCGGATATGGTAGACTAGAACTTCAATGTGGAAAGCTAGATTATGAGGGTGACTAAGAGATGTGTCATCTTTTGCAGAAAAGGATAGGTAGTGGGGAGACGCGATGTGGTTGACCATAGCTTGGAATTGATCTGGATCAATATCATTGGGAACATTTGTTGTACGAAGAGCTTTCTCAAGGATCTCTTTGTGCAAAGGGGATAGCTCAAGCAACTCAAAAATGGATATCTGAGTAGGTGTCCATTGTAATTGGTGCACAAGGTCATAGCTAGACAAAATTGAAGGAACCACTTGTTTGGAAGAAGATGCTTGCTTGGGATCATGCATGGTTTTAAGGACAATTTTGGCTTGCCCCCTAGTAACAGCATTTAGTGTCTCACTTTGGGAAGATGAATCATCTAGTGTTCGCAAAACCAACTTTAGCGTACCATGGCTGGCATCAATATCATCTTGAGATCTCATCATAAGAATACTCTCAACGGGCTCTACCATGTTGATCATAGGCGAGTCAGGATTATATGTATAGTTGATCTTTGTATCATGATTCTTCTTATTGGCTTGAGAGGATTCTGCTTTCTCAAACTCAGGTAGAGGAGTCTTGAAAGCTTTGTGATCAGAATTTTTAACTAAGCCATCTATGAGAACTGTGCCTCCATCAATAAGATCTTGAATGGCGTCTTTAAGCTTAAAACAATTATCTGTCTTGTGTCCCTTATTTCTATGATAATGGCAAAAATGATCTTCTCTCCACCAATCAGGCTTAACCGATGGGTCATAGGGATGAGAATTGTCAGGAAGTGTAAGATACTTGTTGGCAACTAAAGTCTTAAGAATCACATTGTATGGTTCAGCCAACTTGGTGTAGACCCGTCAGTGGTATTGCTTCTTTGGCTTGTCTGCATACTGAGGCTTAGGAGCACTGTGAGCATTGGCAGCCTCTTGTTGTTTTGCTACGTATATAGCATTAGAGAGGTTGAAATCAAGCTCTTTGGCTTTTGGGACATCCACAATACCATCATTAACAACATACTTGTTTTTATTCCAAGGTTTTCTTTTGTCTTTTCCATTGCCCCTAGTATCTTTATTAATAACAATATCCCCCTTTCTTATGGCCACATCCTCTATCCGATATGAACTTTCAACCATGTCAGTGAAAGAGGAGAATAGTTGTTTCCTTAGATCATAATACAGTTCTAGCACAAGAATGTTGACGAAAATGTCAATCTTTTCCCTTTCGGGTAGCTATTGAGGATATCGAGAATACAATGACCTCCAATGTTGTAAGTAAGTGGCAAATGGATCACCTTGATTTTTCTTTAGAGCACTAAGATCTATCATGGTGATAGGCTATTGGATGTTGTATGAATAATGTTGGGTGAAGCACCTAGCCAACTCATCAAAAGTTTTAAGAGGTGGTGTCAACTTCGCAAACCATTCTAGAGCTTGTCCTCTTAAACTTCTAGGGAACAATCATAGAAGAAATGTGTCTTCGTGAAGGAATTCCATGCTAAGAGCATAAAAGTGACACACATGGTCATGGGGGTCACCATTTCCATCATACTTGTCATATTTGGGAACCTCAATATCCCTAGAAAATGGGACCATGTATAGACTCCTATCAAAAGGAAGATCACAAATAGATTCTATGAAAGAAATCTTTGGAGGTTCTTTTTCTATTGCAAGTTGAGCAAGACATTGATTTGTTCATTGCAATTCATCTCTAAGGATTTCCAATTTAGTTGGTACTCTTTCTTGAATGATCTGACATATATCATAGCCAGGAGGGAGCTTGTATCCCCTAGAAGTCATGTATTGAAAGTATTGATCTCCATTTCACTCTAAAATTTTAAGCATCATACGTTGGGAGGCTTCATCTTGTTCAAATCTCATAAGATCTTCACTAGAAACCTCATCATTGGCTTCTTCCTCATGCTGTGAGGGAGGAGGCCTAGGAGGTAAAGAAGGAGCAGCAAAAGTCTATCTTGGAGGAGATCTTGGTGGCATGTTGTTGCCATAGTTGCCAATAGTACCAAAAGGAGGGGGTCTATATTCATAACCACTAATCTCAGGTTGTTCTTGAGACATTCCCTTCATAGCCATGTGCCTAGTGGCATCCATTTTGTCTAAATGTGCTTGGTTGTCCTTATGCTCAAAATGTTCTTGCAAATGGCAGAACTTTTCTTGTTCAGTTAGAGTGAGTGAGACACTATCTGTGCTTTTGGATGTCTTGAATGCGGAAAACAGGAAGCCTCCTTTGTACCACGGGGTGACTTTAGAATCCTCAGATTGGTTAGGACTAGAACTTTCTTTGCTAACTGGCACTCATGAGCATCTTGTAGGTGAGGGTAACTGTGTATAGTTGAATGGAGGGTGACTCCCTTGCTCGAATTGAGACCAAGTTGAAACTGGCATGAAAAAGGAATGTTGGTTGACTAATAGAATGAGACAAAGTTTTTTAGATATTGAGATAAGAAAAGCCAAAGAAGATCACTTGTCAAGATAGAACAATAAAGATGGTTGGTCAAAAGTGCTCAAGAACTTACATCAATCAATTGACTCAAGCCGAGATATGAGCAAGAAGCTCAATTAGCAAGTAGCTAGAGAGGTAACCGTAATGTGACAAGTGATCAAAAGTAGCATTTGAGAAGCTCAAATCCAATAGTTTTAACTCATTTTCTTAGTCTAGAATAGACTTAAACATGTAGATAACAAACCAGGTTCGAGTAAGAATAGGAAAAGACACTCAACAAACTAAATTTCAAATTTGACAATAGTCAAACAGCAAAAGGATTCTGAGTGATAGTTTGCAAAGTACTGGGGTGATAGAATTTGACCAAGCAATATTTTTGACATGGGTTGGGCGATACTTTCTAGGCAGCCTGTGCGATAGAATCTAGGCAAGCAGGGTGATGAAAAATCAGTAGCGAAATATCGCACAATAAATCTTGAAACAGTGTGTGATTAGTTTCCAGTGTCGTACGACTCTTGACCAGTGAGTGTAAAAAGTCTCTATTTCTGAAGGTGATTTTGTCAATTTTGCAATTTGATGGGTGATTTGTTGATTTCAAACATAGTGACAGCAATATTCAGGTAGGTTTGCAAATAGTAGGTGATCGAACATGTCATCAAACACTTGTGCAAGAGTAAAAGCAACCTTGCCAAGACAAGCAATTGTGATATCAAAATGAAAAATTCTATGAGCACTACCGCGATGTCTGTATGTTTGAGAATGTTTTCATGGGTAGATCACAACGAGAACACTTCAAGCACTTACTAGCCTAGAAGGAAAAAGGCTCAATACTTAGCAACTTGGCCCACACTTGATGTCCCATCGCCTCACACAAAGTGGTTGCCCATAATAGATGTTGGCTTTGTTTTGGAGGTGTCAATGACACAACCAAAGGAACATAGATGGTGAGTAATCTTGGGGTGATCTGGGTTAGTCCACTAGGATCAATCCTTGCACCAAGATGCTAAGTGGAAAAATAGGGTGGCCTCTATCTATGGTTCTTAGTAAGGGCTTCTATTCATAATACCCCCCTTGCTCCCTGAAGGGACTACTTACCTTGCAGCAAGTAATGGACCTCACGGCCACAAGAGTACCTTAAGCATTCTTGCTCAACATTTTTCTCATGGTCACAATCCCACAAGTACTCACATTAATCGAAGACAAGTACTATGTCTACCAAGGTTTTGTGTCCTTGATAGCCTTGAGTTTATAGTGGGTCAGAATAGCCAGCAATAAGCTTGTCCCCACTTGAGTTGTTCCTCTTGATTGCTCAAGAGTAGGCCCACGAAAGGATCCTAATGCTAAACAAAGAGTGGATTAACTTTTGAGTGTCAAGATTTTTGGTTCACCTCAAGGGTGAAGACCATAATCTCCTAGCTCAAAAATCTCTCCCAAACACACCAAACAAAGAGTTCAATTACCCTCTTGCTTTCAAAATCCAAAGATGGGTCAAGATTTTTGTTTCACCACAAGGGTGAAGAGCATACTCTCCTACCACCAAAAGATTCCTACAACAAGATCTTAAGTGCCTAAGAAATGAAACAACTAGTATATGCCGCACTTAAAAGGAAAGTAATAAACAAGCACTTGTTTGTTTTTAGGTGTTAGGCAACCCTGCAAAACACAATTAGTAGCCCTTTTTTCCTTTAGAGCTTTGACATGTGATCTTTTTTTTTTAGCAAATTTTTCAAGCAATGGAGTTACCTACAAGCACAACTTGTTAGCCCCACAAAGAGTTAGCACAATAAAAGCAAGTAAAATATGCAAATAAACCACTATCTAGCTACAACAAATTAGAAAACCAAAATGATCAAGCCAAACTTTGCAAAGAAATGATCAAAACCAGTCACTGCCAAACCTGGGTGACAATTCAATCACCAGAAGAATCGTAAGATACTTTTCAGTATACTGGTGTGATATTTCCTTTCTGGATGACACTTCTCATTGTGCTCAGGTGACAGAAAAATGTATGACTGGGAGACAGAAGCTACAATGCCATGTGATATTTTTATTGGAAAAATATCACACAGCTATAGAATGAAGTATCACACAATATTGGTAGACTATCACATGATAATCTATAAAAAAACAAAGAGCCAAAAATAGCAAGCTAAAAATGACAAAAATAAAGTGTGAAAATGCATAGAAAGAAGGACAAAATGAATTTGTTCTGCCCCACGGTGGGCACCAAAAATGTACACACTAAATAGTGCACTTCTCTAAGTCTTTACTTCCAAGGGAATCCATGAATGGGAAACCTTGAAAAGTGACCTAGAGCTCCCTAGGCATAGAGTGCAAGGATATTAAGAGTGCTCTCAGCTAGAGCTATTAAGCCTATGACCTTGCTAGTAAACCATGCAATGGGAGACTCAATGGAGACAAGGGAAAGAATGTCAATATCCTCAAGAATCAAGATGAGAATGGAATGCAACTATGCTAAAAATGAGAATGCAAGCTAAGCTATGAAAAGAAAGATGCAAGTGTTACAATCCAAACTAATTAATCTATGTGAGCTAATCTAGAGCATAGAAATGAAGCTAATCTAGGAAAGCATAAACATGAAGCTATGATGCAAGAAATTAAAGATGGATGAAAGAATGTCTTTAAAAAGCTCCAAAGTCTCCAAGCAATCCTGCAGCATAAGGTTAGTATTCAAAAGATCGATCCTAGAATGAGAAGAGAGCTCTCTTTTTATAAGAAATGAGAAAGAATGGACCATGGAGATTAAGAGGAAAAAGATTTAATGAAGGGTGGAGCTTGAAGAAGGAACAATCCATGTGCACAAGATTTCTCTAATGAGAAAATAAGAGTTGACTTTTGTGCCCCATATGAGACAAAAAGACCTTTTTTCCTTTTTATAAAATAGGAATAATGCTTTATTTGTGCAACTTAGGATAAGAGGAAAAGTGGGGACTTTTTTTTTATTTAATAAAAGAGGAGGAAATTCCTTTTAATTAAATAAAGACTTAGGGTAAGATGGTTAGCCCATAGAATAAAATTAGATAAATGACAGAACTAGGATTTGATCAAGAATAAGCAATTGATAGATTTAGCAAAAGGGGTTAATAGTCTAGATGACCATTTTTGGGTGATTACAATTAGCATGCAAAATCTAACACAAAGGAAAAATCTAATACTAACAAGATAAAAGGAAAGCACAATAAGGCATCCAATTCCATAAAAGAAAATAGAGTAAGTATGTCGGGTTCACCAAAATGAATAGAGGTAAAATGGATTCACCAAAATGAATAGGATTAAAATAGATTCAACTCTATTCAAATGGAAAGGGGGAAGTATGATATCTATTCTCAAACCCAAATTTCCAAAGAAGAGATCCAATTTGATCAACCAAGAGGTTAATACACAATCGAATCATTTTATGAGGAATATGGAAGAGAGAGAGAGAGAGAGAGAGTAAATCCAATATTTCCCTATAAAGGAAATAATGCTTGAAATATGGAATAATTGAAATACAAATACTAACCTCAAATTAGGGTAGATCTAGAAAATGTCAAATTCTGATGTTTGTGTATACTTTCAGGCAATTCTACAACCTATTCCAAACTGGAAATGCCGAGATAGAGAAAACCCATAAATCTTTCTCCAAGATGAGCTCAGGTCAGGTTTGACCCTCATAAAAGGTTAAATACTACATTCTTTATTTGAAGTCTAATTCTCATTCTGTTCGCAGATCTTGAAAGTTTTCTGAAAAGGGTATCCAAATTCGCTCTTAAATCCAAAATTCTGCACCTGTACCTACAAGAAAATGGGGGTTTTTATTGTATGGGGGGTTTGCCTTATCAAACCCCAATTTAAGAATTAACCTTGAAATTGAATTGAAATATATTGTGCATAAACAAAGTAATTGAAATAAATCACCTCACTTATGTTGAAGTCCTTGTAGAGGATTCGAATCATCAAATCCACAAGTAGGAATGCTTCATTGGATGTAGAATGAATGTAGGATGTCTCCAATCAATGGTATTTGATCTTCAACACCAATCTTGACTTGATCTTTGCATATGAGAAGGCTTGAATGAATGTGGATGGGTCATCAAAGGGGGCTCCAAAGAGATTGAATCCTTCAATAGCTAACAATGGATCTCCTTGATGGATGGATGCTTGAACACTTGAATGCTTGAAGACTTTCTTGCACTTGAGAGCTTGAGAGCTTGCAATTGCTTGAGCATGAAAACTTGATGTGACAATGAGAGAGGAAGGCCTCCTTTTATAGTGAACTAGGACACAATCCTCTAGAGGGGCCACCTTGGAGAATTAAATCCCAATTAGGTCCTAACCTTTAGAAAATATAACTAGATTAAATGCAATTAGAGGATTTACGATCCTGAAACTCGAAATGGCCAACCTGAAGGTGGGAAAATAAATATCCCGAAGGTTCGATGCCCAGGAAGAATCAAGGTTGGACCTGACCTAGTTAGGTTCGAGCTCGATCCTGACCTAGTCAGGATCAACCTCGAATTTGACCCTGAGCCCAGATTCAGTCAGAACTAGGTCAAGAGGTCCCGGGGATGCCCAGAAACCTAGAAATGATATCAGAATAGGATAGAATACCAGGGATAGACATAAAATCCTATGATTACTATGATGAAGGCTAAGAGGACCTATTTCTAAATCCTACCTAGAAAATAGAGCCATGAAAGAGGGAAATTAAGGAGAATCCTCAGGATCCTAACCCTAATTTCACCTAGAATGAAGAAATCAAGTGTAGAAAAGAAGTGGAAAGTGGGGAGAAAACAAAATACATGCAAAGACCTGATCAAGGTGCTTAACATGACCCAAAACCACCTACTCGAAGGGCTAAACACTCTTATCATGGAAGTGCTTCCATTTTAAGATGATACAATTACACTAGATGAACCATAAATTGAATGATAACTTAATTGATTTTTTTTTTTGCATGAGTATTCTACAAGTTTGATTACTCATTGTTATCTTAATTCATTAGGAGGGATTAGAGTTTACATCATTGTTTCAAGCTAAGGTGTTGATCTCTTTGAAATTCGAGTTTATTCAAGAAGAGATTGAATGTATGAACTGAAAATTACAATCAAACACATTTTAAGGATTACTAACTTTTCATTCCAAATAAACTATGCTCCTATTAAACTAATGCATTGTTTTCCTTATCAACTTGGATATCAATTTGCAATGAAAGATTAACTTCGCTTTCTCAAAGAATAAAATACAATAGGCATGAAACTAAGGATTCATCATTTTCATTATGGTAATCTCTTCAAATTCAAATACACATTCTTCATGATGGAGATGTCTTCACATTTAAATGACCAACATACAATGCTCCCTTCCTTGATGAACTATTTCATAATGAAAGAAGCATTCCACATATTACTTGAAGAAGGTTTTCAATGAACATTACAATATGCAACAAGTGAAGATCTCATTACAATGATCAATAATGCAACAACATAAGGTGCTTCCACATAACTGTGTGTGTTAATTTTGTACCTAGCTGTAGACACAATACTTCAGTAAAACATTAGAGGTTAGCAGAAATCAAAATCATGCAATGAAATAGAAACTAATCTAACTAGGTGATTTACTGTCTTCTAGTAGATGCAAGTATGTATTCTCAGATTGGACCGAGATCAGTGACCTTGACGACAGCTAAACGAAGGATTTGAATGTAGAATCTAGATATGAGATGAATGCAAATTAATCTATATTTTTGGATTTTCTGTGCAATAAGATGAAACAAATTGATATGAATCTATTCTATATGAAAAACTAATATGACATGCAATTAATCTAACAATGATATGAATGCTCAAAATAATAAAAATCTCAAAACAGCTTGGATTTGCAAAGATTGATTCTTCGATCACCAATTCAACAGCGTGAGGATGCAATTCGTGGATGGATCCAAAATCAAGAGCTGAGGCCTTAATTTATAGAAATCTAGGACTTTGGAGGTGCATGGAAAAAGCCATAAATCACTCTTGATAAACTTAGGTTGATTTTTGAGTTATCAAGAATTTAGAGATAGATTAACTCACAAAATTCATGCAAATCAGCTTTTTGATTTAAATCAAAAGTTGAGATAAGCTTTCAACTCAAAAGAGAGTTGAGTTTATTTTTAAAACAACTTGAATTGATTTTCTGATTTAAAGTTTAACTATTTTTTTGGATGTGCATAATTAATATGAATTAATTTAATAAATAAAGTGATTTATCCTCAACTTAACTGATTTTAAAAATAAAACAATTGATTTATGGGTTGATCAATTATTAAATCAAACTTTTATTCAAAAACTATATTATTAAATTTGACAATTGACATTAATTAATTAAATAAGAATTTAATCAATTAGTCATAGGATATTTGATTTATTGTCAAAATGAAATAATACAATTTAGGAATAAATATAATTAAATCTAATTAAATAATTAAGTGGCAGTATTAAATCTAATTAATTAAATATTTAGAATATTCAATTAATCAAACTTTAGGATAAATAGGATTTATCACCAAATAATCATTAAATTAAAGATAATTAGGATAAATAGGAATAAGGAATATTCTCTGATGCAGAATTTAAGATAATTAATTAAGATTCGATAATGTGTCGATGTGCCTTAGG
The DNA here is from genome assembly GCA_027943335.1 of Chamaecyparis obtusa. Lineage (NCBI taxonomy): Eukaryota > Viridiplantae > Streptophyta > Pinopsida > Cupressales > Cupressaceae > Chamaecyparis > Chamaecyparis obtusa. Next base: position 1,934,761 of record BSBK01001383.1, read on the forward strand.
TTAGGACTTTGATGTCGATTTCGTTCAATATGTTGATATAGGAGGTTAATGAACCTATAGCCCATTTTTGGGGTATTACATTTTGCCCCTCTTTGAATTGTTGTGCGAAGCGTAATGGTTCAAAGACAATCTGTGTATGATGTTGAAACTAATGTTTGAAATCAAAATTGATATGAAATAGAAACTGATTGAAGTTGATATGAAGATAATAGGTCATGAATGACCAAAGATAATGTTAACTATAACAGCAAATGAACCGATGATTGTGAAAAAGCGTCAAAATACCTGATTCTGAACCTTATGATTGTGAAGAAGTGAGTGACCGATTCCAAACCTGATTGTCGATAAGAATCACATTGGTATCACATCTGAACCCTTCAGTTACGAAGAACCAAGGAAATAATACTAATGAATCGATGGTTACAAAAAATTGATATAGTTTACAAGATTTAGAGAATACCAGATTGATATGGATCTCGATGAATTTGATATGCCCTGAGCAATGATTGATTTGCCCCAAGCGATGAGGTCTTTTTGATGAATCAGCAACTAGATGTGGTTGTTGTCTTGATTATTGAGGAAATATATGATTTCAAATTTAGATTATAGACTTTGAATGATGTGGAATACCATGCCCCCTTCGGGATAAAAATTGAAATCTAACAAGAAAAGTCAGTGTTATAGTTTAGAAGCATGTTAATTGATGTAAGAAGTGGTTAAATACGTTTGAGAATGCATTCTACATCGTTTGGAGGTCCAGAAGACCAAGTTTGACTAGGTTTGACCATGGGTTGACCATGGTTGACCAAGTTGAAATTTTGATGGTTTGATGTAAGATAATCAGTTAAGTTGAATTTTAGATTTTTGTGATGATTGAAGGTTGATTATGCAAGCAGTAGACCTTCCTAGGTCTGAAAATTTTAAATCATGATTTTGACATAGTAAATGATCTCAAATTTTGATTTTGATCCCGAAAATAGATTTAGAACATCGAAATTAGCTAGGGGTGCAATTTTTGTGAAAAATGGAGCACTTTTGAAAATTAGGTCAAAAGCTATATAAAGGTCAGAAGGGTCATTTTCAATTCATTTCAACCTTTTGACTTTAGAAATCTTGTGGAGCCCCTCTGAGCAAGAAAATGGCTGAGAAAGTGGTAGAACCAAAGGTACCTATGAGTTTGCATCGATTTGAGCACAGTCGGAGACACTAGAGACCTCGACAGTATGAACATCCGGTAGGTGGACCTCTTTGCTTCTCTAAAAAGTTAATTTTTCCTTGATTTATAGCATTTTTCGTACGCATTTTAATTTTGAATTTTTGAATCATGGAAACTCATACGACTCTCCAGCGAGACTCGTACAACTTTTGAACTGTAGATAGGTTGTCGTCTGATTAACCCCCAAGACTCATATTAGAGGGACCCAAGAGTCATACGACGTTTCGTCGGGTCCCTCATAACTCGTACGAGGAGGATTGCATTGTTGTATCACTATGATTTGTCGTATGGTATGATGTAGCAACTCGTATGACTTTCCCTACTAGTCTGAAGTGTTGTATGGAAAACAATGAGCCTAAAACTCAATATTAGGTCAAATTTTTGAATTTCTTGATCTCTTAGCCTGATTGCTGACCTTTTAACCTACCTTGTGAAATACTGAACTATCCCATTTCTACCCTTGTAACCTATTATGTAACCAAATTACTGATAGGATTCCCTATTTCTGTACTGTTTAGGTCATATATCCAGATGTTCATGTACGGATTTCACATCCCACTACGTAGAGATTATGTGTGTCACTACCAAACCCTATGAGGGTACACCTTACTTCCTGTAGATTTGAGTAGCTCATTCATTTACCCGAGATTAGGGTAAATCATGGACTTTTGACTGCTCTAATTGAGAGATTTCATTCGAAGACCCAGACATTCCACTTGTCGACTAGGGAGATCACTGTTACTCCTGAGGATGTGTATCATATACTGCACATTCCTTTCCATGCAGGCCGGCGGCCAGAGTATGTGAGTTTGGGGAACTCAGGTTTATTAGCGTTCAGATGTCTCTTTGGAGATGATACTCAGATGATTGCCTCCATTTCCTGGGAGACCTTAGTACAGTGTTATGGACAGATGCACCGGCTAGAGTGTATTATTGTCAGGATGATAGGAGGGATTATCATGTTTGACCATCAGCAGAATGGTCTATTGATGGGCTGGGCCCCGATGGTTGCACTTCTGATGGCGACACCTTTTGAGTTGGCTTGGGGTCAGTGTCTTTTGGTCCATATGTTCTTTGAGATGCATGAGGTAGTGTATCAGGAGAGCAAGTCTTTTGCAGCTAGAGCTTTAGTTTTACAGATCTGGGTGTGGGAGCATATCCCCATGTTGAGACTAGTATGTACCTCATAGAGGTAGCTACAAGAGCCTATCATTTATATATATGCTAGATATGTCATACAGGGATGGATAGGTCATGTGGAGTACTAGAGGCGATGCCTTGATGATATGAATTTTGTTCGATGGAGACCATATGTGGGTATAGAGCCTTGGCCTACTGCATGGGAGTAGTTTAGTTTCTTCTTCCAGAGCCGTGTACTGATCGGGAGGTCATCCTCCACTTTAGAGAGATTCATCATCACCAGGGTGTGGCGATAGTATGGACAAGTGCAAGATGCACCAGAGGATTATGCCACCTATGCTTGGATAGCTCAAGAGCTAGGAATCAGATGGACCATGAGGCTCTCTTATGGTTTGTGTTCACAGGAGTATAGTGCTATTATTGGTAGAGATTGGGAGTACAGACCAGATGTACTTGATGCTGGAGTTACAGATGGATGCATTACCTGGCTTGCTGACCATTCTATCCATAGGTTCTTAGATCCTATAGAGTTGATACCCTCCATGGAGGAGGTGATGGATGTTACCAAAGCACCATTGAGACAAGGTCCCAGACCCACACAGGTTCCTATTGTGCATCCTACACCTACGAGACCTAGAGCGATGGCTCCTCTATAGAGACCATTAGGACAGATGAGGCCCCCTTGTCCCACTAGTTCTACAGCAGGTAGATCCACAAGTTCTCATAGATGGACTAGGGGAGAGGGTGGTACTCTAGGGGGTGTTGGTTCAATTGAGGAGGTACTTACAGCAGAGCAGGTTGTGGGTGGTGGTATGAATCTGATGGAGGAGGATACAGGGTTTGATCTGGGTGGAGACATTAGATGTCATAAGGTGTAGAGAGCAGAAACTACAGAGCAGACTGCCCCAGATACTGAGATGCTAGAAGCCGATGTTGATCCTATTATTCCTCTTACTCCATAGGAGACTATCAGATGGCTCAAATTACAAGTCAAGGACCTAAAGGTTCATAGTGTGTGGTGGGAGGAGAGATACATAGAGGCCGATAGATAGTGCATTGAGCTTCGTGCAGAGGTGCAGAGATTACAGGCTGAGGTGATTCATCAGACTGCACAGGTAGCTTACTATGTGTCCACATATTACACTATTGTTCCTACTACACAAAGATTCCCTACATACTCCCAGTACATGATGGCATCGGAGGGAGCCAGAGCACCTAGAGTAGAGGTAGTACCGGATGCACCACCTCCACCTCCACCAAATGCAGAGGATCAAGCTGATAGTTGATCTATTTTGATATGTTATGATATAGTGTGCTCTTTTTTATCATTGATATATTGTTCTGACTTTGATAGCTCACCTAAGTATATTCTTTTGTACACTGTGCCAGTAGTGCACCCCTAACTAGTTCGAGATTTTTGATATATATATGAGATCGATATTTTGGTTATGACTTCATGTGTACTTGTCATGTTTTGATTTATGATGATATCATGTGATGCTTATGCTATGAGTAATGTAGAATGTATGTATGGATATATGCAATGCAATGATTCCTTTCATATGTATGGATGTAATGCAAATGTGTTTTGATTATGAAAAGGTGTATGTATGATTTTATGCTTATGCACATGGATGTATTGTTATGCAACAGGTGATTATGATATGAAATGTAAATGCAATGATACACATGATATGTTTTGCAAGAATTGATGAAGACAAGTACTCAGTCTTATGTCAAAAAGGATTTTTAACCCAAGAGGATAACTGCTTGCGATTCTATGAAGAGACCTTTGGCATAGGTTTCAGCTCTTGTTAGATTTGAATAGGTGATTGAAGAATCATTTAAGTGTTGAAGTTTGTTTAGCCATTGTGAGATCATGCAAACATGCAAAATGCAAAGAAACATGTAAAAATGCAATCTAAGACCTAGGACCTAGTCATTGATCATGTGTCGGTTGATTTCATCATTAAATTTTTAGGTAACCGGATAAATCAATACAATGCCCACTAGTTAGGAAACTATAGACATATGAATATTGATTTGTATGGCAAGAATCAATACAACACCTACTGATTAGGAAACCATGGATATATGAATATTGATTTTGTTTTTTGGAATGTCAGATTAGATATAAGCACCAAGGCACAAATGCCAGGATGACCTGAATATCATGTCCATTTTGGTATAGCAATTTGTATAAGCATCAAAACATAAATGTCATGATGACCAAAATACGCCTTGCATTGTAAACACATCAAACAGTCAAGAGATCATTCTAAATCCAATGTGAATTACCCGTAGTGACAATTATCATTCACATCCTTAGGTAAGATCGTGTTTCACAGTAGGAGAAAGAACTCACTCAAAAAGGCAATAGTTAGATCAAACTTCCTTGGATTTTTTAGGTATCAATGGTTGAGGTACGCATGGCCATCCAATTCAAGATAGAGGCTCTTACAGTCAGACACCATTTCAATCCAGAATTTCCAAAGTTGTTAGATTTTCACATACAAGTAGAAAACAAAGAAAAGATTATGCCCCCAGTCATTACTCTCTAAATCCTATAAAGGACATCATCGAAGAGCTCGAAGAAACACAATATGCAAAAATCTCATTGTGTATCATTAAGCATACAAGGAGATAAAAGCTTGTAAAAAGCATAGATTGTTTTCAGTTTGTGTTTGATGTTTGATTCCATTGTTGTAGATGCAAAATCCTTTCTAGAGATAAGACAGATTGACTGACTCGAATGAAGATTCAAAGGACTCTAACTGGATATGATATGTCTAAGATACATTGGAGGCCATAGGATAGGACTTTGATTGCCCCCAAGTTTGAACATTGATAGGATATAGACACTCGAGTTGATTGGTGTACAGACTAACTTATTAAAAATAAGAAAGCAAAAATAAATCAAGAAATATGTACAAACTAAAGCAAGACTAAAAGCTGGGAAAGACCAAGATTGTGCTGATAGATGGAACATTTTGAAACAAGTGGCACCCGTTTGTCAAGTTTTCACCATCTTGGCAGAGATTCTATTTTTGCTACCAAGGTGCCTGTTTCCAGGTTTTCACCAAGGCACTTTTTCTTTTTCTCATTTTTTTTGTATTTTTCATTTTTCAATTTTTTTGTACTTTTGATATTTTTTACTTTTTTTGTGAATCATCAAGGTGCCTATTGCTAGGTTTTCACCAAGATGTTCATTTTTTCAAGACTTTTTCCAATTTTAAAGATTTTTTCAGGAAATTTTACTATAGACTGAATGCCTTAGGCATAGAATTTCTTTAGATGGAGAACGTTGATTGGTTCTCAGAGTTGTTCTCCTTCAGTCATTGAGAGTTGATAAGCACCATAGCCAAAAGTAGCAATGATAAAAAAAGGGACCTAGCCAGTTGGGTTCAAACTTCCCCTTGCGTTCTCGATGTGATTGATTTTTGGGATTTTCTCTCAAGACTAGATCACCAACCTGAAATTCTCTGTGTCTGACTTTCTTGTTGTAACCTCTAGACATTCTCTTCTAATATACTTTGAGATGATCATATGCTTCTTGTATCCACTCATCTAGTAGTTCAAGTTCTTACAACCTAGACACTCTGTAGTCATCATCAGTTACTAGAACATGCATTCTGATTCTTAGTGATGGGATTTCAACCTCAATAGATAGTATCGCTTCAGACCCATAAACTAAAGCGAAAGGTGTAGCCCCAGTAGGCATTTTGATACTTGTTTTGTAGGCCTAGAGAGCTGGATTGATCATGAGATGCCAGTCTCTTCCTATTTTATTAACTGTACAGTGCAAGATTTTCAATAGATTCTTGTTAGAAGCCTCTGCTTGTCCATTCCCTTGAGGATAGTAGATAGATGACCAATGTTGTGTAATCTTGAATTTAGCACATAAATCATCTAGATCTTTGTTCTTGAATTGTCCACCATTATCTGTGATTATGGAATGAGGTATCCCATATCTGCATATGATATAGTTCAATATGAACATAGATATTTATTTTCTAGTTGCTTGTGTCAAAGGGACTGCTTCTACCCATTTTGTAAAATAATCTGTAGCTGTGATTATATGGGTATGTCCATTAGAAGAATGAGGATGTATAGCTCCTATAAGATCAATGGCTCATTGATGAAAAGGCCATTGTGTAGTAAAGGGAATTAAATCTCTCCCTGGAGCATGAATTAAGTTTCCATGCACTTGGCACTTTTGACAGTTCTTAGCAAACTTGCTAGACTCTTTCTCCATTTCAGGCCAATAGTACCCAGCCCTAATAAGTTTTTGAGCTAGTGTTAAACCATTCAAGTGTGACCCACAAATACCATCATGGACTTCCTCTAACGCACATTGAGACTCTTCCCATTCTAAACATCTAAGTAGTGTACCATCTAGACCTTGTTTATACAGATCATGACCAATGATGACATATCAGGAGGCATTACGAATAAGGTATCTCTTTTCATGGTGGTTGAAGGTATCGGGAATGATTTGGTCTTGGAGATAGGAGAATAGGTTTTTGTATCTGGATGAATCATGACCAACAACAGTGCAGATCATGTGGGTTTCAGGGAAATCATATGCAGGATAAGATAGTGCTTCCACTAGGAACTCATAGTGTAGCTGATGTTCAGGTTGTAATAAAGTAGATAGCATTTCCATTGCATCAGCAACCCTATTCTCTATTCTAGGTATTTGCTCAAATGTGATAGATATGAAATACTTCTTTAGATCATCTACCATTCTTTTGTATGGAATAAAATTTTCATATTTAGTCTGGTACACATCATTGACTTGATGGATAACAAGTTGGGAGTCTCCATGAATGTGTATCTTTGTTACTCTCCACTTAGTTGCTAGTTTTATGCCATTAAGAAGGGCTTCATATTCTGCAATATTGTTTGTGCAAGGGAACTTTAATCTGAATGCTTTAGGTATGGAGTATCCTTGAGGAGTTATAAATAATATGCCTAATCCTGATCCATTCTATGTATAGGAGCCATCAAAGAATAACTGCCATCCTCTAGAAGAAAGAGTCATGATAGAGGAATCTGGAAATTCCATTTGCATTGGTGTATCATCAACCATAGGTGCATTTTCTAATTGATTAGCAATAACCTATCCTTTTATAGCTTTTCTTTCAACATATTCAATGTCAAATTCACTTAAGAGCATGACCCATTTAGCTAATCTACCCATGAGGGCAGCTTTGCTTAGTAGGTACTTTAGTGGATCAATCTTAGCTAACAAATGTGTGGTATGCACCAACATATAATGTCTTAGTTTCTATGATGCAAAGATCACAGCTAGACAAGCCTTCTCAATCATAGAATAATTCTTTTCGTATGCCATTAATGTCCTACTGATATAGTATATAGCTCTTTCCTTTTTGTTCTCATCATGTTGTTCAAGCAATGCCCCCAGTGATGTATCTATAGCAGAGACATATAAGATCAAAGGCTTCCCTGGAATGGGAGGTATTAAGATAGGATGATTTGATAGATACTTCTTGATATGGTTAAAGTTGTTCTCACATTCTTCATTCCATGCAAATGTCACACCTTTATGTAATGTTTTTGTAAAAGGTTGTGATATGTCTGCTAGCTGAGATATGAAGCGTCTGATAGATTGAACTCTTCCTTACAATGTCCTCATTTGACTAATGTTTTTGCGAGGTTGCATCTCCATGATAGCCTTTACTTTAGTTGGATCAACTTCAATGCCCTTCTTTGAAACTATGTATCCTAAGAGCTTTCCAGAAGTGACACCAAAAGCACACTTCTTAGGATTTAGTCTGAGACTAAATTTTTCCATTTTGTCTAGTATCTTGCTCAAGTCATTTAGATGTTTAGTTCTAATCATAGATTTTGCTAAAGTATCATCAACATAATCCTCCATAGTCCTATGCATCATCTCATGAAAAATAGATGTCATGGCTCTTTGATATGTAGCACCAGCATTCTTAAGCCCAAATGGCATGACATTCCAGCAGAAGGTACCCCATGCACATGTAAAAGTAGTTTTCTCTTGATCCTCTGGAGAAATTTTTATTTGATTATATCCAGAAAAACCATCCATTAAAGAATACATCTCAAAGCCCGCAGTGATGTCCACTATCATATCAATGTTAGGTAGTGGAAAATCATTCTTAGGGCATGCTCTATTTACATCTCTAAAGTTTGTGCACACTCTGATTGATTTATCTAGTTTTGAAATAGGTACAATATTAGAGATCCACTCTGCATAATCAATAACTCGAATGAGTCTGGCTTTTAGTAGTTTCTCTAATTCAGCTTTTACCAAGAGTGCAACATGAGGATGCATCTTTCTTAATTTTTGTTTAATTGGTTTAACTCCAGGAGCTATAGATAAATGGTGCATTATAAGATCAGGATCCAACCCTGGCATATCTAAATATTTCCATGCAAAGTTGATCTTCTTCTCTATTAGGAATGTTGTAAATTTTTTCTTTTCTTCTTCTGATAAAGATTGTGCTACATGGATCAACTATGGTTCCTCTATTGTTCCCAAGTTGATAGATTGAGTGGGCTCAATTAGAACTGGAGATCTATCCTGTAAATGACTCGGAAGGACATCAAATATCTCATCCTTAGGTGCCTTAGAGAGGTTTTCACCTTCAGATATGTCTTTTATTTTTACTTTTGTAGGTTCTGAGACTGCTACAAAGTGGTTTTCACCCTCAGAACTCCTTTTCTTTTTATTCTTATTCTTATTTTTTTGACTAAGATACTTGATGTCCGACTCTGTCATGCTAACACTCGGTTCACTGATGGAAATCCTCATAGGCTCAACTGCATTGAGGTAGCAAGCAAGGGCATAGTCATTCGGGAAGGTATAAATACCATGGCTTAGATTTGTGGAGGTTTGATCAAGAATTTCAGGATGTTAGATAGTCAAAATGGTGAAAGATTGGGAAAGAGTGTTTACGGATATGGATCTGTCATCATTGGTCCTAACCCGACGCTCGAGTTCAAAGGTGATATTACAACTTAAGACATTCAATATATGAATAGGCTCAATTTCATTGTGATAGTCCACTTCAGCCATTGGTGGATTAGACTCGATAAGTTCATCATTTCACTCTAGACTTACGTTGGGTTTAGGTGCATATTGGTGAATAACATCAACATGTTTCTCTGTAATAAGCTCATCTTCTTATGGAATGGCTCCCCATTCATAGTCATTAGATTATTCATCTATGCCTCTAGGAAATCTAAGAACATGAGTAAAGTTAGGATGAATACCCCAAGAAGGGTTACCCTCAGATTTTGATTTGAATTCATACTCATGAGAATCTATCTCAGAATAACTACCACCTTCCTCTTTGTCTATTGGATTGTCTTTGAGATTAGTTGGTTCTTGTGTTGCAACTATCTCTTGCTTTATAGTAGGTTCTTGTGTTTCTACCACATTAATTCTTTTTATTGGATCATCTTCAGCATCAATGAGGTCTTTGATTTCTTTAGGCAAATGCTCATAGGAAATGAGCTCATCAGTGGTGTCTGATTCATCACTATCAGATTGTTCAGTTATTTCCTCCTTTAGTTGATTTGCTATGAAAGGCTCAATTTGTTCTAGAACATGTGGGGAGTTCTTGCTAAGACATAAAGGCTTCTTCATGTATCCTAGACCTATTGTATTCTTGTTGGCTCGACCACAATGTTCAAGAGGTGACATAAGACCTTTACCCTGTAATCCTAGAGGTCATTTTCCTTTATATCCCATCTTAGCTATCATTTTATCCCCTGGGCCATATGACTTAGAAGGAACCTTCGATACTTTAGAGTCACTAGGTGGAACAAATTGGGATTCAGGTTCATCTTTGTGAAGCCATGCAAGCACCGCTTCATCTTCTTCAAATTCTTGCTTAGGTACTTTCTCTACAACAAATTTTCCTTTATATGCCTCAAGAGGTTCCTTAGATTTTGGTTTGAACTGCTTTTGAGCTTGCCCATAAGACTTAGGGGAGATATGGAGAGATGTCAAAGACAAGACTGGCTCTATAGTATATTCTCTCATACCAATTTTTTTGATATTGACCTCTTTTGCAATGTCTTCCATCTTAGAGGTGGATGCTACATCTGTTTGCTTAGTGAAAGATTCTCTATTATTAGGAACAAGTTTATCTACATTTTCCTTCAATGCATTGCAAGTTGTTGACACGTCAGCTAGAATGGTTACCTCTACTCTATCACAAGGGAATTTCAAGCACTAATGGTATGTAGAAGGAAAAGCTCTCATCTCATGTATCCAAGGTCTTCCTAGAAGGATGTTGTAAGCCAAAGGTATATCAAGAACTTGACATATAGTATCTCCAATGATAGAACCTATTCTGATAGGCAAGACAATTGTTCCCTTGGAGGATCTTTCCTCTTCATCATATGCTTTGATAGTTATTTTCTTTCTAGGATCAATGGTTGTTTCTGAAAATCCCAATTGTGTGATCAAGTTGTAAGAACAAATATTTAGACCAGTGCCTCCCTCTATCAACACACGTTTGACACTACGGTTTTGGATCAAGACTTCAATATGCAAGGGTTGGTTATGCAGATGACTCAAGGAGTTATCATCATCCTCTGAAAAGGAGATATACTATGGAGACATAAGATGACCAACCATAGCCTGGAATCTGTCTAAATCTAGGTTATCTAGAACATTGGATCTGAGCAGAGCTTTGTCTAGAATGGCTCTATGAGCTGGAGATATCCGAAGCAACTCAAACATGGAGATTTTAGCATTAGTATGTTGGAGTTGTTGAATGATATTGTATGAAGTAGGCCTCATATCCTTAGAATTTAAAGATTTAAATGTTGCCCTCTGTTTAGAAGTAGAAGATAGATTGAAAGGTACCTTAGGGACATTTGATTGATCTGGGATTTGTCCTTGTAGGTGTGCTTGAGCTTGTGATCAAGTAACTGCGTTAGCTGATTGATTTTCTCTATCTCTTCTTACAATTTTGATGACATTGCAATGCTTAGATAGGCTTGGTTCAACCATATTGATAATAGTATTATTTCCAAGATAGGCATAATTAACCTTACCACCCATATTACGCTGAGAAGATGAATCTCCTTGGCTATGCTTTGGAAATGGTTCAGTGAATGATGTGTGATCATTATTTCTTTTAGGATTATCAATCGCAATTTCTCCACTATCAATCTTGTCTTGAATGGTATGCTTCAAGCGCAAGCAGTTATTAGTTTTGTGACCTTTACCTCGATGGAAATCACAGTTGTCATTCTCTCTCCACCATTTTGGCTTAGGATCAAGATCAGATTGTCGGATCTCAGGCAAAGAGATGATTTTATTAGCCAGCAGAGTTCTCATAGTTGATTCCAAAGATTTTCCAAGAGGAGTAAACTATCATTTATTATCAGCAGACCAAGATTTGTATTCTGGCTTCTTTTGAGATGATTCAGACACCTTTTGTTCTGAAGCTTTGATGGCTTGAGTACCAATGGTTAGATTGAAAGCAAGTTCCTTAGATGGGGCATGGAGATTATCAACAACACCATCTATGATGATGCCCTTATTCTTGTTCCAATTTTTGTTCTTATCCTTAGAACTAGATTCATACTTGTCCTTTTGAAGTGTGACGTCTCCTTTTTTCACAAGTGCTTTTTCAATTTTGATTGCATTATCTACCATCTTGTCAAAAGATGTATGATTTTGCATTTGTAAAGGGTAGTTGATTTATGGAACAAGATTGTTGATGAAGATTTCCAGCTTCTCAGTTTCTGTAATAGGCCTAGCATATAGAGAGAATTTCTTCCTCCATCTTTTGAGAAATGTCAGGAATGGTTCTCCTGGATATTGTTTGAGATTGCAGATATCAATCATGGTGATTGGATGTTGGATGTTGTAGGAGTATTGCTGATAGAACAATTTGATCAACTCCTCAAAGGTTTTGATTGTAGGAGGCATCCTAGAGAACCAATTAATGGCTGCTCCTCCCAGAGATTGAGGGAAAAGATGCATCAGATAGGTTGGTTCGTGCATGAAATCCATAGATTGAGTATAAAATTCTTTGACATGATCTTGAGGATCAGAGTTTGCATCATACTTATCATATTTTGGAATTTCCACCCTTTTAGAGAATGGTGGCATATACAAGTCTTTATCGAATGGAAAAGGACATAGGGCCTCCATGGAGAACTCCTTAGGTTCTTTTTCTTTTTCCATTTTGTTAAGTTTTACTTGCATGGCATGCATTTGTTTCATCATAGCTGAAATATGTGTTTCTTCCTCATGTGTAATGATATCTTCCACATTAAAATTGGGAGGAAGTTTAGCTCCTTGATGAGCTAATTGTAAAAAGTATGTTTCTCTATCTTCTTTCAAGAAATGCTTCATCATTCTTTTGAAGTCATCGTCATTTTGATACCGAGCAATTTCTTCAGGTGTGGGTTCCTAATCTGCACCATGTTGAGATTGAGCTCTTTGAGAGCCATGGTTTGTCCCTGCTTGAGACATGGTAGGAGTTTTAAGACTCCCTGGGATAGATCAAGGAGTTTGTTCATTACCTCCATGAGTTGATGGAGGGGATATGTATTCGGTTTTTAATCAAAAGTTGCCAAGACCGTCGTCTTCATAAAGACCAGAATTGTAGAGTTGCTCAAGATTTGAACCCTTGATAGTGGTTATAGGTAAGGTATGGGATGCTTCTCTAGATTTCTTGTGAGAGGAAGCTCTAGTTTCCACCGTTAACCTTGGGTGAAACAAAAGAATATGATGAAGACAACTAAAGAAAGATCTGATTCAAGAAGATCAAATGATGCAACCTTGTCAAGGTTTGATTGATTGAAGCTTAGATTAGACATAAATGAAGGATACTATGCCCTGGATGTATGGGTAGATGCCCAAAAGATAGCGGACACGAGTTCACAACACTTATCCGTTTTGAAGATGGATTGAAGATTGATAGTTATGACAAGGTTTTGACACAAGATGAAAAGGACTCAAATCGATTAAATAGAAGGCTAAATTAGATTCAAAAGGCCACTTTAGGAAAATGATAGGATTCTCAGTAGTTGCTGCTCTGATCTTGACATAGTGATTTTCTGGACAGACTCTGGAAATAGGCTGGAAAAGCTCGGTCTCTGACAGTTCTAACAACTTTCTGGCAATTTTTCAAAATTTCTCAAATGACTTTCTGCAGGTTCATATGATAGTGGGTAGGCTATGAAATGACAATTGACAAACTCGTATGATAGTTGCAAAACTCGCACGATAGTTGATAGCAAGGTTTTTGACTTTTTGAATTAACTGGCAGAAAAACTCGTACGACAATATACCAGCTACCATACGACAATCTGGGGGTAATGAAATGACACTTTCCAAAATTTATACGACTTTCTGACTTTACAAGATGACTTTTGACTCCAAAAAGGTGTTTGACATCAGATTTTGCAATTTTTCAAATTTTCAGTTTCAGATTGTTCACAAAATTGTTTGTCCAAATTTGAAGATTGTATCGGATTGATTTGTTCTTAGTAACCAAATAGATAAACAGGCATGCAAAATAGCAAGCAAGTGATTTCAAGCATGTCTGAAAACAATGAATAGGGGACAAAGCAACCTTGTGCATGAACAACCAAGTGACTAAATGTGCTAATCCCTAGGAGTGCTAACAGTGTATGTTCCAAAAAAATTTGCAATAACGCACATAGTCCTAGAAAATGAAAATTTGGCCTCACTAGGGTTTGTAGTAATGGTCTGACTTTGCAACTTTTGTGATCTCAAGAGGGTGAACTCCAATCCAAGCACACTAGGGTTTTGACATAGTCTGAGAAATTAATCAATCAGGAGCTACTAGGGAGATCTAACAGCCCAACAAGAGACCACACCTGTGAAGATTTCCTCCATAAGGACATTTATATAGCGGCTGTTGCTACCATGGTGAAAATGGCTATTAGCACTTGAGGTTTTGTCAACGTGGTTGACCCAATTAAGGGAATGTCCACTATGATTAACCCTCTCTAAAGGTGACTCACAAAAGATACCACATGGAGACTGATTCCAGATTCAACGATATGAGTTTCTGGTACCACCCAAAAAGGGAGTAGAGCATAGTCCTCTAGCCTTTTCACTTTTAACCCAAACAAAGCAGACAAATTAATCTGACACACTAAGACCAAGATTATCTCACAAAGATCTATGATGTCAACCACTTATGATCTATCAACCTCTCCGGAGAGAGAATGTATCAATCAGAAGCTGAAGATGCACAAATCTAGTAGAACATGAGATGCTCTTAGTAACCTCCCTACCTACAAGGGTTCCTTCATTGAGAAGAGTTTCACTGGAAACCCACTCTCTCAAGAACCATGAATAGTTTTCATAGGGCCTATTTACTATGTGTAACAAAGATGCTGAAAAGCAAATCTATGTTCTTTTTTATAGCCCAAAATGAAATCTGTGATATGAAAGCAATAAAGGTCACACAAGCTTGACACACAAGAGTTCTTTTTAATCTAAATCAAAATGTTATCAGCTGAGAAGATTACCTGAATTCCTCACAATGTGCTTAGTGGAATTCTTACCTATTTTTAGCAATTCTCACACTTTTTCCCAATCAAAATTAGTAGAAATCAATCAGAAATAGAAAATTTCAATTGTTAATGTTAGCTATCAGTCCAAATCAGGGAAACAAATCTAGAAAATTGCCTGAAAAAGAGAAATGACAATTGAAACCTAGCACTAAAACTCGTACAATAGTGGGTCACCGACCAAACGACAATCCAAAAACTCATACGATAATGGGTATCAGATCATATGACAAAAGAAATTCCAAATGACACTGTGTTTTTGATGGTACGATCCTCGATCAAATCAACTATCATATGATAGTGGGTACCTCTTGATACAAGTTTCTGACAAAACTCATACGAAAATTGTACGAACAAAAATTAAAAATTGCAGCTTGGAACAGAAAATGATAAGATGATAGAAATTGATAGAAATTGAATGGAAACCCATTTCAGGGCCCCACGGTGGGCACTAGAAATGTGTGTGTGAATTTTGTACCTAGTTGTAGACACAACACTTCAGTAAAACATTAGAGGTTAGCAGAAATCAAAATCGTGCAGTGAAATGGAAACTAATCTAACCAAGTGATTTACTGCCTTCTAGTAGATGTGAGTATGTATTCTCAGATTGGACCAAGATCAGTGACCTTGACAACACCTAAATGAAAGATTTGAATGTAGAATCTAGATATGAGATGAATGCAAATTAATCTATATTTTTGGATTTTATGTGCAATAAGATGAAACAAATTGATATGAATCTATTCTATATGAAAAACTAATATGACATGCAATTAATCTAACAATGATATGCTAAATGATATGAATGCTCAAAATAATGAAAATCTCACAACAGCTTGGATTCGCAAAGATTTATTCTTCAATCACCAATTTGACAACGTGAGGATGCAATTCATGGATGGATCCAAAATGAAGAGCTGAGGCCTTAATTTATAGAAATCTAGGACTTTGGAGGTGCATGGAAAAAGCCATAAATCACTCTTGATAAACTCAGGTTGATTTTTGAGTTATCAAGAATTTAGAGATAGATTAACTCACAAAAATCATGCAAATCAGCTTTTTGATTTAAATCGGAAGTTGAGATCAACTTTCAACTCAAAAGAGAGTTGAGTTTATTTTTAAAACAACTTGAATTGATTTTCTGATTTAAAGTTTAACTATTTTTTTGGATGTGCATAATTAATATGAATTAATTTAATAAATAAAGTGATTTATCCTCAACTTAACTGATTTTAAAAATAAAACAATTGATTTATGGGTTAATCAATTATTAAATCAAAATTTTATTCAAAAACAATATTATTAAATTTGACAATTGACATTAATTAATTAAATAAGAATTTAATCAATTAGTCATAGGATATTTGATTTATTGTCAAAATGAAATAATACAATTTAGGAATAAATATAATTAAATCTAATTAAATAATTAAGTTGCAGTATTAAATCTAATTAATTAAATATTTAGAATATTCAATTAATCAAACTTTAGGATAAATAGGATTTATCACCAAATAATCATTAAATTAAAGATAATTAGGATAAATAGGAATAAGGAATATTCCCCGATGTAGAATTTAGGATAATCAATTAAGATTCGATAATGTGTCGATGTGCCTTAGGTTAGGACTTTGATGTCAATTTCATTCGATATGTCGATATAGGAGGTTAATGAACCTATAGCCCATTTTTTAGGTATTACAATAACCACACCAAAAAGTGAACTTCTTCAAAGCTTCATCTACATGGATCTTGGTATCAATACCTGCAAATGAAAGGGGAGAACCATGGGATGCTCACCTCCCAACCTAGGTCTCCATGAGACCACCCCTGAGCTTGGAGAACCAAGGCTAACGGGTATGCTAAAAAAAAATGCTCACAACAATACACGTATGCATGAACAACAATCAACTCCCATCCAAGGTTTTACAAATGAGTTTTCCAACTCATTGAGAAGGGTGAAGGTGGGCTTTTCCTACGAGGAGAATGCCATTGCATTTACATTTTCTCAACATGATTATTTCATTGCCTCTTCAAGGCTACATTATCAAACTTATATTCACAAACTTTCATTATCAACATCCTCAAGATGCAAGAATACAAATGGCTTCATGGTGCCCATACCCCATGAATTTATCCCTCTTCTCCAAGAGAAGAGACTCTCACTACAATGGAGAGCCCAACTAACCCCTTCACCCAAGGCCACTTCTTCCCTTCCCAAAGGGTGAGTAATGCCTTACTCCCATGAACCAAACTCCCTCATACAAACAAAAATAAAACCATAAGCATGAATTCAAACCCAAATCCCATCCCATTCAACACAATATCACAACAATACATAGAATTTATATGCATGAGAGAGAAAGAACAACATGCTAATCTATTGGAAACAAGAAAGTAAACTTCCATGGCAATGAGTAAACCAACCTTCACAAGTTTTATGGTAAAATGATCTTTGAGAAGAGCCCAATCCCTTATCCTTTCCTCTTCCAAACCTAATTGTCTCTAAAATTAGAGAGTGGGTGAACACCCACTAAGTCTCTCCCATCCCACTAAAAATGCCTCTAAAATGTACTCAATAACTAGCATTAATTGGGACATGACACCAAGTCCTTAGTCTTCCATATTGTCTCCCCTCTTAATTGTGGGTTTGGCAAAGAGTGTGCGGCAAGTTAGAATGCATGTGGCCACTTCCATTTTCGCCACTTTTGAAAAGTAGGCTTTTTGGAGGCCCATAATGAGGTTCTAGGCTTTCTCATAGGTAAAAACTAACCCCCAACCCAAGGTACCTACTTAGGGTTAGCTAATTTAGGCTAAAACTACACTCTAGGATCACTTTTGACCCCTCTAAAGTACCCCTAAAGTCCAAATCCGAGTTCCCAACTTGATGTGATCCCTACATGACATCTACAATCAAGTGGGACTTAATACAATATTATATGGGTTTAGGAGGTTCTTCACAAGCCCTAATTGACATGTCATCTTCCACATATACAATACAAGTGTCAAGTGACACCAAAAAAATACACATCACATCCACTATGACATGTCCTAATTGACAACATGAAGTTAAACTAATAACACACATGGATTTAACATTTACAACAAGATCACATTACAATGAGATTTTCAATCCCATATCAGAATAAACCTTGGCTTACTCAATTCACATATGTTTAGTCTTGATTCTCCAAATAATTCTATGGTTCTCTTTCCTACACACTAAACTCGAGCATCAGTAGTCCAAGGTAATAAAGTCACATGAATATACATATTCAATTCATAATTAACAACATAGATCAATGTGCATATTTTAATTCTAATTACAATTTTTCATCCAATAATGTTTAAACATCATAACTCCATAACATCCATGAAATTATCAAATCTAATCATGATCAAGTCTTCTCATCAATTCACATAACTAACATGCATAATCAAAATCAACTACATATTCTAGGTTCTAATCCACATAATATAATAATCATCATCAACATAATATCTCGAGTCTATGTCAGGATAATCAAAAGTGTGTCAATGTATCAAATCATGAAGTATCAAAATTCAAATGATCAAAACTACTATGATGAGTCGGGGTGAGGCCTCACAACCTAATAGCCCTTGATTTACCCAAATGTCAGGTACATCACAGAGATGTGATAATCCTAGTACATCTATGTGAGTTGACTCACCATCATCTAACTGCCTCACTACCTCACCAATCACTGGATGGTGCGACCGAAACATGATATTGGGGAAGTCAACCTGCAATGCAAGCAACAGCACATGATTAGTATCCAATGGAAATCATGATGCCACTCAATGCAAAACTTAATTTGAATCTCTACAACTATCCTAACCTGGCTATTAGACTATTTAACTTGGCTCATTCGATGCAAAATCAACTCACAAAGCCCTCAATCTACCTCCTTTTTCCATGCAAAGACTTGTCTTTCAGGCACAATCCCACGTGCGGAAGTAGAGATCTTGCATGAAGATTCACAATGATGTGAGCCTCCATATCAGCTCACATGAGGAAACTCCCCTTTCGAGGGTTTCTCGCATGAATTCTAGGTATCCCGTGCGCGAGTCTGTGAAGAGGCATCCACGAGAGAGTGTTTTTATGTACTCTCTCATGCGAGAACCCTCATCGGCCCATGTGAAGAAACTCTTTTCTCATGCGAGTTCCCATGAGCTAATTCCTAAAACGTGCTACAAATCATCTAAATCTATTGAAATGCGTAAAAATTTGAAGTACAAGGTAAGTTCTCGACTACTTATAGGTGTGTCATATGTCGATGGCCGGTTGTAAAGCTTCAAACGCTTGAATCAATGCAACTTCACCGGAACTCCTACCACTTTCACTTAGAGCTCTCTTTTTTTGCAAAGTCAAAGGTTTGAAATAAATTGAAAATGACCCTTTTGGGCCTTATATAGGTTTTGATCTAATTTTCAAAAGTGCTTTGTTTTCCGTGAAAACTTCACCCTTGTCTAAATCGACCGCTTTGAATCCATTTTCAGGATCGATATCGAAATATGACCCTTCTACATAGCTCAAAATCACGTTTTAAAATTTCTGGGACCAATGTGATCA
The DNA here is from genome assembly GCA_027943335.1 of Chamaecyparis obtusa. Taxonomy (NCBI): domain Eukaryota; kingdom Viridiplantae; phylum Streptophyta; class Pinopsida; order Cupressales; family Cupressaceae; genus Chamaecyparis; species Chamaecyparis obtusa. Next base: position 1,954,284 of record BSBK01001383.1, read on the forward strand.
GATGCTTGTGCAGTTGACCTTTTGATGTTGCATTCTTTCCAGAATCACATCTCATCATCATTTTCTTGACATCTTCACCTTTTTTCATCAAAAGTAAACTCTTGTCAACCTTGGTCAAACTTGGTCAACCAAACCTTGAAATCACTCTAGATCACTTCTGAATCTTCTCGATTCTTCTGTAATCTGTTCTAAGTTCTTCTAGACCTCTGATTCTATCTCTATCTACAACCTATTACTATCCATCACCTTTATGATGTTTCATCCCTCAATTTTTCTCCCAAGGGGGCAAGATGATTGCATCATTGAATCTCATCGAATCAATTCAATCTGATCTAAATTAAAAAAGTCCTCATCGCTAGGGGCATCTCATCACTTAGGGAATGTTCAATTTTTCATACCTCATGATCAAAATTGGATGTTCCATGATCTCGAATCACTAGGGGCATCTCTGTGTCTTGCATCTTGTCATCTTACTATTAGGTATCTGAGTAATCTAACTTAGAACCCTGGAATCAAGCTTCATTCTGGAGATGGTTCTTGAAATCTCTATTAGGTATCTGAGCAATCTAACTTAGATCCATGAGAATCAAGCTTCATTCTGGAGATGGTTCTCAAAATCTCCTTAGGTATCTAAGCAATCTAACTCATATCCCTGAGAATCAAGCTTCATTTTGGAGATGGTTCTCTAAATCTCTACTAGGTATCTGGGCAATCTAACTTGGATCCTTGAAATTCAAGCTTCATTCTCGAGATGACTCTCAAAAGCTCTTTTAACCGGGATCTGGGTAATCTAACCTAGATTTCAAGGGACTAAGATTTGTTCTGGAGATAGTCCTAAAAATTTGTATCAATTATCATCCAATAAAATAGTATTGGGGAAATCTAACCCTGACTCTTGAAGATTGAGCCTCATTTTGGGGGATAGTCTCATAAAAGGTGATAACTTAACTGGTGTCTTGGCAATCTAACCTAGACTGCCAAGGGCTAAGCTTTGTTCTGGAGATAATTCTAAAACTCTCATCAATCATCACATCAAACTATTCTTTGAATCAATGAGTTGCTCGCACATCAATTCAAAGAGGGTAAAAATGCTATCATCAAAGTCCTATTGTCCTAGGCAATTTTGAGTCCCAATTGACTCTACTTGACTTAGTGTCAAATGTAGAAAACCCTAAATCTGCATCAATCACATATTATATTTAATTCTTAAATATTAAGTATAATTGGCTAAATAAACCCTATGATTAATTAATTTAATTACAAAGTCCTAGCACTTTAAATAAATTAAATCCACCCCTTTTAGCTAAAACACATAAAAATGAATTAAATAATATTTGGTTTTTAAATAAATACTCTCATTTCAATAATTGAATTTAATTATTCAAATAATTGAGAAAATCCATTTATGAGGTCATATTGCATTTATTAAATCAAATATTCTCTCCAAAATCCTCTCTTCAGTTCAGAAAAGGAAACTTTGAGTTAACTAGAAATCCAAAAGTTCAACAAATTAGTTAACTACTCCACTCACTCAAAAGGCAAATAGTTAACTGTCTCTCTACAGGAAACTTTCTATTATGAACTAGACTTCCTTTCAATCTCCACCGTTCATCCCGTTCAATCTCGACTCTCGATTGAGCCTAGGATTCTATAAAAGAAAACTCTTTTTTCTCATTTAGGGAGATGCAAATTTTTGAGTATCGAACCTCTATCGAACTAATACCTCAAATTGTGTGCATGTAAGCTTTCATTAATTGCCATTTTAATATCATTTTCTAGATATCATGCTTAGATTAAACAATGTATTTCATTATAGTTTAATTTTCTTTCATTGTTATTAGATTAATTTCATCTTTCATTCTCTCTAGATTAATCTTGCACTCTCATCCTAGCATAATTGCATTTAACTTTTTAGTCAAATCCTCCATTCTAGTGCTATTCTATGGTTGTTGGGCTCTCAATTCTGAGAGCTACTCAAAACCCTACCTAGATAGGAGGCAACATGTTGAATCATCTAGGAATGTAGGATGAATGATCTCACATTCATTCTTGTATGTATCTGGTGAATAATGACTATGTTGAAGTGTATGGCTAAGTTAGAGGCCCACATTTAGCATATACACTCTTAAGGGTCCTAATGGTTCATAAGGGCTCTTAAGGGGTTCTAGGACACCTTATGACCCCTTACAACCCCTAAGTACCACTGAGATGTATTCTTAAGAGTTCTAAATGGTCGTAATGGCATTAAAGGGTCTTATAACACATTATGACCCCTTAAAAGCCCTTAAGACCCATAAGATGTATTCTTAGGGGTCCTCAAGGGTCATAAGGTGTCTTAAGAGATCCTAGGACACCTTATGACCCCTTACGACTCCTAAGATGTATTCTCAGGAGTCCTAAAGGGTCATAAGGGGTCTTAAGGGGATTAATTTTTCCTAGGATAAAGATAATCAATAATTTTTTGTGACATTTAAAAATTTTAAGGTTTCCTCATGACAGATTCATCCTCCCTCTTAGTCTTGTAGTTTGTTCAACAACAACAAAATTTATATTCAACTATCTATCTTATTTCTTATTAACTAGCATTAGAATAGAGTATTTTTAAGTCAAAAATTAAAGGATATAACCTCTCTAGTGATTCTACTTTGGAACCTAGAAGCAACCTACAATCCTTTAATTGTTTTCATGTTTCATTGGATAGTTGAGTTGATAATGTATCAATGGTGCAAATCTAGGTGGTATTTTTGAAAGATATCAACATCCTAATGGTACATTACAATGTAATATATAGTGCATCTTGGGTATATGCACAAAGATGGGGGACCAAAAAGGTGCCACTTTGCTTTTTGGTCCCCCATCAAGCATAGTGTGTATGCACTAAAGGGTGTACACCCTATAGGGCACACGCCCTATGGCTTGGGTTGCCCAAGCCTTAGGCTTGGGCAATCCAAAGCATACCACATGCACCCTATAGGGCGCATGCGCTTTGAAAAACTCTTTTTAGTGTTTTTCAAAGTGCATGCACCCTATAGCGGTCATACGCTTTGAAAAAAGCATATTTAGTGTTTGTTGCAAGTTGGAAAGTTCATTTTGCTTTCCTCAAACCCATTTTTGTAGCAAAAGGAGCCTTCCCAAGTGCGTACGCAGTCTTGTTTGGGCTTGGTGAATCCATAGTTTTCATTCATTCATCCATCTAATGGCTCCATAGCATCGTCAAGTTCGATCTGGAAGAAGAGGTAAGTGTTTTTACAACACATGCCTCTTATTTGTTTTAAAATTTCAGTTTTGTAGCAATTTGTTTTGTTAAAATTTGTGTGTAATGAAGATTTTAAAATCTAGGTTTTTTAATTTCCAGGAAGAAATAATCTTCCTCAACCAAACCCTCCACCAAACCCTCTGTCCCCTCATGAAGAAACAAATGAAGAAAATGAACCTCAATTGCCTCCACCAATCAAGAAACCTCCTCCTGGAATACAATAAAATTTGATGAACCAAATTGAAAGAGGGAGAAAAGAATTAGAATCTTTAATTACGAGGTTAAAAGATTCTAGTGGTACAAATCCTAGAAGGGAAAGACTTGTGAAATTATTGGAAGCAATATTGACCCATGTAAGCTCGGTTAGTGGGCAAATTAATTTATGGCAAGATAAAATAGAAGAACAAAAATAATATTATGCAAATAAATTATCTTATGCAGACATAAAAAAGAAAAAAATCACAAAAGATGACATTTGCAAGCTATTTAAAAAACCAAGGATGGATACTCTTAGAACTACAACAAGGAGGTTCCCAATTCATTGGTGCTTAAATGAAGACATTAAAAACAATTTTTGGGAGAGATGGTGGATGGTCTTTGATTCACCTCCCTGTAACAATCATGAGGTTCCTATATATTTCTTGACGAAACTCTATTGTGAGTTTGTACTCAAGGAGGTGCCAAATTATTTTGACTATCTAGATTCTTAGGGTAGAGGAGGGGGGTCATCATTTGATAGAGTGGGGGCACATCGTGACCCTAACGCACCTAGGGTTCCTATTGGAAAGCCATAGGTGGATCATGTTACTATTCCTTTCGTTGTGAAGGAACATGTAGAGGCGGACATACTAGGCACAATTAGTGCTCTGACACAGACTCTCATTTAATGTGCCACTCCTTTAGTTGAGGGTGACCATGGTCAATCTTCGAGGGGGCATATTTGTCAGTCATGTGGATGCTTGTGTACATTTGGTATTGCTGAGAGAGAGGAAGAGGATACTAGAATGATGACTGATAGTTTTCTAAATATGACATTTGGCATTGACACAGAGGTAAATATTTCCAAGTTCATTAAATTTCTTTGATCATATTTCATTTATAAAAGAATAACTAATTAATTTAGTATCTATTGATTATGATGAAAACTCAGGGCAAGAGTGTCAGTGGCGGTGGCAGTGGTAGTGGCAATGTTCCTCATGTCCCCTTCTACACATCATTGTCAATTCCACAAGTATGTATCAAATAAAACATTTTAATTAATATATTTGATTATTATGTAATTATATGAATAATTGTATCATAACTTATTGTGCATGTGCATTAGACGTTCACTAGTGGACCATCGACATTCACAATAGACAGTGAAGGGCCTCGTGCCACTTTCCTTGAGGTATCTTTATTTGCATGTTAATTTGATTTACTTGATTATATTTAATTAATAAATGAATGAGTAACTAAATTACTAGATAAATTATGATCAAAATCCAGAGGCACAATGATCACATTCTTTCACCTGGCTTTGTGACATCACCATTGAGTCCACAGGTATATATGTAATAATGCATTATAATTAACATGTCATTAGTATGTTCTTATATGAATGGTTATCTTATAATTTTCCATGTATATGTGCACTAGTTGAATGTTGGAGCTTTGACATCGACACCGCACACCGAAGGATGTGGTGGAACCTTCACGGAGGTATCATTTACTCATTAGTAGGGTTGTAAAAAATATATGTAATCTTGATAACTGCATAATACTTTTTTTGTTTCATTTTCAGTTATTGACATTAGAGACTCCTCCTTCTATTCGTGATACTTTGGATCATGGAGTAACTACAACAGTAGCTAGTTCTGAAGCATTGACTGAGGTATGAAAGAGATCACTTAATTTTAATTGTTATTTTAATAGTTTGTATTGAATTTTATAATGATATTCATGTATGTATTTTAATTATTATTTTGATCATTGTTGTAGGGACTTATTACTCTAGATCGCCAGCATGCACCTTTGGTGGATGAACATAGTGACTATTTGCTAGCGGTAAGTGAATATTCAATTTTATGTCATTATATAATTCAATTTTTATGTATATTAGTTATTGATGCTTAATTTTCTTTTTATCAGCTTGAGCTACAGAAGATTCTAGACAAGAGGATGAGTGAGCGCACTCGAAAGACTACAGCATCCACTGTATCTCCATTGACATGACGATCAAAGACAACTTGAGATTTGTTTTCTTCCCCTAGTGGGAAAGGACTAGATTAGGGATATGGATTGTATGCCTATATGGCATTAGTGGACATATTTTTTGTATATTGTATAAGTGATACTTTGTACATCCATTTGTCTTTGAGGAAGCTAGTTTAACTGTATTGAATATATTCAATGTATGACATTATTGGACATATATATTTGGCTTCATGCTCTACGAATATTTTTTTTTTATGTTTTAGGTATGCAATTCATGTGTTTGGTGTATTGATGTATACTAATTTATGTTTATGTGGATGTCTTATGCTTTGTAAATTTCCCATGCCTTATAGTTATGTTTGTATGTTTATCGATGTATGTTTAACTTTTTGACTGTGCTACAAATGCCAGTCACTGTCCTCAATAACAATCAATTCCTTGACTATAATAATAAAAAAAGTAATGAAATGAATACATAAATGTATAAATATAATATAAGGCAATATTTCTATGTCACAACCTATCCAAGATCATGTGGAATCAAACATTAAATATTCATTGGTGTGTTCCTTGTTCCACGGGACAGTCACAATATAAAGACATGACCTATGAATAGGTGAGGCAACATATGGAAAGGTTGTTGTCTATTGACCCCAATACTAGGCCTCTTTTGATCTATGGGTACCCTAATGTTGGCAAGAGTTCTCTTATTAATAAGATTACTAGGGTGGATATGGATGTGCAACCTTATGTTTTTACTACTAAGTCTTTGTTTGTCAAGCATACTAATTATAAGTACTTGAGGTATCAGGTTATTGATACCCTTGGTATTTTGGACCACCCCTTGGAGGACAGGAACACCATCAAGATGCTCAGTATTACTACCTTGGCTCATTTGAAGGTGGTTTTTTTTTTTTTCCTTGATGTTTCAGAGTCCTATGGTTATAGTATTGTGGGGTCCCTTAGTTGCTGATTGTACCCCTATACCAGTCATTGTCAATACACCAGTTAAATTCTTGGTGTTTTCAATGATGAAGGTAATGAAAAGATATTATAGCCAAGTCAAAATAAATGCAAATAAATGTTCCTACATCAAACTAAACAAGGATCACATTTAGATCAAGTACAATAGTTCACTATTGTTGACTGTACCCATAGGCCAGTGGAATACCAATGTGCAGAGAAATTTTGATTTTATTGATTCAAGCTAATACAAACTCGATCCATTTCAGATCAACAACATTCTCGCCCTGTCCACTCACGTGTATCCCTTCCAAAAAGACTCTAATCTTCCAAAAGACTGACTGGAACCTACAAACTAACTTCTAACTGTCCCCTAACTAACTGATTGTTAATGACAAACACTAGAATTAGTTGTCAAGTTGACAACAAAAGTTGTCAACTTGACAACCCAACACCCTTTTCCCACTCTAACTACTTATAAAAGGTTTAGAGACAACCTTTACAAACCAAACTAACTTATACTTCCTACTGACCCCTACTAACTCCAATTAAGCCCTATTTGGCTTATATTGCCAATATAGGCAATTTACAAGATTGTTCACATTTAGTGCTTTTAACACTATGTATAGGCTCTAATAGCCTTAGTACATATTTATAGACCCTTATAGGTTATTTCCATCAACCCCTATTCTAGGATCAATACATAACCATTCGTAGTGACCCCTAGGCACCTTTTAGGCTTCTCAGTGCCATTAATGCTTACATTTAAGATTGGGTTACAATATGATCAATACATGATCCAAATAACATTCCATGATCCAAATACATGATCAAATTTCAAAGTGGACCACAAGCCCTTTTGCATCTAAATACATATTTGCACTCATCCTACTGCTCGCTGCACAGTGGTCAGTGGCGTTTGAATGACTGTGTACCCAAAAAGGTTGTCAGTAGCATTTATCCGGCCATTCAAAGCTATTGGAACAGACGGTTCAATGCTACGACTGACGGTTTGAAAGATATGCAATGTTGGTCATTTGAACTGAGGAACACTATGAGTTCTAACATCGACCAAGAATGTGTTGCCAAATTTAAACAAACTTGAATCTATGAAAAATGAGATAGGCTATTGTAGGCCTTGGCAACACGGTCACATAGTACCTGAAGGATCGATGCTACCTCACACGAGCTTTGAGATATGACCCCATAAAGATCATTGATTTCATGCCGAAGGGACCTTGAGGGAAACTTCAGCCCAGAGTCATCGGTGGCATTTGAAAGACTGTGTGTGCTGAATGAGGTTGCCCCTAGTGTTTACCCAACCATTTTGAGCTATTGGAACAGACGGTTCGATGCTACGACCAATGGTTTGAAAGATACACAATGTTGGTCATTTGAACTGAGGAACATTGTGAGTTTTGACATTGATTGAGAATGTGTTGCCAAATTTAAACGAACTTGAATCTCTAAAAACCAAGATAAGCTATTGTAGGCATCAGCAACATGCTCCCGTAGCACTTGACGGATTGATGCTACCTCGCACGAACTCTGATATATGACCTCGTAAAGATTGTTGATTTCATGTTGTAGGGACTTTGAGGGAAACTTCAGCCTGGAGTTTTCAGTGGCATCCGAATGATTGTGTGTGATGAATGAGGTTTCCCTAGTGTTTACTTGACTATTTGAAGCTGTTGGAATAGACGGTTCAATGCTATGACCGATGGTTTGAAAGATACGCAACATTGGCCATTTGAACTGAGGAACACTGTGAGTTCTGACATCGATCAAGAATGTGTTGCCAAATTTAAATGAACTTGAATATGTGAAAATTGAGACAAGCTATTGTAGGCCTTGGCAACATGGTCCCGTAGTACCTGATGGATCGATACTACCTCACATGACCTCTGAGATATGACCTCGTAAAGATCGATGATTTCATGCTGATCAAAGGGACCTTGAGGGACACTTCAGCCTACAGTCGTCGACATCGTTCAAATGATTGTGTGTGCCAAATGAGGTTTCCCCTAGTGTTTATCCAGCCATTCAAAGCTGTTGGAATAGACCATTCGATGCTATGACCAACGGTTGGAAAGACACGCAATGTTGGCCATTTGAACTGAGGAACACTTTGAGTTCTGACATCGACCGAGAATGTGTTGCCAAATTTAAATGAAATTGAATCTCTGAAAAATTAAGAAAAGCTATTGTAGGCCTCAGAAACATGGTCCCGTAACACCTGATAGATCGATGCTACCTCGCACGATCTCTGAGATATGACCCCGTAAAGATCATTGATTGCATGCTGAAGGGACCTTGAGGGACCCTTTGGCCCAAAGTCATTGGTGGCGTTCGAACAACTATGTGTGGTGAATGAGGTTTCCCATAGTATTTATCTGGCCATTCAAAGCTATTGGAACAGACGGTTTGAAAGATATGCAACATTAGCCATTTGAACTAAGGAACACTGTGAGTTCTGACATCGACCGAGAATGTGTTGCTAAATTTAAATGAACATGAATCTCTAAAAACTGAGACAGGTTATTGTAGACCCTGACAACATGGTCTCGTAGCACCTAACGGATCAATTCTAGATCACTTGAGCTCTGAGATATGACCTCGTAAAGATTGTTGATTTCATGTTGAAGGGACCTTGAGGGACACTTCAGCCTAGAGTCATCGGCGGCATTCGAATGACTGTGTGTGTTGAACAAGGTTGCCCCTAGTGTTTACCTGGTCATTCAGAGATTTTAGAATAGATAGTTCAATACTACTACCGACAGTTGGAAAGATACACAACGTTGGTTGTTTGAACTAAGGAACACTTTGAGTTCTGACATCGACCAAGAATGTGTTGCCAAATTTAAATGAACTTGAATCTCTAAAAACTAAGATAGACTATTATAGGCCCCGATAACACGGTCTTGTAGCACCTAATGGATTGATGCTACCTCACATGAGCTCTGAGATATGACCCCGTAAAGATCACCAATTTCATGTTGAAGGGACCTTGAGGGACACTTTGGCCCAGAGTCATCAGCAAGGATCGAATGACTATGTGTGGAAAAAGAGGTTGCCACTAGTGTTTACCCAGCCATTCAAAGCTTTTGGAACAGACGATTCAATGCTATGATCGACGATTGGAAAGATACACAACATTGGTCATTTGAACTGAGGAACACTTTGAGTTCTAACATCGACTGAGAATGTGTTGCCAAATTTAAATGAACTTGAATCTCTGAAAACCAAGATAGGCTATTGTAGGCCCCAACAACATGGTCTCGTAGCACCTAATGGATCAATGCTACCTCACATGAGCTCTGAGATATGACCTCATAAAGATCATTGATTTCATGCTAAAGGGACCTTGAGGGACACTTTGGCCCAGAGTCATCGGCGGGGATCAAACGACTGTGTATGGTGAATGAGGTGGCCACTAGCGTTTACCTGACCATTCAGAGTTGTTGTAATAGATGGTTCGATGCTATGACTAACAATTGAAAGTTACGCAATGTTGGTCGTTTGAACTGAGTAACACTTTCAGTTTTGACATCAACCAAGAATGTGTTGCCAAATTTAAATGAACTTGAATCTCTAAAAATTGAGATAGGATATTGTAGGCCACAAAAAAATAGTCCTGTAGCACCTAACGAATCAATTCTACCTTGCATGAGCTCCAAGATATGACCCCGTAAAGATTGTTGATTTCATGTTGAAGGGACACTTCGGCATGGAGTCATCAGTGGCATTCAAACAACTGTGTGTGGTGAAGGAGGTTTCCACTAGCATGTACCCGACCATTCAGAGCTGTTGGAACAAATGGTTCAATGCTACGACTGGTGATTTGAAAGATACGCAACATTGGCCGTTTGAACTGAGGAACACTTTGAATTCTAACATCGACCGAAAATGTGTTGCCAAATTTAAATGAAATTGAATCTCTAAAAACTAAAATAGACTATTGTAGTCCTAACAACACGGTCCTGTATCACTTGACGGATCGATGCTACCTTGCACGAGCTCCAAGATATGACCCTGTAAAGATCATTGATTTCATGCTAAAGGGACCTTGAGGGAAACTTCAGTTCGAAGTCATCGATGGGGATCAAACAACTGTGTGTAGCAAACGAGGTTGCCACTAGCATTTTCTCAGCCATTTAGAGTTGTTGGAATAGACGGTTTGATGCTACGACTGACAGTTGAAAAGATACGCAACATTGGCCATTTGAACTGAGGAACACTTTGAGTTCTGACATCGACCGAGAATGTGTTGCCAAATTTAAATGAACTTGAATCTCTGAAAACCAAGATAGGCTATTGTAGGCCCTGGAAACATGGTCTTGTAGCACCTAACAGATTGATACTACCTCGCATGAGCTCCGAGATATGACCCCATAAAGATTGTTGATTTTATGTTGAAGGGACCTTGAGGGACACTTTAGCCCGGGGTCATCGACGGGGATCAAATGACTATGTGTGGTGAATGAGGTTTCCACTAGCATTTACCTGGCCATTCAAAGATGTTGGAATAGATGGGTCAATGCTATGACCAACGATTGAAAAGATACACAATGTTGGTCATTTGAACTGAGGAGCACTTTGAGTTCTGACATCGACTGAGAATGTGTTGCCAAATTTAAATGAAATTGAATCTCTAAAAACTGAGATAGGCTATTGTAGGCCCTGGAAACATGGTCTTGTAGCACCTGATGATTGCACGAGCTCTGAGATATGACCCACAAAAAATGCTTTAAATCAAGCCTTGTATACAATCCAATCCCATACCTGTGCATTTGAGAATTCTAAGAAACTTAACCTGCAAAAAATTCTAGTCAGTTGTTCATACAAGCATAAAATACATGGCTCCAAAAGCTTCTAGGGCTTCCACAACTATTAAACTAGATGGTATTAAAAGAGAGAATGAAGTAAAGGCTTCTCCAACTCATTGGCATAACATCATAAACTTCTTTTATTAATAATAAGAAATATTTTTACAACTCATCTCAATAGGAGCAGTGGAGGAACGAGCTAAGCAGAGAAAACCTCTGGTATTGCCCCAAAAAATAGAAGAGAATGGTTGTCATTAAATCTTACAAACTTCCCGTTATACATACAGGGTAATGCATGAGCAATTTACAATCCACCCAATTTACAGTGCTATATAAATTTGACATTACAATATTTTGTATCTCCATTTAGTCCAATGAACCAATTGGATCTACCCTACCCTTGATTGTCTCAAGTATTGCCTCGTGGTCTGACTCATGAACCTTCCAAAGAGTTATATTATGTGGTCTTCCCCCATATCTGATCAAGTGGACATTTGATACAACGATGAGGTTTTAATAATGAAGAATCTTTTTGTGTGTCTCCTAATCCTCAAACAGCCACAACCTAGGGTTCTTCATAACATACTGTCTAAGCCATGTACCAGTTATAACCACTACTCCTATAGGGTATTCTAATTCTTCACCATCGATAACTGAGTGATCCAATTTCTTTTTTGCCTCAACACAATGACAAAAATAATAAGTTATCCATTCTTCATTATCTTCAGGTGCAATAATAGCAAAAACATGGCCTGTAATGATATAAACATAATGAGGACATTAGTTTACTAAATATTTATGATAAAGTACTAAATTTGAGATTATTTGTATGTGGAAAATTTTACCTGGTTGTACTAGATTAGATAAGCGATCAAAGTCAATGGATGATTCCATTTCTGTCAGTTGTAGTGATTCATGGGGATGATAAAAGGCAAGTGGACTCAAAATACATGTATACCATTCGTCAACCCATTCCTTTGACTCACACCCATCCCAATCTTCATCTACACATGATGAACAAAAGCATGCCATATGTCGTGTGTGGATACTCCATGAACTTTCATTAGAACTTCTAAAAGAGTGTAGCTCACTCGATCCTGTCAATGTACAACAATCCTCATATGGTGCAATATTAGTTTCATCCATCGACCAAAAAAATCTACAAACCATAGACTCACCTTCATTACCTGGACCCATTGTAGCATTACACCTCTGGACAATACATCTCACATCTGACAATGTTGCTTTCTCTTTGTACTTCAATTCTTCATGTGCTAAGGCTCTTTTAATACATGCACCTGTACCATCATGCTCTCCCTTTCCATGACTGACCTCTGTGAAATTATGCATATATTGAATTCCAATAATCTTATGCATCCTACACAACCAATAAAACATCCAAGAATTCTTGAATTGTGATGCCCAATTATCTGACCATATGATATGTCGATGATATTTTATGCCCATGTTTGCCAAATGACCATAAAATAGTTGAAAGAAACTGTGTACAAACTACGTAGAATGTGAGTGATCATCACTGATATAAAAATGATACTCCCTGAATATCTTCATGTTCTTCTCTGTACTGTCTAGTACATGCATGAATGCTATATGAACAAATATAGCAACTTGTTGAGAGCTGTAATACTTTGCTTGCACCTCATTATGTGGTTGTAGTGTGTAGTTCTCTGCAAAGTCCACAATTGAAATAATGGTATCAAATAGGAATGTGTCCTTGCACAACTTGAATTGCATATCCAATCATCACGCTCTATGTGTATGCCTTTCATACTCATAAATAATTTTTTTACAAAAACTGTCCATGAACTGATACACTGGAATTTTTTCAATTACTAAATCACATCTTTTAGCTTCTTTTCTATCTTTTAGATTGTATGTCACAGTCTTATATTTTTCAAATTTCACTATTTCATTACTGATTCCATGCGTACTCTCCATATGTTAACAAATTGGCAAATGTCACAAACATATGCAATCTATGCATGTACCATTCAAGCATGAGAGCTTGTAAAATTGTTGACCATCCACTCTTTCACATAAAATGGTAGATATTAATTCCCTTATAGATCTAGGTGGGATATTTAGGTTACAATCCTGCAAAACATTTTTAGAGTGCAAATCTACACATATATTCCTATAAACTTCAAAATGGTTAGAAAATTCAATATGTACCTTACAACAACAAGTTGTGCGTGTGTGATTTATCTTCACATAAAAAGGTTTACACATTTCAAAATATCTCTGACTAATTTTAATTTGAGGATACATATGCATAAATTTTGCAAAGAATTGTGTCTGAGTTGATTCCAAAAAATGTTTTGGATGTGGAACATGAATTCGACTACTAATCCTCCTTACAACATCTCTTTGATTAGGAGATACCCATGTATTATTCTTCCAAAATTCTTCAATCAAGAATTTCAAAGCTTCAACAATTGCTTTATCTTTTCGTGGTAGTCTACCGGCAAATGCCCATAACTCATTGCTATTTGGATCTTCCACTCTTTGAAGCCTTCCTAGGGCTCTCATTAGAGACTTTATACTTATTTTCAATATTTTTCTTGTCTTTCTAATGAGTCGAGATTTATTCATTTGAGTGCTTACTATCGTTGATGTAAGTACATGTTGTGTGACATTACTATCTTTCATGTGTGATGTAGAACCCACACTCATATGCAGTCATTAAATTATTTACAATAGATTTTTCACTTGACTCGTCCATCGTTCTTAGCCTAAGAATCTTCATGATGGGCCTAAATTTCATATTCTCATCATTTCAACAAATAGTAGACATCTTCCTGTCATGTTTAAATTCTCAAAAAATGATCTCCAAATATGATTATCATTTCTTTGACAAGTACGCTTGGGAATCTTGTCAGGCATTGCTTGCAAAATGTTAGTACTAATATCAATCAAATATTTTGGCTTTCTATAAATAATTCTAAGAGCATCAAAAACATTATGTGTGAATTGCGTACCATCTTGAGTGCCTTCAACATGAGACGATGTTGTGCCTACACCTTGGGATGAAGACAATGGTGTTCCTTCAACATGATACAAGGGGGTATGTACACCTTGGGATGTAGACAATGGTGTGCCTTCAACATGATACAAGGGGGTATGTACACCTTGGGATGTAGACAATGGTGTGCCTTCAACATGATACAACGGTGTTCCCACACTTTCGAAAGTAGACAATGGTGTGCCTTCAACATGATACATTGGCGTGCCTCTAATATTGGATGATGATGTCTCTTCAACTTGGGAACTCATAGATGATGTGCCCGCATCTTCATAATTCAATTGTCTTGTTGCATGCAAGTTTCTCATTCGTTGTCTTTTTGTTTCCAATTCCAATTCTCTCTTACTTTGTATTGATGTATCATGTTCCTCATCCAAAGAAAAATCTTCTTCTATGGTATCCAATTTTTTTTGTTCACGAAGTTGTCTCATTCTTTCCCTTTTCTTCTTTTTGTCTCTTTCATGCTCTTCCGGTGTTAAATTATTTTCTTGTTTCCTTGGCATGATGATGATTTCTACATATGAATTGATTACAATTTTAAAAATATAATATAAATGTAAAATAATAAGTCAAATTATAATATAAACCTCTTACAATATGACAAATTATAATATAAATTTATTACAATTATATCAAATTATGTATTGAACAAGTCTATATCATACCAATTATAAACTAAAACACTCTTTATTCACATTTGACATGTAAAAAACTAAAAAACTTACCTCAATCGATAAATTTTGGTGATAATGATTGACTTTCACAATTCGATGTTGATTTTTAAACAAAAAGATGGTGCAAATTGATAGAAGATGCTTCTTTGTCACTATCAACACCATGAAAAGTGAATATTTGTCGGATAACACGCAGAACTCAAACAACATACAAAAAAAGTGGGCCTCTTTCATGAGATCATTGACAAAGAAGACCATTTATTTTAGTCTTCCATAGCGCAAGTGCTCTATAGCGTGTGCGCCCTATGAAAAACTAAAAAGTGTTATGCATACTCTTGAATAGCACAAGCGTGCTATAGGGCGTGCACCCTATGCAAAACAAGAGAGAGAGAGAGAGAGAGAGAGAGAGAGAGAGAGAGAGAGAGAGAGAGAGAGAGAGAGAGAGAGAGAGAGGGTAATAAGGGAAAATATAGAGGGTAGGAAGGTGGGAGAGAGAAAATTTATGTGTGTGTGAGAGAGGGGGGTGAAAGAGGGTAATAAGGAAAAATATAGAGGGTATGAAGGTGGAGAGAGAGAGAGAGAGAGAGAGAGAGAGAGAGGTGGGAGAGAGCATATGTGTGCGTGAGAGAGAGAGAGAGGGGGTGAAAGAGGGTGATAAGGGAAAACATAAAGGGTAGGAATATGGAGAGAGAGAGAGAGAGAGAGATAGGTGGGAGAGAGCATGTGTGTGTGAGAGAGAGGGGGTGAAAGATGGTAAGAAGGGAAAATATAGAGGATAGGAAGGTGTAGAGAGAGAGAGAGAGGGTAGGAAGGTGGGAGAGAGCATGTGTGTGTGAGAGAGAGAGGGGGTGAAAGACGGTAAGAAGGGAAAATATAGAGGATAGGAAGGTGTAGAGATAGAGAGAGAGAGATCTCTTCCTCTCACTCTAACTATTTCTCATCACTATTTAAATCTATGACTTAAATAGGGCGCACACCCTATAGGGCAAACACACTACTGAAATCTATGACTTTCATAGGGCACACGCCTTATGGAAGTCATAGATTTCAGTAGTGCGCTCACCCTATAGGACGCACGCGCTTTGTAAGGCATTGGAATTTACCAATCCTAATGCTTCGATTTTCTTTGGAGATCCAACCCAAAGGCTTGGATGATTCAAATAGGCCTGAGACGTGTTTTCCAGCAGACATACAAAAAAATGACATCTTTTTTTGTGTGCTCCTTGTTAGGTTTACTTGTGGCTTAAGAATGTAAAAATTAGATGACGTGATATTGTAGATCTCTCTATTAGCTATCTAAGTATATAATTTATCTTGAATTCTGATTATGTTAAGTTTTTCAACTCTAATTTCTTTTGTGTGTATGTCTGTTTTTTGTAAAAAACCAATGTGTAGTATTTTGGGCATAGATTTTGGCTCGTTCATCGAATTTTGCAACAAGTTACACTTTTAGAAACTAGACTCCATTATACACACTTTAAAAAAAAAAGAAAATTTGATTTTTGATTAGTTTTAAATGATTTCTAGGGGGAGCACACAAAAATTTCATGTTTTCAGGATGTGTGCACTTCGTAAATTCATCAAAAATTACCAAAAAATTTTGGGATAAACTACGTGGTGTTAGCTAACTTCTCATTGAAGTGATTAAAAAAATTCAAAAAAAAGTTAACATTTTAGGGGGAGCACACCAGACACTATGTTATGTTTTTTCACAAAAAATAAGACCACTTTTTTTGCTCCCCTTTTCGAGGGCCTTAATCTGCACCATTTTCAAAATAAGTTAGTAGTTTAGGAACTAGATTTAGAGTATTACAACTCTTGTTTTTGTTTCATCTTAAAATTTTGAGTCTAACTATCTTCAATTTCTTGTTGAAGTTCAGAGTTTGCTGATTTCAGGAAAAAAGTGGCATCTTATACCCCCTTTTTGGTCCCCCATCTTTGTGCACTTACCCTCTTATAAACATATCCACCATGTGGGTAAAAAGTATAATCAACCATTAAAAGGGTACAATTTTCTTGTTCATGTACTCTACATGACCTTAGTGCTCTATCTTTCTTTTCTTCAAACTTGTAAAAAGTCAATTAAAGATTTGACCTAGTGATTTAGACCATAATTCTTTTATAGTAATTTTTAAAGCTCCTTCTTATGACACTATTTAATTTTCTCACCCACAAGGATTTCTTTGTGACTGAGATTGTCTTTTGTATCCACCAATAATAGATATCTGCAATTTAAAATATACCAAACCATGCTTATAGAGAAGTCAATACATTCTAATTGGGTGTTAACAATAAAATTAAAGTAATATCCATATTATATTTACATGCAAAGATCAATGATTTATCACATATACAATTTCTCATACTCACATATTTCTATGTCTCACATGAAACATGTTGATTCCATTAATCTCAACTTTATTTATTAGCTATAATGAATCTTAACTAGCCATATACATAAGGGTATGTGCAAGATCATGAGGGGCCAAAAAGTGGCCATGTAAAAAAATCCACTTTTCAGTCGTCCAAAAGTGCATGAAAATGTATGTTGACTTTTTAGTAGGACTGGGTATCAGTACACCTGGGAAAATATGACACCAAAGCACAAGCCTTATCGGGTACCCGAAAATACCGATATTTTTGGGTACCTGAAACTTGTGGCATAAATCAAAATCCACTAGTCATTTTCCTCATTTCTGCTCAGGTTTTAGGTTTGAAAAAAGGCTCCAAATATCATATACATGATATTTTTGGGTACCTGATTGCGCCAACAACAAATTTGACTCCGCAGTTGATCCGATAAGTAAATTCTTGCTATATCTTGATTAATTTCTTTCATTTTCATGTTAAATGTAGTTTTTTTGGTTAAAATAGGGTTTTATATTGATTTTTTTAATAATATATGAAATCAATTTGAAATTTTTATTTGTTTATTATTTAATTAGGCATGACTGACAACAATGAAGATAATAACCCTCCCCCACCAAATAACGATCCCCAAAACAATCCAGAACCACTTCAAAACCCTTAATCTTTAGAGGATTTGATACAGGAGAACTTGAACACTATACGGGGCTTCAAAAATACGTATCAAAATATACCTACATTAGCTCCTATGCTTGCCACCCTAAATACCATTGTTGAAAATATTGACACCCTTACACAACAATATAATGCTGCTTTTCATTGGCATGATGATATGCACGCCCAATTTGATGATGGGCTTGACCATGATGGGGTTGCGACCCTTAATATAACTAAGGAAGATATAGCCTCCCTTTTTGTTAATCCTAAAACCAGATTAAAAGTTGACCCCAAAAAACCCAAATTATCAATAAAATGGTGCACAAATGAAGCAATGCACACACACTTTTGGGATCGTTGGTGGAGGGTTTTTGATAAACCACCCCATAGTAATTTGGAGCTCCCTTTCTATTTCATAAAAAAATTGTATGCTGAGTTTTTTCTTGGTCACAATGTTAATTATTGGAGCATGAGGCCCAACATGGGCATAGGCGGAGGAGCTCCTCAGACTAGGCCATTTGCCCAAGGCAAAAAGGCCACTACCTTTGTCCCCCCCACTGATGTCACACCCCCTCCTCTAGTGTAGCATCTCAATATCATTGTAGAGACTACCTCATAGAGTATTAGGGTCATTCATTTGCTGAGTGATCAGTTGATCACGCAGACTAGATCATTGTTGCCTCCTGGTGTGGATGATGTTGGCGCATCGACATCTGGCTGGAGTTCACATGTATGTGTGCCTCATATTTGCATTATATGCAAGAATATGTGTCTCAGACCACTTACTAATGCTGATACATATCAATATGTTATTGATGAGGAGGATATAGTTGGAGATGCAGCTGCAGAGGCTACAACACCTCATGGAGCATCTACATCTCATGAGAGTGCTCAGGAGGGGTATGCAGAGCCATGGACTCCTATTGATAAGGTAAGAGTAAACATTATCAATAAATTTTTCACATGACTTATTTAATTTAAAAATAATTTATTTATTTAGATTTGTTTTAATGATTGCATGCACTTATGTATATATATTTTTTCCATTTATGTTCAGTCAATGATAGAGGAGTTGAGACAGGTGGATGACTCCACGCTTTTGGCCATTTCATTTGGCCTTGATGCCTATATAGTATATTAAAAATTATGTACCCATTATTTTTTTATATCATTTGGTGTACATGCTTAAATCTCTATCAATTAGAGCAATAAAATTCATACATTTACTAATATATCGTCATCTTATTGTACTCTTGCAGGCTATAGCTAATGTCAGTAGGGGGCACGAGGGGGTTCCTTTTTCATGTGCCGACAAAGGAAAGATAATTAATTATTTAAGATTAATTATGCATGCATATGTATGCCACTTGTGTGTAGTAATAAATATTTTACTTGTACTTTATTATATAGGGTGTGGCTCTTGATGATGTCCCGACACAGGTTCGGGAGCTTAGGCTGACAGGCATCTCGATTCGGAGTGATAGCCTGATTGTATGTAGACTTTTACATATTGTTATTTATATTTTGTAACCAGGGTTGTTATGATGAAATACATTTATATATAATTGACAATCTTTTTACTCTCATAGGTTACTCCCAGTGTGAGGGAGGGCCCATGAGAATCTTTCATGTCTTTGTTGACCCAGCCCACTATCTCATTATTGCAAATATATGTTTATAGGTCAGAGTTGGTTATGGTGGCATTGTCCCTTCGCTACCAGAGACTTATGTTAGGACACCTGATCATGTTAGGCGATCAAGAGGCTAGGTATAGATATTTGTATTCAGTTATAATTTTAATCAAATTAGTGTTTGAATTATGAATTAAGCAATCTAACTTGGGTTTGAGCTAATTTTTGATGCAAGATCAATTAGAGCCTAACACTTCTTCAAAGTGGCTACATTTCGATGATCCCCCTATGGCATAGGATGTAGTTTTATTTTTGTGGTCATTTAGAGATGCCACTTGGCACATTTTGAGATGGCATATATGCCACATTGTACACCTTGAAACATTGATTTTGTAGACATTTTGAAATGGCATGTGCCATATTTGTATATGGAGATACTTTTGATACATTTGATACTTTCTATATATAGAACATGTTCATTTTTATGTTATATTTGCATCATCTTTTGTATACATATTTATTATTCATGTTTATGGAATTGAATGGTGAAGTTATATCTTGACTATGATTATCATTATGATTTAAATTATATCTTGTTGAAGTTATATGTCAATTTGTTTGAATTTTTTATAATAGATGTAATAAATTACCCAGATGTAATAATTTACGCAGGTGTAATAAATTAATAGATGTAATGGATTTGTTGTCCTCAGTCACATACCTTGGGTCACTTGGGTCGAGCGTGGTCACGAGCATTCCAGTGACTCCGTGGGCTGAATGGGGTTGTCATTGGCATTAATCCAGCCAACCATAGTCGATGGAGTAGACGGTTCGATGCCAGGATGGACGGTTTGAAAGATACACTACGGAGCTACTTTCAACTGACCCTCACTGCAAGTTTTGACATCGAATGAGATCGCTTTGCCAAATCCAAATGAAGTCGAATCACCCAAAACTAAGAGAGGATATTGTAGACCTTGAAAACATGATCCTTTAGCCCCTGATAGTTTGTCGATACCTCTCACGAGGTCTGAGATATGAACCTTGAAATATCGCTGCCCAATTGTGCTTAGTGCACCTTGGGGTCACTTCATTCAAGCGTGGTCGTGAACATTCCAGTGACTCTATGGGTGGAACGAGGTTGTCATTGGTGTTTACCCGGCCAACCAGAGCTGATGGAGTAGATGGTTCAATGCCAAAATAGATGGTTTGAAAGATACACTACAGAGCTACTTTCAACTAACCCTCACTACAAGTTTTAGCATCGACTGAGATCACCTTACCAAATGCAAACGAAGTTGAATCGCCCAAAACTAAGAGAGGTTATTGTAGACCTCAAAATCATGATCTTGTAGCCCCTAACAGTTTGTCAATACCTCTCACGAGGTCTGAGATACAAGCATCAGAAGATCACTGCCCAATCGTGCTTAGTACACATTGAGGTCACTTGGGTTGAGCGTGGTGCGAGCGTTCTAGTGAATCCATGGGTGGAATGGAGTTGTCATTGGTGATTACCTGGCCAACCAAAGCCAATGGAGCAGATGGTTCGATACTAGGATGGACGGTTTGAAAGATACACTGCAAAGCTACTTTCAAATGACCCTCACTGCAAGTTTTGGCATCGACTGAGATCGCCTTGCCAAATTCAAACGAAGTCGAATCGCCCAAAATTGAGAGAGGTTATTGTAGACCTCACAAATAGGATTCTATAGCCCCTAATGGTTTGTCAATACCTCTCACAAGGTCTGAGATACAAGCCTCAGAAGATCACTACCCAATCGTGCTTAGTGCACCTTGGGGTCACTTGGGTCAAGCGTGGTCGCGAGCATTCCAGTGACTCCATGGGTGGAATAGGGTTGTCACTAGTGTTTACCTGGCCAAACAGAGTCGATGGAGTAGATGGTTCAATGCCAGGATGGATGGTTTGAAAGATACACTTCAGAGCTACTTTCAACTAACCCTCACTGCAAGTTTTGGCATCAACTGAGATCGCCTTGCCAAATGCAAACGAATTCAAATCACCCAAAACTAAGAGAGGTTATTGTAGACCTCAGAATCATGATCACATAGCCCCTAATGGTTTGTCAATACCTCTCATGAGGTCTGAGATACGAGCCTCGAAAGATCGCTGCCCAATTGTGCTTAGTGCACCTTGGGGTCACTTGGGTTGAGCATGGTGCGAGCGTTACAATGACTCCATGGGTAGAACAAGCTTGTCACTGGTGTTTAACCAACCAACCAGAGCCAATGGAGTAGATGGTTTGATGTTAGGATGAACGGTTTGAAAGATACACTGCAGAGCTACTTTTAACTGACCCTCATTGCAAGTTTTGGCATCGACTGAGATCACCTTGCCAAATTCAAACGAAGTTAAATCGCTCAAAACCAAGAGAGGTTATTGTAGACCTTAGAAACATGATCCTATAGCCTTATAGTTTTTTGATACCTCTCACGAGGTCTGAGATATGAGCCTCAGAAGATCGCTACCCAATCATGCTTAGTGCACCTTAGGGTCACTTGGCTCAAGCATGGTCGCGAGCATTCTATTGACTCCCTGGGTGGAACAAGGTTGTCACTAACGTTTACCCGGCCAACCAAAGTTGATTGAGCATACGGTTCAATGCCAGGATAGATGGTCTGAAAGATGCACTTTAGAGATACTTTCAACTGACTATCACTGCAAGTTTTGGCATTGACTGAGATCACCTTACCAAATGCAAACAAAGTCGAATCACCCAAAACTAAGAGAGGTTGTTTTAGACCTCAAAATCATGATCCCATACCCCTAACAATTTTTCAATACCTCTCATGAGGTCAGAGATACAAGCCTCGAAAGATCGCTTCCCAATCGTGCTTAGTGAACCTTGGGGTCACTTGGGTCAAGCGTGGTCGCGAGCATTCTAGTGACTCCATGGGCAGAATAGGGTTGTCACTAGCATTTACCTGGCCAACCAAAGCTGATGGAGTAGATGATTCAATGCTAGGATAGACGGTTTGAAAGATACACTTCAAAGCTACTTTCAACTGACCCTCACTGTAATTTTTGGGATCGACTGAGATCGCCTTGCCAAATGCAAACAAAGTCAAATCACCCAAAACTAAGAGAGGTTATTGTAGACCTTAAAAACATGATCTCGTAACCCTTGATGGTTTGTCAATACCACTCACGAAGTCCAAGATACCAGTGTTGGAAGATCGCTACCTAATCGTGCTTAGTGAACCTTGGGGTCACTTGAGTCAAGCGTGGTTGCAAGCATTCCAGTGACTTCGTGGGTGGAACGGGGTTGTCATTGGAGTTTACCTAGCCAACCAGAGTTGATGGAGTAGATGGTTCGATGCTAGGATATATGATTTGAAAGATACACTTCAGAGCTACTTTCAATTGACCCTCACTACAAGTTTTGGCATCAACTAAGATCGCCTTGCCAAATGCAAACAAAGTTGAATCACCCAAAACTGAGAGAGGTTATTGTAGATGTCGAAAACATAATCTCGTAGACCTTGATGATTTGTCAATACCTCTCACGAGGTTTGAGATATGAGCATCAAAAGATCATTGCCCAATCGTTCTTAGTGCACCTTGGGGTCACTTGGGTCAAGCATAGTCACGAGAATTCTAGTGACTCCATGAGTGGAACAGGGTTGTCACTGGCATTTACCCTGCTAACCAAAGCTGATGGAGTGGATGGTTCGATGCCAGGATGGACAGTTTGAAAGATACACTTAAGAGCTACTTTCAACTTACCCTCATTGCAAGTTTTGGCATCGACTGAAATCGTCTTGCCAAATGCAAACGAAGTCAAATTGCCCAAAATCGAGAGAGGTTATTGTAGACCTCAAAATCACAATCTTGTAGCCCCTAATGGTTTGTCAATACCTCTCATGAGGTCTAAGATACGAGCCTCAGAAGATCATTGCGTAATCATGCTTATTGCATCTTGGGGTCACTTCGGTCAAGCGTGGTCGCGAGCATTCCAGTGACTCCATGGGCGGAATGGGGTTGTCACTGGTGTTTACCTAGCCAACTGGAGCTGATGGAGAAAATGGTTTGATACCAGGATGGAAGGTTTGAAAGATACACTTCAAAGCTACTTTCAATTGACCCTCAGTACAAGTTTTGGCATAAACTGAGATTGCCTTGCCAAATGCAAATGAAGTCGAATCATCCAAAACTGAGAGAGGTTATTTTGGACCTCAGAATCATGATCTCGTAGCCTTGATGGTTTGTCGATACCTCTTACGAGGTCTGAAATATGAGCCTCAGAAGATCATTGCCCAATCGTGCTTAGTGCACCTTGCGGTCACTTAGGTCAAGCATGGTCGTGAGCATTCCAGTGACTCTGTGGGTGCAACGGGGTTGTCACTGGCATTTAATTGACCAACCAGAGGTGATGGAGTAGATGGTTTGATGCTAGGATAGACAATTTGAAAGATACAATTCAGAGCTACTTTCAACTGACCCTCACTGCAAGTTTTGGTATCGACAAAGATCACCTTGCCAAATGCAAAGAAAGTTGAATCGCCCAAAATTGAGAGAGGTTATTGTAGACCTCAAAAACATGATCTTGTAGCCCCTAACATTTTGTTGATACCTCTCACGAGGTCCGAGATATGAGCCTCGGAAGATCACTTCCTAATCGTACTTAGTGCACCTTGGGGTCACTTGGGTTGAGCGTGGTTCCGAGCATTCCAGTGACTCCGTGGGTGGAATGGGGTTGTCACTAACATTTACCTAGCTAATCAAAGTTGATGGAGTAGATGGCTTAATGCCAAGATGGATAGTTTGAAAGATACACTTCAGAGCTACTTTCAACTGACCCTCACTACGAGTTTTGGCATCGACTGAGATCACCCTGCCAAATTCAAATGAAGTTGAATCACCCAAAAGTGAGAGGTTATTGTAGACCTCAAAAACATAATCTCATAGCCCTTGATGGTTTGTTGATACCTCTCACGAGGTCTAAGATACGAGCCTTGGAAGATCATTGCCCAATCATGCTTAGTGCACCTTGGGGTCACTTCAGTCAAGTGCGGCCACGAGCATTCTAGGGACTCCATGGGTGGAATGGGGTTGTCACTGGCATTTAACCGGCCAACCAAAGCTGATGGAGTAGAACGTTTGATGCTAGGACAGACGGTTTGAAAGATACACTTCAGAGTTACTTTCAACTGACCCTCACTGCAAGTTTTGGCATCGACTGAGATCGCCTTGCCAAATGCAAACGAAGTTGAATCGCCCAAAACTGAGAGAGGTTATTTTAGACCTTGGAATCACAATCCCATGGCCCCTAATGGGTTTTCGATACCTCTCACAAGATCTGAGATACAAGCATCAGAAGATCACTGCCTAATCATGCTTAGTGCACCTTGGAATCACTTGGGTCGAGCATGGTGCGAGCATTCCAGTGACTCCGTGGGTGGAACAGGGTTGTTACTAGTGTTTACCCGACCAATCAGAGCTAATGGAGTAGATGGTTCAATGCCAGAACTGACAGTTTGAAAGATACACTGCAGAGCTACTTTCAACTAACCCTTACTACAAGTTTTGGCATTGACTAAGATCGCCTTGCCAAATTCAAAAGAAGTCAAATCACCCAAAACTAAGAGAGGTTATTGTAGACCTCAGAATCACAATCCTTTAGCCCTTGATAGTTTGTCGATACCTCTCACGAGGTCCATGATACAAGCCTCAGAATATCATTGCCCAATCATGCTTAGTGCACCTTTGGGTCACTTGGGTCAAGCGTGGTCATGAGCATTCCAGTGACTCTGTGGGTGGACCAAGATTGTCACTGACATTTACCCAGCCAATCAAAGCTGATGGAGTAGATGGTTTGATGCTAGGACGGATGGTTGGAAAGATACACTTCATAGCTACTTTCAACTGACCCTCACTACAAGTTTTGGTATCAACTGAGATCACCTTGCCAAATGAAAACAAAGTCGAATCGCCCAAAACTAAGAGAGGTTATTATAGACCTCAGAATCATAATCCTATAGCCCCTAATAGTTTGTCAATACCTCTCACGAGGTCTGAGATATGAGCATCAGAAGATCTCTACCCAATCGTGCTGAGTGCACCTTGGGTCACTTGGGTCGAGCGTG
Source organism: Chamaecyparis obtusa (assembly GCA_027943335.1). Taxonomy (NCBI): domain Eukaryota; kingdom Viridiplantae; phylum Streptophyta; class Pinopsida; order Cupressales; family Cupressaceae; genus Chamaecyparis; species Chamaecyparis obtusa. The sequence goes on from BSBK01001383.1 coordinate 1,980,002, forward strand.
GTGCGAGTGTTCCAGTGACTTCGTGGGTAGAATGGGGTTTTCACTGGTGTTTACTCAGCCAACCAAAGCTGATGGAGTAGATGGTTTGATGCCAGGATAGATAGTTTGAAAGATACACTGCAGAGCTACTTTCAACTAACCCTCATTGCAAGTTTTGGCATCGATTGAGATTGCCTTGCAAAATTCAAACCAAGTCGAATCGCCCAAAACTGAGAGAGGTTATTGTAGACCTTGGAATCAAAATCTCGTAGCCCCTTATGGTTTGTCGATACCTCTCACGAGGTCTGAGATACAAGTCTCAGAAGATCATTGCCCAATCATGCTTAGTGCACCTTAGGGTCACTTGGGTCAAGCATGGTCGCGAGCATTCCAATGACTCCATGGGTGAAACAGGGTTGTTACTAGCATTTACCTGACCAACTGAAGTTGAAGGAGTAGATGGTTCGATGCCAAGATGGATGGTTTGAAAGATACATTGAAGAGCTACTTTCAACTGGTCCTCACTAGAAGTTTTGGCATCGACTGAGATTGCCTTGCCAAATGCAATCGAAGTCAAATAGCCCAAAATAGAAAGAGGTTATTGTATACCTCAGAATCATGATCCCGTAGCCCCTAACGGTTTTTTGATACCTCTCATGAGGTCTGAGATACGAGCATTAGAAGATCACTACCTAATCGTGCTTAGTGCACCTTGGGGTCACTTGGGTCAAGCATGGTTACGAGCGTTCCAATGACTCTGTGGGTGGAACGAGGTTGTCACTAGTGTTTACCTAGCCAACCAGAGCCAATGGAGTAGATGGTTCGATGCTAGGATGGGCAGTTTGAAAGATACACTGTGGTGCTACTTTCAACTGACCCTCAATGCACAATGAATCATTCACATCTATCATGTATGTATCCATCTGATTCAAATGAACTTTCAAAGCATCAAAGATTTTTTGAAATGATAAAAAATAATATCCTTAATGCATTAGAAACAACAATCAAACATGTAAGAATTCAAACCATGTAAATGACATAAGTAAATAATAAAAAATTATGTGTTTTCATTGCCTTTTTCTAAGAAAATGTATACTTAGATCCCTTGTTGGCACTATTGGCCACCCATACATGATTTTGGTCATAAGTCCTTATCAAGATTTCTACAACATTTAACTTCTAAATCAAATTGATTGTTACAAATTGCCATTATAGGCTTTAAAAGATCTCAATTAACCATTAAGGATCCTTTTGTCCTTCTATCTCTGATTGGATCTATGGTGATCATAGGTGTCTTCATAGGTGCTCCTGCACAAGTTACAATCAACATAGAAAACCAAGTTTATTGACTCAAAATACAATCTAAGAAAGGTGAAATTAATGTATTGAAATTAAGCTTAATGAACTTAGAAAACATTGCACTAAGTTAACTTATTACCTAGTCAAGTGTTCCTAGAGGGTCATCTCTTTGCTTCAGGGTCTCCAATAGTGCTTCATGATCAACAGTACTAATAGTCCAATGTTCTTTTGTCTTTGGTCTTCCTTGATGCTTTGACAACTTCACATTTGTTGCTATAACAAGGTGTGAATACAAGAGAATATTTTTGTGCTTCTCATAGTCTTCAAATGTAGGAATTCCATTCTTTCTAATCATGTATGTTCGCAACCATGTTCCCACAACAACAACTGAACCAGTAGGATATGTGAACCCATCACCATCTATCATCAATTGCACAAGCTTTTGTTTACCTCATACACAATGTGCTAACCAATAATTTGACCTCTCATCATTCTCCTACGGTGCAACCAATGCAAAAATATCTCTTGGCTGTAGAAGATCTAAAAGATGGTCATACTCAACTGAAGTGTCCATGTCATCATTTCTTATAGAGAGTGTCAAAGATAAAGGAGTTAGATACTATGGAACCCATGTATCCACCCACTCACTTGACTCACAATGATCCCAATCATACTGAAAACACATGGGGCAAAAACAAGCCAATTCTCGTGTCCAAAGTGTCCATGTACTACTATTGGAGCTTCGGAATGAATGCATTTTTTAAGAGTCTTTCACTGTTTGACAATCCAATCTATCTCCTATAGTTCCCTCCTCAACTAACCAAAAGAATCTACACACTGTAGAATCAAGAGTCCCCCCTGTGACAATGCTAAAGTACACCAATCAACAATAGAATGAGCATCAAGAAGTACAACACCCAAAATCCTCAATTGTTCCTTAACTAGAGCTCTCTTCACACACGCACCTGCTCCATCATGTTCCCCTTTCCCATGCCCTGACTCAAAAAAACTCCAAATATGAGGTACACCTCTCTCCACGTGCATTCTGTGCAACCAATAAAACATTCTAGCATTCTTAAATTGACCGGTGCAATTATCCGACCAAATGAGATGCCTATCCATAGCAATACCATTTTCCTGCAAGAAGTCAAAATAGTTTTGGAAACAATGTTGAACAAACTCATGAGAGTGAGACCTATCATCGCTCATATAAAAATGGTACTCTCTGATTATATTTCTCTCATCTTTTTTTCAATCAGGGGAATGTCTATATGTGATGTGTACAAAAATAGCAACCTAAATGGAATTGTAATATTGAGCTTGAGTCTCATTTTGGGGCTGCAATGTATAGTTCTCCGCAAAGTCTACAATGGATATAATAGTTCCAATGGGAAAGTGTCCTTACATGTCCTGAATTATTGATCCAACCATTGATACCTATGACTATGCCTTGCATACTTGTAAAAAAGATTTGTCTTGAAATCTGAGATAAAATCAACAACATTGTATTCTTTTGCAACTAACTCACATCTAGAGCCTTCACCTCCACTCTTCAATGTATATTTAATTTTTTCATATACCTTTTTTTGGACAAGTTTCTTTCCAAAATTGTGTTCCAAACCCTCATGAAAACATGCCCTAAACTTGGACAAGCCACCACATTCTGAGCACTTAGCATTTAAGCAATCTTTTTTATAAAATAAACAACCATCATCTCTTTGACATAAAAATTTATCTAGCAAGTCTCTTGATGATTTGGGAAGACCACTTGCACCATAATCCTCTAGCATTTCATTAGTATGTAAAGTAGAATGAATGGACTGTAATAATTCATGATGCATTGAAAACTCAACATGATATTTGCAACAACATGTATCCTGAATCTTAAGGGGTACACAATAAAATGGCTTCACAGATTCAAAAGACGTTTGTGATATTTTCAATGTTGGATGTGTCTAACAAAAAATTTTATACAACATTGTTTGACTTACCTCCACATAATGTTTAGGATGTGGAGTGCGGTCTCAATTGCCAACTCTCAACTTCAAGACATCCTTCACATTTGGTGACACTCTTGAGTTAGCATCCCAAAATTGTTGAATTTCATCCTTGAAAACATATGTTAGCTTCTTATCAAAATGTGGAAGTCTCCCACATTAAGTCCATGTATCAATTTGAAGCGGATCATCAAGTCTTTCTCTTCTTGCAAGTTCTCTACCCAAAGTTTTATGGTCTATATTGAAGTCAACATAAGTTTTTCTCATCAAACGAGCCTTTCTCAACTAATGACTTACTAAGGAGGTTGTAATAACCCTCCGAGAAACTCTCTTGTCTTTTTCTCTGCTAGTCTTCCCAATGCTATTGAGAGCATTGAAAAGATTCTTCACAACAATGGAATTTCTCTCCATTTTCTTGTTCACACAAATCTTCAATTTCAGAACCATAGGTCTCATCTTTTGCATCTTTAACAACTACACAAAAATTTGACATTGCTCAACCAATGTCTTGTTTCCAAAAAATTGATCATAAAGTCTTGAAGCCCACAACCTAATGGCTCTATGTGACCTCTTTCCTTCCCAACTATTCATAATGTTCTCCTCAATTTCAATTAACCATTTAGGTGTTCTTGAAAGCCCCGAATTTGAAGATTGATTATCTTTATTGCAAGGGACTTCATTTTGCATATAATTTGGAGATGTGTAATGCTCATGTGGTTCTTTGTGCAACATTTTCATTCCCCAAGTCTATAATTTCAATCTCCATCTGTACATTTTCATCTTCATTCCATTCATTGTCATTCCCCAAATCTACGTTTTCATTCCCCAAGTCTACATTTTCATTCTCCATCTCTACATTTTCATCTTCACTCCATACATTATTATTCACAAAATTAATTTCCATATTATTTTCAAATTCAACAACCTTTTCACTTGCAACTACATTTATAGGGTCACCTTGATTAATGTTTAACATACCTTCTCTCCTTCGGTGATTTTCCCTATCTTTTTCCCTATATGCTTGAATTTCTTCATCTGCCACCTTCCTCTTCTGTTTATCCTTTCGACGACTGTTGCTTCCCATGGTGAGACCACAAGTTGACAAAAAACAAAAAATGGGCCCCAAATCAGTTTTTTTTCTACAATCCGTGAAAAAAGTCTGAAATCTCGTGCTTCTCTAGTTCATGGGGACAAGAAATGTTTTGGTCAAAGTTACACCAGTCCATAATCGGGTACCTGATATTTTCGGGTACATGAAAAAATGGTAGGAATAAATGAAAAAATTGAACTTTTATATATAAAGAGAGGTTTAAATATATATATATATATATATATATATATATATATATATATATATATATATATATATATATATATATATATATATATAATGTATTATATACTAATGTATATAATATATATACTAATGTATTATATAATATATACTAATGTATCATATATATAATAATGTATTCTATATATATATAGTGTATTTTATTATATATATTATATATATATGTATTATATATATACTATAATAGGAGAGAGAGAGAGAGAGAGAGAGAGAGAGAGAGAGAGAGAGTGACCCCTAGGAAGTCCCCATGACCCCTTTCGACACATTGGAACCCTCAAGTGTGTCCTAAGGGGAATGTGTCCATAGGGGTCATGGGGACTTCCTAGGGGTCCTAATGCGTGATAAGGCGTACTAGGACCCCTAGGAAGTCCCCATGACCCCTTTTGACACATTTGAATGCTCAAGTGTGTTCGAAGGGGTTGTAAGACCCCTTAAGACACACTTGAGCATTCCAATGTGTCCATAGGAGTCATGGGGACTTCCTAGGGGTCCTAACGCGTGATAAGGCATACTAGGACCCCTAGGAAGTCCTCATGACCCCTTCTAACACATTAGAACCCTCAAGTGTGTCCTAACAGGTCCTACAACCCGTTAGGATACACTTGAGGGTTCCAATGTGTCAAAAGGGGTCATGAGGACTTCCTAGGGGTCCTAACGTGTGATAAGTGTACTAGGACCCCTAGGAAGTCCCCATGACCCCTTTTGACACATTGGAACCCTCAAGTGTGTCCTAACGGGTCCTACGACCCCTTAGGAAACACTTGAGGGTTCCAATGTGTCAAAAGGGGTCATGGGGACTTCTTAGGGGTCCTAACATGTCATAAGACATACTAGGACCCCTAGGAAGTCCCCATTACCCCTTTTGACATATTTGAATGCTCAAGTGTGTCCGAAGGGGTCACAGGACCCCTTAAAACACACTTGAGCATTCCAATGTGTCTATAGGGGTCATGGGGACTTCCTAGGGGTCCTAACGCATGATAAGGTGTACTAGGACCCATAGGAAGTCCCCATGACCCCGTTTGACACATTTGAATGCTTGAGTGTGTTCGAAGGGGTTGTAGGACCCCTTAGGACACACTTGAGCATTCCAATGTGTCAAAAGGGGTCATGGGGACTTCCTAGGGGTCCTAACACATGATAAGGTGTACTAGGACCCCTAGGAAGTCCCCATGACCCCTTTTGACACATTGGAACCCTCAAGTGTGTCCTAAGGGGTCCTACGACCCCTTAGGACACACTTGAGGGTTCCAATGTGTCAAAAGGGGTCATGGGGACTTCCTAGGGGTCCTAGTATGCCTTATCACACGTTAGGACCCCTAGGAAGTCCCCATGACCTCTTTTGACACATTGGAACCTTCAAGTGTGTCCTAAGGGGTTATAGGACCCCTTAGGGCACACTTGAGGGTTCCAATGTGTCGAAAGGGGTCATAGGGACTTCCTAGGGGTCCTAACACGTAATAAGGCATATTAGGACCCCTAGGAAGTCTCCATGACCCCTTTTGACACATTGGAATGCTCAAGTATGTCCTAAGGGGTCCTACATCCCTTCGAACACACAAGTTCCCATGACCCCTTTTGACACATTTGAATGCTCAAGTGTGTCTGAAGGGGTTGTAGGACCCCTTAGGACACACTTGAGTATTCCAATGTGTCAAAAGGGATCATGGGGACTTCCTAGGGGTCCTAACGTGTGATAAGGCATACTATGACCTCTCAAAAGTCCCCATGACCCCTTTTGACACATTTGAACACTCAAGTGTGTCTGAAGGGGTTGTAGGACCCCTTAGGACACACTTGAGCATTCCAATGTGTCAAAAGGGGCCATGGGGACTTCCTAGGGGTCCTAACGCATGATAAGGGGTACTAGGACCCCTCAAAAGTCCCCATGACCCCTCAGAAGTCTCTCTCTCTCTCTCTCTCTCTCTCTCCCTCTCTCTCTCCGCCTCCAGTGAACTATTCTTCAAAGCCTCCATTTTTGTGTAGCTAGGGTTTATGGCACCTATAAAAGGCACAACTATGCCCCTGTAGGGACTCATGCTCATGCTTGGAATCATATTATTTTCATGCATTCCCTGACATTTAATACAAAGATTTAGCTGACCACCTTTAAAGACCTAAAAGAAATGAAAAATAAAATTTAGGCCAAAAATACATACCGCATTTCTATATGTAGTGCCATCAGCTTCAACAATCCATTCGGCTTCCTTTTCTAAGGCACAAAGAACTTCATTAATGTCTGCTCTGGGAGGAAGATTATAATTTCCATATTTTCGCAAGCCCTAAAATATTTTCATCGTTATCGCTCTCCACCTCTGCTTTCTCAATTTAGTCCTCTCCCTCTCCGTTGCACTCAGCTCAGCCATCCTTATCTACTCTTTAATAGAGATTCTCCAGAATTTGTATACAAAGGCATCCTACAGGAAAAAATGAAAAGTTTCCCAGAGAATATCCACAATTCGTATACAAAAGCATCATATAGGAAAAATGACAAAAAATTAATAGCTAAAAGGTAAAATTTATCATTAACGTCAGCAGTACCAAGGTCATACCCGCTATCAAATCCTGGCCTATGACATGCAAAATGAGCAAACCAAGTGAAATGAAAGGGAAGTATGGATCAAATAGTGAAGGTGCATCAAATCGGATCAATATCATAATAAATGTAGAAAATACTATTACGGACAAAAATATTTGCATATTAATGGGAAAGAGTGGGAAGAGATTCTTGGACCCATGATAGAAGTTACAGATAAGGAGGAAGAGCTAGGAAGGGGAAAGCGGCAAAGGAAAGAAGTAAGATATGCATGTGAGCCTATGTCAGATGATGATGATGAGTACTCACCATTTGCTAGTAGCTCAAGTAGTGACAGAAGCTCTTTAGTGCACATGTACACTAACACAAAAAATTTAGATAAAGAAGTAACAAGTGTTGTGCAATTATCCACAGAGCAATGTGAAATGAAGCCTCAAATTGGTTCATTAGCAGGAAAAGAATTTGGTCATGCACTTCATTCTAGCACCAAAAATATTTCTATTAGAAATGCCTATTCGTCAATGGCCTTTCATTTACAGGACTTGGGAAACCAAGTTACTCATGTTGGGCATTATCCCTTAAATGTAAGTTCATTGCCACCTTTGGCAAGGCAGTCTCACTCCTTATTTTACAACAAAGGGCAGCCATCTATGGTCCAAGGTTTTAATTCCGCTGACAAGTGGAGAGCTTCTCAAGGTACTGATCTCTTTTGTAGAGAAGTTCCTGATTCATCTCAAGGTTCTCGTTTAGGTGACCAACTCCTTGGAGGTCCACAAATAGACCCATTGATTTTTCAAATTGGTAAAAGGGTTGATGAAATTTTGGAAAGAGTATCCCAATTGAAGAGAAATGGAAATTCCAGTGAGCATAAAGTTATTGCAGATCCAATGGGTGTATCTCCTCTACTGACAAATATAACTGCTTCCAGAGACTTGAGTTTAAATGGAGATTGTCTATTCCCAAACATGCCCCAGTCTAGTAGATGAACTAGATGTTGCTTGAGTAAAGAAGATAGTGGTTTATTAAAGCATCTGCATTATCCCACTTGCTAGTAGTTACTACTTTTTGAGTGGCTTGCCAGCTGCTTTTGTGTAGGATTTCTGTAATATATAATGTCCTCATGCAAGTACATGCCAGTTTTTGTAAACATTTTCTGTTGTAAAGGGTTAGTGAGCAATATCAAAGAAAAGGTTCTTGCATGTATTATTTAGACACATATCAATTAGGAAACCATTTTTCTCCCATTACATGGTAGAAATGCCTAGATTCACTTTGTCGGTATCAATAGGTAGCAAGATGAGGGAAGAAATATTTGTGATGAGGAAGTACAAATGTTACTGTCCAAAACCATTTGGAGAGTAATATTCTTCTCCTTATTGTAATAAGAAACTAAAAATGCAGAAGACAACAAATAGTTGGGGCATTTATTTCCTATGACCTATGTCAATTTCAGTCCAATTCCTATTGATGATATTCTCAATGTGTAAAAATACACTGATGTGTTATTTTAAAATGGTGTTGACTGAAATTTATGAACATATGTCAAATATCCATTTTTTCCAAAATTTGAAATAGAACCAGTGGTGATATAATCAAATTTGTGAATTTCACATCCAATCATTGGATGTTAATCAAAAGTACACCACAGTAATATTTTTGAACCGATAAGCAATCTTAGTCTTACTTCAAACCTACTCCCATGTATGTGGGTTCTTGGAGGTATCTACTGAACAATGTGTGGATCTGTAATGTCCCTATCCAGGACCTTACTTGCTTTGCTTAAAACTCCTAATTAGAGTTTGGATTTCTAATGCTTGCTGTGATATTATTTAAGTTTGCCTTGCTCCTTACTGATTAATATTGTAATGAATTGGTTATCCTTGTTTTGATTCTCTCAATTGAATATATACTCAGAATGATGAAGCAAGCGTGACTACAAAACTTGTTTTGAGACCAACATTTTGATGGACATTGACTCGAAGAAAATAAAGGGAAAATGTTCAAGTGGAAAATACTTCTAATGTTCATTCTTTTAAGCTATATACATTTTTCAAAGCACATGCGCGCTATAGGGCGCACACACTTTGAAAAACACTAAAAAGTGTTTTTTAAAGTGCGTGCACCCTATTGGGTGCACACACTTTATTTTGGATTGCCCAAGCCTAAGGCTTGGGCAACCCAAGCAATAGGGCATGCACCCTATAGGGTGCACGCCCTTTAGTGCATATGCACTATGCCTGATGGGGGACCAAAAAGAAAAGTGGCATCTTTTTGGTCCCCCATCTTTGTGCATATACCCGTAAAATGCATATTATATAATATTTAATATATATAATATATAATCTAATATATAATTTAATATATATAATATATAATCTAATATAATATATAATGTAATTTAATATATATAATATATTGTTAATCTCTATTGAGCATTTAAGGTTGTCATTAGTATCAAAAGATAGTAAACAGGTCGATCGATTACTTATATTGAGTTGGTCGGTAACCGGAAGTAAGATAGAGCAGTCGGTAAAGTCTTTACACCGAGCATCACACAGTTTACTAAGCACCAGTGACACCGACACCAATGGTCAGTAAACACCGAGCATCATAGTATACACCGAGCAGATTATACAGTGTTTACCGATGATCACATAAAATGGCATAGTAATCTGAAATGGCACATTCTTCTATGCAAATGGTTACAACAGATCGTAAAATGGTTTTACCAAGATCGAGGAGCATTTATTGTAAAAGATACTCATTAAATGTAATGTTTATCTTATTGTAATAGTTGATCTAGGTTATTTTGCACCGTAGATCTTAGGGTTATGATTATTTTTGTAACCTAATTTTTGCTAAAGCGGCAAAAATAGAACACTATATATTTTGTATGTTCACACCATTTTATGAGGTTGGTGAACTAATATATATGAATCACAGAGCACTTGAAGTCATTGCCTAACTTCAAGACAATCAGTTTACCGAGCAGAACAGAGTACAGAGGATATCAAATTGAGCAAAATCAGAGAAGGCTACCAAGCAGAACAGAGTAGAGAACCATCACAGATAAGGTGATATTTTGATGAGCACTTATAGATCTGTTTCAGACAATTGAGTTGTCAACTAGCAGATAATTGCCTATTACTTTCTGACAATTGTGATAGAGTTTTTTATAAATCTCTTAACAGAGTAGACTTAACAGTCTTATGTAAATCTCTTAACCGACTACACACTTCATTAGTGTTGTTTAAATCCTATAACTAGGTAGATCTAGCTGATCTAACATGTTACTCCTAACAAGGTAAGATCACCATAAGTGATCAAGACTTGTAGCCTTAACATGCAAACCTTTTCTATCTGCAATAGTGAAGAATTTGTGGGTGTCATCCCCACCACAGTTTTTACCTTCTTACAAGGGTTTTTGCGTTACCAAAATACTTGTGTTATGTGATTGTCATATTGATTTCATGTTGTTTACTTTCTTAAGTTAACTAGATGATTGATTTATACAATTATATCCAAGTTATTTTGATTGGTTATCATAGTACATAGTTATAGATCTAAAAGGTTTTTCAATTAAAGTTTTTGAAGGCACTGATTCACCCCTCCCCTCTTAGTACCTATCTTTCCTAATTCCAACATATATAATATAATATAATATAATATATAATCTGATATATGAAGGATGGAGAAATGGGAGGGAGAAAGGGGAGGGAAAAGTGAAAAATCAAAATTCTGCCAGCATTTTCGGGTACCCAAAAATATCGGGTACCCAATTAGGCTTGGTATTGCTTTGTGCACCAAACCTACATGGTCAACTATTGAAATGTCTCAAAAATGCATTTTTTCCCTGTTTCTTTGAGTTCCAGACTTCGACCATGTAGCTGACGACTTTTTTTAACCCGAATTTAATGAAACGAAAAGGGCATCTTAAGGAGATTATCAGCTTTCTATCGATATAATTGCTGTCAAAATTTGAATTCGGTAAGTAATTATTAGTTATTTTCTAATTGAGTTACCTCTAAAGTGTTGATTTCTATACTGATTGAAAAATGACTATAACTTTCAGACGGTATAACATTTTTGAAATTTTTAAAAAATGTGTCACATTCTATGCTTCGCCTACTATAAGGAAAAAAAAAATTGAATTTTGTAAAGTTTTGAATGAGTTAAGGTGGTCAGACACGGGAGTTTTTTTATTCTGAAAATGTTGTAGCAGAAAATTCATAATTAATTTTTTTTTGGAATAAAATTACAAAAAAATATGCGTCACATCTGGGCATGAGTCTACTATTTATATATAAAATTTTATAATAATATATTATCATTTGATTATGATTAAGGTGGTTAGACATACACCTACTTCTTATTTTTTTCCAGAAATTTTTGTATTGCTGTATTGAAATCTATACTTTTCACCAATCATACTAACTTTTTTTCAAAAAAGGCCTAGTAGTTTAGAAACTACATTCAATTTTCTACAGATTCTATTCTTACAACTTTTTGATATTAAGTTGATAGCTAGTTGAAATTTTCACGTCAAGTTGACTAACCCTGATTTGTTGATTTTTCATTGCCACTTAAGGGCATAGTTTGGCCCCTCATGATCTTGCACATACCCATAACACGTCATCACATAAAATCTACAAGGATATAGTTCATAAACCAAGCAATGTTCAAACTTCTTATATTTTTACATACAACTATATTTTTAGAGTATGTTTTTAATATGATACTAATGAAATTTATAGGCATGCACCAATAACCATCACTTACATATGTCTAGACTCATGCATAAGCCTATTATTAAGTATAATTTATTTAAATAAATCTATAATACTAGTCTCTCCTTATATATGATCTATACATGATTATACTTACCTATACTTACACACGAAAGAAAAAACTATCCAATTTCTATCTATAAATAGGTGCTTTTTACTTTGTAAATATAAATAATTATAATTGGGTAGTAATACTCTATGAGGTATCAAACTACAATTTTATATTTGCACTTACTTGAATTTCATTTTCTAATCTATGCTTGGATTTGAGCATCACAATAAAAAATGGTGGGTATTTCTGACACATAAAACAAGGTCACCTCTATGTGACCAATCGATAGGCCATCACATTAGGTCATTTTCCTTTTTTATAACATCACTTGTGAATAGAGATAAGGATTGGACTAAATAAATAAATATTATAGCTAAAAATATATGGTTGCCACTATGACTAGTCACATACGATCCTTGGAAGGAAATCATGAATATATGGTTGAAAGATTTTGAAAGTGTAAAAAGAATTGTTACTTTCCAGAATTTCAAACCTATTAAGCCAATCAAATGATCAATAAATAATTTTGACAATTTATAAAGTTTAGAAAAATAGAATTTGTAACAAAATTAAAAATATGGTAAATTATGATTGGTTCAAACAACTTATTTAATGAGGAAATCCAAAAATCATTACAATAGTACATAGCCTATAAGTACTAATAAATAACTAACAACATGTTGTAGTAATGACTATATTAATCATGATTAGATCCCTAAACAATAGCATCAAACTAATTGATCTTCAAAAACACAAACTAAGCATTAACTACTTAGATGGTTGTCCTCTATTAACTTGTGGTCTCCATGTTTTTAAGTTTATTCATACACTTTTATTGATTAATTTTAGATTTTTTGTTGATTAATATTAATTTATTGACATATGATCCCGTTAGGGCTGAACAAGAAATGTATGAAAACCAACCCTAAACCCCATGTGTTGATTTTTACAAACGATGAAGGGAATGGAGGGTTCGGGGGAAATGTTTGCTCAAAAGAAGAGTTGGGAGTCACAGCGTTTCCAATGGTCTGAAGGCATTCCCGATAAGGGTTTATTGTCTCCTAATAAGGTCTGATGCGCTATTCCTTTCATTGATACAGATGTGGACCATTTGCGAAAGCAAGCCCAAGATCTTCATTCTTATGCAATCTTCATTCAGGTTAGTGGGGTAAAACCGTCTCTCTCTAAACTACACAAGCAGATTCGCTTCAAATGGTATGATGCTCTGCATTGTCCAGCCATTTTATCTCCTACTCTTATTAATATTTTCGATTCTAAAGAGGCTAGAGAAAATTATTTAAAAAATTCATTTTTTTCAATTGGAAAAATTCTGTTACTGGTCCATCTGTGGAAGCTGCATTTTTAGGCAATGCCAGATTCATCCCCTCTTCAATTTATTTGGTTTGTCCTCTGTAATTTATCATTACAAATTTCTGACCTGGATATCTTGCGAAATATTGGGGGATCTTTAGTGTTTTTTAAAATATATATTGTTCTTTAATTGAAAATATGTTGACCATATAAATCTATCGTTCTTAGGGATCTCAAACTAATAGCTCCTAGATCCCTTAACTTGAAGTCTCGGATGACATTTGGCGTCAAGATCTAGTGCAGGACAAGCCTTGGCTCACCAAATCTAAGATTGCCATGGACAGAGATTTTTTTTTTCTTAAAACGTTGAAACCCTATTTCAAATGTGGATATTTCCTCTGTTAAACCGTCTTCGGTTGGAACTGATAAAATGGATCTCTGTCAAGGCCGGAATAATAAGGGTTTTTTGAAGGCTATGTATGATTCTCAATAAAAATGGGGCTTCAACATTTCATTCACTCCCTGCTAAAATGACTAAGTCTAATTTATTTGGGGCTACAGTTGAATGTTTTGAATAATAATTTGCTGCTGGAAAATGTGAACCGACCTTATGATTCTTTGTCCATTTAAAATAAATTTTTGGGGAATCCTTCAGATTTCACAATTCCTCTACTTCATATGAACCCTGAGGCCTCAAAACGAATTGGATTTGGATTTTAGATTTTGAGTAGAATTTTCTTAGAAAACAGTCTGGGTTGGTGGATATATTAATAGGCATAGCATTTCTGTTATTTTTTTGTATTGAATTTTGTTTGAAAATTGTAGTACATAATCAATGTTCAGATCAGCCATATGGCTGGATCGGTTTATCATAAAGCAACTAAACATCAATATAGCTGATATACATCTTCCTCATACCTAAATAACTGGGACATAAAAAAGCGTGCTGCTAAATAGTAACTGTATTGCTGCTATACATTAACTATGCTGCTGCTACACTATACACTACGACCTTGTCTAGCATGAAACATAAAATATGACATTCCCTGATATATAAAAACATAATCATAACTCTACTATAACAAGCTATCATTTAAGAAATTCCTGCTCTTTCTGTAAACATCCAACTCTACCTAGCCAATTAGGGATTGACTGCAAACAGGTTCTCATTAGATCTACCCACCTTAAGAGCAGAGTCAAATCTAGTATTGACATGGTATTTATATATATATCATCAAAATTTAATTTTAGAAATACATTAAATAATAGTTAATCAAAATTAATTTTAAGATTAAATCAAAAAAATGACATAGCTAATAGCAGTATAACAACAACAAAAGAAATTTCTGATTTCATTGCTCAAATTTTTTTGATAACAAAGCAATGTAAAAATATATAGTACACAATTTTATCCTAATAGTTTATAGGATTCTCATTCAGATCCTATATGCAAAGGCTTTTAGATTTGGAACCTTGATCCACTTTTTGTTTCCCTGCAATAGCCATCATTGTCTCAATTTTCAACCTCTTTCATAAAGTTAGTTTCCTTTGCTCTGACCACCATTTGGTTGAAAGAAGAATTAGAATAATCATAACTACCTAGACAATTTGTTTAGATATAGAAAGCTACCTAAAAGGCCTTGGCAGTTATTGAAGTGTGTCAATTCTCGTTATACATTGATTTTTTATTTTTTTTCAGCGATCCTTGGATGTGTCCCCAATACTGTTGAGGGATGTCTCAACATCTTTAGCCATTTCAAGGATGGCCATATGTACAAGCAACACCTTGCCTCTTTGGAATTTTTTTTGAGAATGTTCTTTGGAATTTCCCAGATACAAGGGATGTTTCTGGATGTCTCTCTATGGTTTGCTATTGGTATGTGGGCAGTAGCAGGGGTGGGGGTTTCAGTGGGGGAGGACACACAAAGTAATGACAGATAATAAGAAACACACCTAACTGATTGAAAGAGGATCAACTTCTGAGTTATTTTTATTAGTCCCGCCTGTATAGGCGGAGACTTATGTTTTCGGTAGAATTATAGCTATTAGTTTTTCTTGAAAACTGTGCATTGCAAAAAAATTAAACATAATTTCTAATGTTTTCCAGTTGTTTAATTTTTATTTTTATTTTTTGAAGAATATTTCTTTTTTCTCATTGGCTGTTCGAATTTTTCCTGGGGGTTTAATTATTTTCTTATTCACAAATTCAAAAAAATTGTCCAATCAACAGTACAAAGCAGCATAAGAAAATATTTTTTTGGTTTCTAATGTTTTTAAAGGCTTCTTCTGGAAGCCTCCGTGAGGAGATTTTAAAGCCTTCTTACGCAGAATTCTGGAAGCTTCCCTAGTAATATCTCTGCTTTTTGCTTCCCAATTCTGGAAGCTTCTGCTGGAATGTTTGTTTCTCCAGATTTAGAGGGGTAAGGGAGCAATGGCAGAATCATTCAGTTTTCTTCTACATCCAAAACTTGGATTAATAGGTCCATTAAGGTTGGGAGATTTATAGATTTCCGTTTTTGTCTCTAAAACAACATACAGGTTTGCAAGTTCTTGTCCGCTACCATTTTGTCATTAAGACATTGTAAATTTTTTTTTTGGTTTCTGGTCTTCCAACCTAAAGAGAGGGAAGTGGCGAGGAAAGCGAAAAAAAAGGATCTTGATGACCCCGGATATACTACCTTTGAGGTCGTAAAGGTCGATTTCATTGCCTGAAACGTGGTTGTAGAGCCAATTTTTAAAACCCTTGGCCAGGTTGATTCTTCTTTCCTCTGTACATGCTTTCCAGTGATGTTAAGACCTGGGGTATAGACCAAAAGATGCCCTTAACACCCTTATGGCATTCACAAGTCTTTCTATCTGCCCTTGACTAGTGAGTCTGTCTCCTAGCCTTAGCCTTGACATGCCCAAGGAGGAAGGAGTTGTCTATCTCTTTGGGGAAATAGTTCTTCTTGACCGGTTAGCCTAGTCCTTAAGATAAGGAAGGAGAACTCACCCAACCTTCTCTAGCTCATCGGCAAACCCCAAAATCCATCTAGGTATAGCAAAATCGTACTGGATTTGTGTTAAACTTGTAGTAGGTCTCTTACACTCTGTTGGGTGCTTGTCATTTTTGAGGGTTTAAGATATTTGATAGCATGAATATAATCTGTGCCAATGACAGTATGACTGCTCGAATTTGTCTCTAGAAAAGTTTTGAGGTTTGCATTTATGATACTCTGTACTATATTCTCTTATGTTATGTTCAGTGCTTGTCATTTTTTAGGATTTGAGATATTTCACACCATAAATACAATCCTTTTGCTCTTTCCTTTTGTCTGCTAATGAATTTTTAGAGCTTGCACATCGGTGTTGTCTGCTAATGAATTTTCAGAGCTTGCACATGAGTGCCTTTTGATTTTTACTATGCAGAATGCTTGAATGCAGCTAAAACCTGCCGAATCTGTATGGATGTTTTGTGCTAGTTGATGTTCTGCACAGGTTTTTTCTTCCACTATTTTTAGGAACATGATTTCAACATTATTCATTTGATTTTTTGCCCTCCTCTTTACTTGGACATGTCAAACACATTTAATTTTTTGCAGAGGTCATGGCGTCAATGTTGTGAGTGTTAGAATTGGCACACGTTTTAAGCACTCCGTTTCTACCTCATTCAACCTATGATTATATATTGTGTTTGGAATTAAATTGTTTCTACTTTTTGAATTTTGCCCTCTACCAAACCCTTGCAGAGTCGATCATCGATAAAGATTTCAGCCGCAAATATCCTGTTCACTCTTTTGGGGAGAAAACCCTAGCACGAAATAATAAAGCACCACATTTGCTTTTGGAAAAGTAATTTTCCAGCTCATCACAAATTTTTTTTAAAAGAATAATTCATCCTCACCTAAGTTCTATCAAATCACTGGTGTGCTTCAACACAGAGATGAAGAATTCATGAATTGAGCCTTAGTGTATAATATTTGGCTGCGCGAGCTATAAATCTGACTTGAAAATTGCACCGCCTTGCATTGTCGAGTTAATACTAAATTTTCATTTCCAAGCAGTTAATAGTAATACTAAATTTGGATAAATCTAAATTTAATTTTCTGAAACATATGTAATGCAAGATTATTGAATCGATTTTCAATACTGGGGCATCCTATTAAAGATTTTGAATGTCATTCTAGAGGTGCAAAGTGCACAGATGTGAAGTCATTATATTTCCATAGAATCTTGCATCGCTAAGATCAAAAGGATGCATGAAAATTTTGATTATGTACAAAGTCTGTAGCATTTGGTGCTCAGTAATAGTAATATGTATGGGAATACACTTCAGAAACTCCAAGTATTTATTTTGTTGGTATGCATTGTTGTTTGAGAATCAAACATAGGCCAATGAGTTTAAAGCAATCTCACTCTGAATTTTATATATGAGCATCCCTCTTGTAAAGGTCAGTACCAGGATCCAGCACTGATTGAAAACTACTAATAGTATAATGTATATGTATTTTTCTATGGAATCTCAATTAGATATAGCAAGCGTACTGTCTTTTATTTTTTGTTATGCTTCATTGTTTCACTATTTACAGTCTACTAATCTGTAAATCATTTAAAATACCAAGCCAAATATTGAAGCAACTGTAATTTTTGAAGATAACATAGGTGTTGGCCTTGTTATTCTAAGGCTCTCACTTATTTTATTGGAAGACAGCCCACATTCTGAATGCATATTCCAAAAAGTCAGTGCCTCTATCCAACACACATAATTTTAAAAAATATGTATAAAAAATTCACTTACCAAACCAAATAGCTTCTTATAAAACAGTCTGTTACCCATATCTAGTGAGAACTGATCAGGATCTGGATAGGACATGGCTCGAGTGGCAAAAACACCAACTCTTTGACCATATAACGTGCAGATATAATCAACTTTCTTCTAATTAAGATGGCTATATTCAACCTGCAGTAAGATCCATGGATTAAATTCGCTGGAAAAATGCCAATTAAATAGCATGTAGCCAATCTATAAAATAGATTGGGTGTGTGCAGTTGCACAAAATTGAGTTTTTGATCAGCTTACTCAAAGGTACTCGATTGGAATTAATATATACAAAAAAAAAAGTATTTGAAAACATTTAAGAGTTAGGGTAGAAACCTCCATTTCTGTAACAATCTCTTTGGCTTGGAATCCTCTCACAAAGTACTCCACTGACAATGCCTGAATAGTAAAAATGGCCAATTAGATAACAAAAGAATTTGCCTGCTTTTGTTGTAAAGGATCTTAGAAAGATTGAAAATGACCACGCCTAAATCAAACTAAGACTTGGTGAATGTGCCAGTTCAAAATTCTGTCAAGACTAATGGAATTATAGTACACTATAGTTGCATTATTGTATATACATTTTATTGTCTATAGAGATCAAATATGGAATCTTGAATTTCACATGATAAATGCACATAAATATTCCATGCGGTAGTAAACTAAGCTCCAATCAACTGTAACAGCATATCTTTCCCTAAAAAGAGAATTAGATTACAAAATTCATGTGCTTTATTAGTCTTGAGCCACTATTTATAAAGAGAATGGGTGGTTGAGGCAACTTAAGTACAATACTAAAAACTCCTTCCAGGATATATTATACTAGATTTTCCTGGACTTTTTAAGACAAGTACAGACTCATTAAATTTCCTTTATGACCTGGTCACTGGTATATTGCTCTGAGAGTGTAAGAACAGATATGCATCTCCACATTAAATAAGTCATTTCTTGTCTTCATTACATAGTTCATATGCATTAAAAATTGCAATGAGTTACATATTATTATTCATCTCCCTCAAACCATATACTCCACCCATGATGCATGATAATTTAGATATTCTTTAGAAATGAAGTTCTAAAGCAGCTGGATAAAGTCTACATGGACAGTGTGCAGAACATCAAACTACTATGATAGCCCATAGGGCTACCATGGGATAACTAAAGGCTGACAAACTCTGACATTGTTGAACCAAAAATGAAATTCAAAGAAAGATTATACATATATGGATAGAAGAACCCAACTAAATTCAAAACCAAGATCTATAAAAACAAGATATAAGAACCAAAATCTCCAATCAAGTGCAGTTGAAATTCTGATAATCTTCAGCCTAAAGAGTGTATCCATGTGCCATGGAGGAGGTGAATGTGTGATAGAAATCAAAACATCAATTGAAAAATGACATACAGTAGACTAAAACTCTAAACAAAACCAGAATTACCAAATGATGAGGCACTTAAGACTGCAAACATCAAAAGGAACCAGCAGCAATAGGATAGACATATCTGTAAACTCTAAACTTGATGCATCATTATTGATTGATGATAGAAATTTAACATTATGGTCACAGCATAGAACAAGCTTGAAATGATTTACCTTTAATTTTGAATGTTTCTGATGAATTGTTGTGAGAAATCCAAGCATTTCTTTGTTTCAAAAATTATTATATCAGATCAACTGTACACAACAAAACAGTACATGGAGAAAAGCTTTAATGAAACTGTGGAGGATCATTGTCACTTCTACAAGCTTGATGCGGGCAACAGAACAAGAAAAACAACTGCAAAAGCCACAGATGCCAGCTGACGTGAATTTCAATGAGTCTATCTTCTTAGGAGAGAAGAAAGGAGCCAAAACAGAAACAGTGGATTAAAACAATAAGTCTTCAATTCCCCCGCTACTCTTGCCTATCCATCCATTTTTTAAAGTTGCAGAGTCGTAATTGATCAACACATTCAGAAGTTTCTCACCCCTATATTACTCCCTTTGAGAGCTTATTTCTACAAGTAGCTGAAATTTTGTGATATAATGTTTTTATTTCCCGTGACTTGAACCGAATGCCTACGCGTGGAGTATCGAGATTGTGACTTCCACCTGTCATTCATTTTGGACCCACTTACTTTACAAATGGAGATTCACTATTCCAACACCTACTGTCAATCAAGGATGTTGTGGACCTTTTTCCTCATTCTTTATAGATCACTTCCTGGCAGGATATAATATTTTTTTTTCTATTTCACAGTATTTTAAAGTAAGGAATTTATTTTAATGGGTTTCCAATTTTATTTTTTATTTATTTAATAGTCATACATTACATATATAAATTAAAAAGTAAATATATTAGAACAAATCTCCATATTAAAATGATAAATTATATATTTCATTTCTATAATATAGGTATATTGTTATTGTATT
Organism: Chamaecyparis obtusa; assembly: GCA_027943335.1. Taxonomy (NCBI): domain Eukaryota; kingdom Viridiplantae; phylum Streptophyta; class Pinopsida; order Cupressales; family Cupressaceae; genus Chamaecyparis; species Chamaecyparis obtusa. The sequence continues at coordinate 2,000,528 of BSBK01001383.1, forward strand.
ATAATATTATTAAATTGTAATATATCTATATTTTCTTAAATTATGATTGGAATATTGTTCAATTGTAGTTAATAGTTCTATATTATTTTTTATTATTTAAATAATGTTGTTAAACTATTATCATCTTAAAGACCGTATTGCACATTGCTATATTATTTTATATTATCATCTATAATTTCACACGGTTAATCTAGATTTTTATCCTAGAACCAAATATTGTGAACCTTTTCTTGCTTATTGTCATTTAGGAGAATCTTTGAATTTGATGAGAGTTATTATTGTTGGTGCTTGGTATATTTTGACCTCCTATTTTTCGATGTTCAATTTTGCTACTTATATGACAATGAGATTTGAGTTTATGAAATTATTTTTAAGTTAAAATGATGTATTCTTAGCTAATTATTTGTCTTGGATTAATTTGAAAAATGATAAAGTTAAATGTTTACAAAACTGTAGATAATTTGATAAGTAATAAAACTGTTGCTGGCCTTGAAAAACAAATTCCAAATTTGTTGAAACTTAATCAAAAAAATTTTCCATGTAAAAGCAAAGAAACTAACAAGGTACCTTTGCTTATCTCTCTTTCAATAAATAAAATGCAACTAGACAAGGAACAAAATAAAAAATTAACGATTGCAAAGTGGGGCCTAATACTTGACGATGAAGTTCTCATGGATTGTTGGTTGGAAGAAACCCTTTGACCGTGGTCCATGAATTTCTCCCACTAATGTAATAGCAACAACAATTAGTTTATTTACAGTGTTGAAATCTCTAATTATAATATAACTTCTATTAACTTCTTTTATTTACTTTTCTCTTAAGTTCCTTGTGCTCAAAATTTATTTTCATTGTTGAGATGTGTACTTTACAAATAACTTACCAAAAAATTATTTATGTACCATTTCCTTCAATTTTCTTGCCATCCAATTCTATTCAGAGCATTAAGCTACACAGATATAAGCTAAATTTTTATAAACGTATGTTATTAATGATAGGAATCTTCCTCTCTTTATGCTATATTTCCATCCTCTTTCCCAACAATTCCCTTTACCCTTGCGTTAGAAATTTAAACTAATTTCTAAAATCTCTCTAAAAATTATAATTTTCAATCTCTTTTACCACCATTATTTACGCTACTCAAATGTATAAATTTAAGTTAAGGTTCCTTCAACAAAATTTCACACTCAATGTCTAAATAGAAATGTAAAAAATATTAAACATTAAACAACTAAAGTAATGAATTCCTACAATATTTAATAAGTTATTCAAATTTCTTGTCCTGCATTATATTTACAATGTTCAAATTTGTAGATTGAACCTAATTTCTACATTTCATCTCTATACATTTCCATATAATCTACCATAAGTCTAGCTTTATTTACAATAGTACATTACTATGTTACATTATATTGGTTCTCGTATTTTAAGGACCAAGGTGTGCAGGTGTATGTAATGCATGTGATTTTCTTTTGACAAAATGTCCTTAATAATATGATCTCGTAAAAGAATGTGGTGTGTACAAGACTTAAGAAATAGCCGTAAACCCAAATCCTACAACTATTGCCAATATTATCTCCTACTTATCATAAAACCATCCTTCGACCAAATCGCAGATTGTGCTTTCACAACCCTAACACAAAGGGAAGAGTGGGGAAGGTAAACTTGTATAGTTTTAGGAACAATCTCAAGCCTACATTAAATATATGTTTCTATAAATTATTATTATTTTTAATTGAAATGATTAATGTAATTATAAGAATAAAGCTATTAGTAGGTAGCTGAAAGAAATTTGAGACTAATTAATATAGATAATAGTCAATAATTTTTTTTTTGACAAATTAGTTCATACCTTTACAAATCCTTGGACCTTGATTCTCAATGAGAACATACAACCTATATTTCACTACAACAGCACCAACTTTGAACATTTGACACTGAGCAAAACAAACATATTTATTTACAAAGTATAGCACAAAAAGCCATTAAACAACCGTTATTGCTTAGCCATAACTTAATTGTTATCTTTAACATCTGATTGTAATTAGACCTTCTAAAAGTAAAATGGGGAACTTGTTAAAATATAAAAAAAATTAAGTCGTAGTTCTTAATATAGTCCCTATTTTATTACATGGCTAAAGGTCGACATAAATTCTTCATGCTAGTAATCAACATCCCTTTTTTAATTTTCTAAACTATTTAATCTATGATGCAATGACTTGTATACACCAAATATTTTCTCAAAGCTATCAAACCTAATTCCTTTAAATCTTAATTCTTTTTTACATTAGGCGTGGCTCCTGCTGTTGCACAGCTCTTGTAATATACGTAACTGCTGTAAATTAAAATATATTTTTGATTGAATCTTTTTGTATTTATTAATTAGATGAATTTTTTTATAAAAATGTATTATGATTTTCAATTAATAAATAAATATAAATATATAAAGTCAAGAATATTTTTCAATTATTAAATATAAATATAAATATATATACTGTTTTGTCGAGTTTGAGGAGAACCTAAAAGTAGATTTTTAAATTCAACAAATCTAACTACAAGTTGAAACAATACTCTATAAAAAAAAGGCAGGGATTAATGTCTTATTTTGTAGTGTGTTTTATTTGCCAATGTGCTCATTTTGTATTGGCTGATTAAACCTTTCGTGGGTTCTGCTTTACTCAGTCAATTGTAATTCTGCATTATTTCAAATAATAGAAAACTCTGCCCCTCAATTGTAGTTCTAACTCACCTACACAAACATGTGGACGTTTTATTAAGAAGTCAACTTACTATTTAATAGCCGCGCTGCATGCAAAGATATTAAAAAATATTCTTGGAAAACAATAAACTAGTATAAAATAGTTTTATTAAGGAGTCAACTTATTATTTAAAAGTATAAAATAGTATCACGCGCCCTGCATGCATTTATATAAAATACTACTCCCGCTATATCTGGAGGAGAGGCTCAATAAAACAAAACTAGATATTAACTTCTTTATAAATTTTAAATGAATTGAGATAGCTAACTAAATTGGGATGAAAGCCTAGCATTTAATTCTTTATGAATTTTGAATCTAAATCGAGATAGTCAAATAAATTGAAGTGTTTTTATGATTATTTTAAAAGGATAGTGCCTAACATACCCCGGTCTGATCTTGGAAGCCAGGCAGCCTGTCGTTTCCGGCAGGCAGAATCCCATTGCAATGACATCGAGCTCTTCCTGGCTTAGAACGTACTCGCTGCCAAAAGCCAACACCACGACCGAACATACTCGCTTCCTTGATCAGATTTCTTGATGCTATATTGAATGCTCTCTTGATGCAAAAGTTCATTGCAGTCACTGAAAGATTTCTTGCTCACACACCCATTTGAGTACAAGCTCATTGAATTCTTTCTTGCTACTAGTTTGTCATGGATTCAATCAGTTTTGCTTCATCAATATACTCTGTGGCCGTAGGAGTTTTCTTGCTGACAATCATCATTTTCCTGAAGAAGAAGAGTAAGAGGAGTTTGTCATTACCATTACCACCAGGCCCTCCTGGATGGCCCATCATTGGAAACATCCTTCAGCTTGGGGACAAACCCCACCAATCTCTTTTCCACCTTGCACAGAAATATGGGCCTCTCATGACCATCAAATTGGGCATGCAGACAACATTGATTGTTTCATCTTCATCCATGGCAAGAGAAGTACTAAAGAACAATCACCAGAACTTCTCAAGCAGGACAGTCAATACAGTTATAAGTGCATTTTCCTACAAGGGCACAAGTCTATTATGGAGTCCTTATGGCCCTCATTGGCGCTTGCTTAGAAAGATCTCCAACACAGAGATTTTTAGTATCAAAAGACTCGATGCTCTGCAGCATTTGAGAAGAGATGAGGTGTCTAGAACTATTGATTCGATCATGGAGGATTGTAAACAAGGGAATAGTGTGAAGATTGGGGAAACAGCGTTTATGATTTCTCTTAGCATTATGGGTAAGACTGTTTGTGGGAAAAAACTGCTGGAGTCGGGCTCTGCACAAGCTACGGAGTTTAAGAGCATGGTAAGAGAAGTCCTCGAGTTGGCAGCCGTTCCAAACTTATCTGACTTTTTCCCTTTTCTGGACTGGTTTGATGTTCAGGGACTGACTGTCAAAGCTAACAGTTTGGCCAAGCGCTTTGATGACATGTTCAACAGAGTCATTGAGGAGCGATTAGCACAGAGGACTGCTAGTGGCAAAGAAGTGAAGGATTTTCTGGATGTAATGTTGAACTTGAGAGAAGATGGTACACAACTTACTCTGGACAACATGAAAGCAATCCTCATGGTACGCCTTATTCCTTAGATTCATTTTGCATGAATAGAAAATAGATAAGGAGGAGATAATTGTCTGAGGTAGTAAGTTAAGTGGTCTTAATTTTGAAGAAATTCTTAATTTTGAAAAAATTCTATCATCAAGTCAGTTTGAGTTAGAGTAGTAATAGGATGGGTGACTTTTGAGAAGGTCCAATGTTTCACCTATGTGTATCACCTAGATGCAATGAGTCCTAAGTGTACCATTCATTCTCATGAGAGATGGGATCTTGTAAACTACTTCTCATAAGACATGGGATCAATGAGTTTGACTAGAAAAACTACACAATTGAATCTTGTGAACCTGAAAGATAAATTCTTGTAAACCACTGCTCATAAAACATTGATCAATAAATTTGACTAAAAATTTATACAGCTCATTTTTAATAACAATATCATCTATATAGAAAATATCAAATTGAATGGATATGAATTCCACACATTCATATAAATTCTATACACTCACTCATATGAATTAATTGTTTTCAACTTCCCCACTTACCAGAAACCATTTTTCAGCGTCTAAATCGTAGTGGGCATGTGTAAGCTATGTAAGATCTTTCTTGTTTGGCTTTTTCATGTTAATAGCACTGCCCAAATTGTTGTATGTGCAGGATATGTTTATTGCAGGGATCGACACAACTTCGGCAACAATTGAATGGGCAATGACAGAGCTTCTGAAAAAACCAGCTCTAATGAGAAAAGCCCAAGAAGAGCTGGATGATGTTGTGGGAGTGGAGAGAAGAATGGAGGAGGCAGATATAGACAATCTTCCATATCTCAGAGCAGCAGTGAAAGAAGTGTTTCGACTACACCCTCCAGTCCCATTGATGATTAGAAAAGCAGATGTTTCTCGTGAGATTAATGGGTTTCTTATTCCAGAGAATACCCAAGTGCTTGTGAATTTATGGGCTATGGGGAAAGACCCTAGCGTGTGGAAGGATCCCTTAAATTTTTATCCAGATAGGTTTTCGGAATCCAACATTGATTATAAAGGCCAGGATTTTGAATTGATACCATTTGGAGCAGGAAGACGGATATGTATTGGGCTTCCACTGGCACACAGACAGGTTCATCTGGTGGTGGGTTCATTGCTGCAAGCGTTCAATTGGTTTATTCCTATGGACAATGAAGCAGACATTGATATCTCTGAGAGATTTGGCTTGACTCTACAAAAGGCTAAGCCACTGATAGCTATTCCTACTCTAAGAGATGGTATCAATTTCTAGTGTGCTAAGTAAGTTATAATATTTTGCAAATAAGTAGGGGTCCATAGAGTAGCATTTTATTGTTAATATAATGGTAGGGGAGATGATCTAGTAGTTGAGTGTGTTTTAATAGTTGTGATAACACTTGTTGATTTAATGTTTAATAGTTTTTACAATATTGTACTAATAGTTGTGACTTTAAAGTTTGAATTACTTCATAGTTGAATGAAATGTATCATTTAGTTCTAAAAGCAATTTATGTGATGATACATTATTGCACCAATAAAACATGACTTAGTGCAAAGTTATTGGTCTCGAATTTTTTTGGATTGCTTTAGACACATTGGTGAAAAGCATGTTGATGTGGCATCATATTTGATGATGTGGTCTTCAAACTTAAGTTATAAGTAGGGGATTGCCAAGTAAGTACCTATAAAAAAAATTGGGAGTGCTTTAAAATTTCTACCTATGATTTTAAGAAGTGCAATGTTAGGGTGCTCAACTACTGGGTCCTCTCCCTAGTAGTTTTAAGATTTAGTTTTGCAATATATTTATATTTTATATTTTTAATATAATTAATTCACATGTACATTGACAAATATTAAAAGTTTGTCAAGAAAGATCCTAACATGAACACATGAGAGCTAATGTTCATATCATATAACAAACTCATAAATATGTTTTTAATTAAATCGATAGCTTAACAAGGGGGTCGACCCTTACACAACCACAACACAAAAATAATGGCATTGGCAAATACAAGCGAATTTAAAACAAGGTCAAGAACATGTCATTAACAACACACTAGCAGCACATCTAGTAACCCACATCAAGAGTGGAGGCCAACACACTCACAACAAGGGGAGGAGAATGTGAGATAGAGTGATTCTTCCTTCATCATTGAACAACCATCCAAGTGATACTTTCACTAGGGTCCCCACCATAGGGTAGTGGAACCCCTAGTGTGGGACTGTCAGCATCAAGGACAGAGTGTTGGAAACACTATACATTAGTTGCTAAATGTTGGAGCAGATTAGGAGCAATAGTCAAAGAAGGCTCTATGTGGCCAAAAGGGACTACACCAGGAGGGAGAGGTGGAGTCATGTCCATCATATCAGAGGAGGCTAAAATAGCAGGAGAGTCTCCTAGGGGGGTCGTCATTAGTCTGTGAGGAATCCTCAAAGCAAAAATCGGAGGAAGAATTAGAAGCTCAGATAGTCAAATGGTCATCATTTTCATCCTTCCAATAAGTAGCAACACTTTTACAATGCAAAAGAGAACAATATGTACTCATATGGCCAGTAGAGAATCATTGCTGACATCGAAAGGGGAGGCCCTCATAATCTTGTGATTGATTCCAAGGCCTATCCCCAACTGTGAGCACGACATCCCCTAGAAATTTTGTGGAGATATCCGTGTCAAAGAAAATGTGAGTGAAAGTAGACTGACCTAGTGACGTCGTAGCCTCATCCACCTTCAAGAAATAGCCAATAGAGTTATCAATGGCCTCAACAAAAGAAATCTCTGAAAAATGGAGTGGGATATTGGGGAGATGAACCCACACAGGACACACACTAAGTGGTTCAGTAAGATGGTTTAAGGAGACTATCCAATGTTTGGGTGAAAGAGAGTGGTTGCCTCAAACCCACAGCTTGCTCAACACCAACTCACAATCTTTGCAGGAAGAAAATATTACAATATAAAAAACCCCTTTTCCTAAGAGAAAAGCTCAATGTTACCAGAGACTAAGGGTCTCCAAGAACTTGTTACTCAACGACGTAGATCTAGAAGGGAAGGCCAAAGAAAATGAATTGTAGACCAACCCATGACGTCGGTATAAATCCACATTATGCACCACATTTGCGACACAGGCCACCACATGAGAGGTCTTAGTATAGGCAATGGGTCAAGCTTTCATCTTTGGAGGAATAGTAGCAACAAATTTGGCGACATGGGAAAGCTTGGTCCACTAGTAGAAATAGAATTTGGGGGAGGAATCCCAACCATAACAACCCCAAAGGTAGAGACCCCTCGTCACCAGCACCAAGAATGACAACACCAGCTGAAGTCAACCTAGGAAATGAAGTGGTGGAGGGAACAAGGATAGAAGGCCCCCTGTTGTCCCCTAGAGATAGCAGGAGGACGCTTAGATGTAAAAATCCCCTCCAACGCAATACTAGTTGTGTAGGGGTAAAATGTCAAATCTGCAAATCCTACAACAAGATTAATAAATCCAACCACAAAAGATGTGACTTGTTACACAAGTTAAACACCTACTCGAGAGATAAATATGAAAATCATACACGAATTTAAATAAATAATCAACATAAATCCATGCACATATTTCACCAATGCTTCTCCATTGTCTCTCTCCTTATGCAATGTTAGCTCTTAGATTTTTTGAAAAAAAATTCTTGAAATATAACAACAAATTTTCTCAAAATATGACAACAAATTTGCTCAAAATATGACAACACAATATTTCAATAATTGTGGTTGTAAAATAATGAAGAATCACCTTCATTTTATAGATTTATGGACTTCGATGAATGGTTCAGATTAAGGGGTTCTAACTGGCAATGAATGGCTAGGATTAATTCAGACTGGACTGGTTAAACAAACTAAGACTAATTGACAGTTGGTTGGTTGTATGACAAGACTGAGTGAATAGTTAACATGGTTGATTGGGAGTAGACTGAATTGATTGATCAATGAATTGATTGCATGGCTGAGAAGACTAAATTGACTGATTCGTTAGATTGAATTGATTGAAAAGAGAAATTGTTAGTCAGTGACAAAAATTAGGATTAATAACTTGAAAAAATTATTTAATTGTGCATGAGAGAGAACACATAAATTAACTGATTTATTTAGTTTTAGAAGAATGAGTTTGCATGGGGGAAATAGAAAATTAAATAACTTAATGATTTACTTAATTTTGAAATACATGGTTAGTAATGGAAATTGTCATTTATTTATGGTGACAAGAACAAGGAAGAATGGTTCTAATTAAATAATATAATTTTTAAATTAAATTAAATTAAATTAATTAATTAAATAATAAATAATTTAATTAATTTTTAGAACATTAATTAGGAAATTGACAGAATATCAATAAATAAATAATTAATTAAAATTATTCAATCACTAAAATTGGAGGGAAATGTCGATTTTAAAATTTCAATTGGGAAGAATGATATAAATTAATTAAATAATAAGGACTATTTAATTAATTAAGATGATCATTAATAAAATTGTTGTAAGCGACAAGATAATTTTAGGTGTCTACACCAGCCACGAAAGATTTACCCAGCTGCCCCCCAAAGATGACCTCATTAATAGTAGCAACTAGAGATGATGTCGGAGGAGTTGTAGGACAAGAACGAGCGAGAGACAAAGTCGTTGGGCTAGCAGAACGAGTGGGACACGGAGATATTATTTTTTAAAAATGAAGTTATATTATTGTACATAATATCATAAATATGTTTGTTAACAAGTGAATAAATACTTTTTTTGCTTCATATACAAAATCATAATTGTATACTATAAGTGTTTTTCTTATAAAATAAGGTGTTCATGTATACAAGTATTATAAAATAAGGTGCTCATCTATACAAGCATATAAAAAAATTTCAAATCATTAAAAGTTGAATATAAGTATTTTAAAAAATAGTGTGTTACCTTTTTGTAAAAATAAATGATAGTTTTATGATCAAATACAACTTGATATAAAGCAAAATCTTTCACAAATGAAATGTCATAAGTGCAATAATTTTCAACTTTTACTTATAATTTATTACTAATAAATGAATTGTACAAAGAAATACATTCAATAAATGAATTTATAAAATAAATAATATAATTGTAGAAGAGAACAAGAATGCACCTTGTTGGCCCCCTATTGATAGGTGAAAAGGGGATTATTGATGAAGGATGACACACTTTAAGCTCCCAAGGTAAGGGAATTTATCTAGGATGAACATACTTTTACAAATAAGGAAGATTTTATCATCAAGGATACACACCTCTTGCATAAAAGAGAATCTCAAATTTAAAAAAATCACTTTCATAAACCAAAATAATGTCACGTGATAAACAAATATTGATATACTAACGAAAGTGAATCCTTAGAAATTTAAGGGAAATGAAGATTGACACCTGCAACCTTGTCCCTCAAGCATGAAAGCAAGGTAAAATATGATACATTGCTTATCCTAGGTGATATATCTTTTATAATAGTCATACACTTTCAAGCAAAAAATAAGTTGTACATAAGGATATAACTCTCCTGAAAAGAAGATCCTAATTTAAAACAAACAAATTTATGCAAGAAAGGACATCATACTATATTGCAAAGAAATAATGTTCATTCCTTAAATGGAAGATCATTTATGATATACATGCCTGTTAATGCGTAAAGTAAATTATTGAGCAAAGATAAAGATACCTTACATGAAATAAAGAATATCATGCCAAAAAAGGATGTGGTACCATAAAACAATGAAAACCCATGAATAGGCAATGAAGAGAAATGGAAAGATGCCACATTATGCAAAATTAGTGGGTAAATCAATCATATAAGATAAATACTTCTAATTAAGGAAGAGATTGTAAAGAAGGATATCAATTCCATTAGAGAGAAGTATCCTAAACAAACAAGTCCATGTATGAAAGTACATCATTGTATAAACTATGCAACCAACAAAGAGATAATGGATCCTTTGAAAGAAGAAATAGATGAGCTAAAGAAACCTTTCCCCCCAAACAAGGAATCAATGAAAATAACCTATGGAATGGTTCTCCAAACTTCCGCAAGGGATAAATACTTTCGAGGAATTAGGCTCCAAATTTGTAACCCATTATTCTTACAACATCGAACATGAGATTACCATGATCAACTTATGTGATACAAAACACAGAGATGGTGAATCCTTTCTAGGATTACTTCAAAGGTGGAGAACTTTTTTTGTGAGGTATCCACGAAGTATTCCCGAGAAGGAGAAAAAGGAGATATTTATGAATAACTTAAATGTGGAGATGAACTATAGACTCCAACTTCAGTGTCCTCCTACGTTCAAAAAGCTTATTGAGATGGGATTAAAATTGAAGATGTGTTGGTTAAAAGGGGAGAAATAAAATTTCTCAAAGACAATAAACCCTAAACCAACACTATTAAGAATCATTATGTATCTAATTATAATAATAATAGAGGGGCCAACAATACCAATGCTAAACCCAAACTATGGTTAAAGAACAATAACAAAAACCTTGTGAATGACGGAGTGGTGGAATCCCACAACTTAAAAGCTACCCCCTTTAATTTAGCAAGTGGAGCAAATTCTACATATAATGTGAATCAAACAAACAAAGCTCCTTTCAATAACACCAATTCCAACAATAACAACAACAATGCTAACAACAATCCCTTTAATAATGCTAATGTCAACAAGCCTAAACCTTTCTTTTCCACTTATCAAAAGATAAAATTCACCTTTTTATGTGAACCATTGGAAAATGCGTTAAGGACCTTGGTGGCCAACAAAATGATCACTTTACTTGAATTAAGGCCATATGAACCCCAAGTTAATCCGAATTGGTGGAATGATTCTCACCATTGTGAATATCATCATAATAAGGGCCATAAAACCAATGAATGCATGAAATTGAAACACCTTGTGCAAGACCTAGTTGATGATGGAAATATAAAGGTTGAAGGGCCCCAAAACAATGAGGATCATACAACCTTCAAAAATACTTTCCTAAACCACGAAAAGGGTGAGTCATCAAACACCAATCAAAATCATAAAAGAGGTAATTAGAAGGTCAATTTTTCTCATGCCTATGATCAAATCATTAATACTTTAAGTGGGGATGAAAATACTATAAATGTTATTGTGGTGAAAGAGAAGCCAAGAGAAGTAGCATCTAATGTCATAGCTAGGGGGCAAGCATAAAAAATTACTCTACCTAGAAATGCCCCATGAATTGTCCTACTAAATCAAACTTCATCTTCATCATCAAAACAATATAATTTGGTAGACCAATTGCAATGAACCCCTGCTTAGATCTCTATTTTAGAATTACTCAAGCTCTCACCAACTCATAAGGAGATTCTAGAAAAAGCCTTGGTAGAGACTAATTTGCCTCTAAATCTAGATGCAGGAAAATTTCAAAACATGGTAGGACATCTTATTGCACCTCATTGCCTATCTTTTTCATAGCAAGATGACATGTCATTAAACCACCCACAAAACTTGCCTTTGCATATAGAGGTCCTCATTCATAAGCATAGAGTGAAAGAGTCCTTATTGATGGAGGAGTTGGCTTAAATATTTGTACCCTAAACTTGGTAAAGGCCTTAGGATTTTCTAAGGAGGCTATTGACCCAAAGAAAAAGATAACCATAAAAGCCTACGATGATGAAGAGAGAGCTTCTAAAGGTGTCATAGTACTTCCTATCAGAGTTGGTCCCATGTAGAAAGAAACCATTTGCCAAGTCCTAGACCTAAATCTGACTTATAATATTTTACTAGGAAGACCATGGATCCATGAAATGTAGGCTGTGCCTTCGACCTACCATCAATGTCTCAAATTCCCTTATCTAGGACAAGAAATCATGGTAAGCGGGGACTCAAATCCCTTTCAATATTATAATAATATGAAGCCTATCAATGAATCCTTAGTCCTGCATAACGCAGAAGGGTCTATTCCCTAAAGAATAGAGAAAGGACAAAGTTCTAAAGATTTTCCATCCTTGAAGGGAAAAGAAAAAGAAGAGAAAGAAATTGTTGTTGAAAATATCCAAAGTCCTACTAACCTAACTACATAAAAAAAAGAAAAAGAGAAGGTTAGTGAGGAGAGCGCTCCTGAGAAACAGAAAGAAGACCAAGCTAGATCCATCCAAGTCTACACTAAAGATGCTCATTATCAAAAAATGGATCATATGATGAAAAACTTTGAAAAGCAATGTCAAATTAAACAAAAAGGAATAGGGGAATATTATTTATCCATGATGGATCTACCCTTATCTCCCAAGTCATATGGAAGACCATCTAACCTACCTCATAAATATAATGATCACTTTGTGAGGGAAAATACTTCTTCATCCATGGATGAAGAAGATAATGAAATCCTAAACTGGCTATATAAGGATGAGGAATCAAATACTCATGAAAAGCATGTACAAAATGTAAGTATTCCCACACATCAATATGGGAAAGGATTTCAAATCATGCAGAAAATGGGATACAAAGGACAAGGACCATTGGGAACAAGAAACAAAGGACTCATTGAACCCATTGAAATGACATGGAGAGATAGAAAAGAAAAGACTGGATTAGGGTACCTAGAACAAGGGTACACTCAAAAGAACTATCCCAAGGTTTATGATTGAATCTTACAATTAGGTTCTCAAAGTGATGAGGATTATAACAATTGGGAATGGGACTCATTATCAAGTGAGTTGTTCAAAGATAAAGAAGTGGATGTTATCCACACCTATACTCCTAGCAAGGGAAAAGAACCAATTTCAGAATCAAATTGGAATCAAGCCTCAAGTTCTACTCAAGTGATTTTAGATAATGTTCCAATTCAAGAAATTGAAAGAAATCAATGGGTAGGAGAACCCTACGTACCATCATGGAGACCTACTATGGAAGAGTCTAACATTAGGTTTAATCCACGAGATTTTTACTCAACAGAAACCTTAGAGGATTCTAGTGAGGAAGATTTTGACCCTAGTTCTCTAGAACATCTTGAAGAAGCATATATTATAGATTTAGGCGATATAATGTTTGAACCTGCAAATGAAGTCATGTCCCTAAATCCCACTGAACCAAATCAAAACATTGATCCCTTGACCCTTATCTATCTGGAATTCATTGAATGGGATTCCATTGAACCTACCATCCTCCCTACATTTTTGAATGATAACTTGGTGTCCCAATACCTAAATGCTGTTGAGTCTTCTTCTACCATTATATATTAGGAAGAAGTGACAAAGGAAAGTATCCAAACTCTCAATTCATTAAAAAATGGAAAAAATAAAAAAAAATAAAAAATAGAAAGAATCTAATGTTGAAAACCATGTTGTGGCAATATTAGATAAAAAAGAGAAAGAAATAAAGAATGATTCCAAAGGTGAACACCCAATATAGGCACTTAAGGAAGGGAGTTTGGATACTTTACCCGAGCACTATGAAGAAAGATCTCCTATCTTGATCGAACCAACAAAAAAAGTGAATATTGGATTAGAATCAGAGCCAAGGATCATACACCTAGCAACATCTTTATCTAGTGAAGAGAGAAAGGATTTCATGCAATTATTTAAGGAAAATCAAATCAATTTTCCATGGTCGTATGATGATATGCCTAGATTAGACCCAAATTTGATCATGCATCACTTGAATATAAAAGAAGAAGTAAGACCAGTTAAGCATAAATTAAGAAAGATACATCCACACATAGCTTTGCTTGTAAAAGTGGACTTGGAAAAATAACTAAAAGTAGGGTTTATAAGAGCCATTGATTATGCCCAATGGATTTCAAACATCATTCCTATTTCCAAAGAAGACAAATCTATTAGAATTTTCATAGACTTTAGGGATCTTAATCTTGCATGTCCTAAAGATGACTTTCTATTACCAAGCATAGATGCCATTGTAGATCTAACGATAGGACATTCAATGTTTTCACTTATGGATGGATTCAGTGGTTATAGTCAAATAAATATAGCACCCAAAGATCAAGACAAGACAACATTCACATGCGCATGGGGGACATTCTGTTGGAATGTTATGCCTTTTGGTCTAAAGAACGCCTGAGCGACCTATCAAAGAGCTATGACGACCACATTTCATGACCTGATGCACAAATTCATGGAGGATTATGTAGATGATATACTTGCTAAATTCCACTCAAGGGAAGAACATCTACCCATCTTAGAGAAAATATTTGTAAGATTGGAACAATTCAAAGTAAGGCTAAATCCAACGAAGTGCGCATTTGGTGTTCAATCAGGAAAGCTACTAGGGTATATTGTATCAACAAAAGGAATAGAGGTAGACCCATCCAAAGTCAAAGCTATCATGGAAATTGGGGCACCTCTAAATATAAGTCAAATGAGATCTCTTCAAGGTAGGATCCAGTCCATTCAAAGATTCATCTCTCAATCAGCAGAAAAATGCCACAATTTTACTCAACTCCTTCATAAGGATACCGTTTTCAAATGGGATGAGAAATGTGAAGAATCCTTCACCTTATTGAAGAAATATCTAATGAATCCTCCAACTTTGATGCCACCTATAAGAGGCAAGCCTTTAATTATATACATTTCAGTGACCAAACATTCATTAGGGGCACTCTTGGCACAAGAAGATGAGTTAGGGGAAGAAAAGGCCATATACTACATCAGAAGAACATTGGTGAAATATGAGTTGAACTACACCTTCATTGAAAGAGCATGTTTGGCCATAGTTTTTACTTCCCAAAAATTATGCCACTATATGTTATCTCACAAGATTCGACTCATTTCAAATATTGATCTATTGAAATACCTTCTTAGAAAAGAAACATTGAATGGGAGACTAGCCAAGTGGGTCATGGTGCTAAGTGAATTTGACATAAAATATGTGGACTGAAAATCTATCAAGGGCCAAGTCATATCTGATCAATTAGCAGAGTCACCATTACAAGATGAACATCCAATTCAAGTGGAATTCACAGATTCTGAAATTATAAATATTGAAGTAAAAACATGGCAACTATACTTTGATAGTTCTTATACACAACATGGATCATGAGCTAGCATAATTTTGATTACTCCTCAAGGGTCTAAAATTCCTAAATCATACAAATTTCTATGCCCATGAACAAATAATATAGTTGAGTATGAAGCATTGGTCATCGGCATAAAGTTGGCATTAGAATGGAAAGTAATAGAGCTACAAGTCTATGGAGATTCACAACTAGTTATCAATCAAATCAATGATGAATATCAAACTAAAGATGATAAACTAATACCTTACAACAATATGGTTGATAATCTCAAGAAATACTTCACTCTCATTACCTTTGAGCAAGTACCAAGAGATAATAATAAAGAAACATATGCAATGGCTACTTTGGCATCACTTCTCCAAATACCAGATCAAAGCACCAGATATGAATTCCTGGTAGAAGAACTTGAGAAACTTGCATTTGACCCTACCCATCCTAATACCATTTTTTTGCTAACAAGACATGAATCACCTTGGCATGGAGCTGTTTATACCTACTTAAAAGACCAAATCCTACCTATGAACCAAACCAGAAATCAAAAGAAAAGCTTTATCCAACGAGCCTCTCACTATACCTTAATATCCGATGTGTTGTATCGTAAGAGTCTAGAGGGAATGCTTCTAAGATGTCTAGAGAAAGAGGAATCAAACACAGCCTTACAATAAATTCACGAGGGGATTTGTGGGTCACATTTGAATGGTTTAACCCTAGCTAAGAAAATTCTTAGGATAGGATATTTTTGGCCTTCAATGGAAAAAGATGCTTGTCACTTTGCTAAAACTTGTCATAAATGTCAATATCATGGGAACTTGATCCACGTACCAGCACAAGGGATTCATCCTATGAAAACACCTTGGCCATTTTATCAATGGGGTTTGGACTTAATAGGGATGATTTATCCACCATCTTCAAATGGTCATAAATTCATTATCACGATAATATAATACTTTACCAAATGGGTGGAAGCTGTACCCTTATCAACTACCATAGGAAAGAAGATATCCTTGTTCATTCTAAACCACATATTTTGTAGATATGGCGTGCATCATGCCATCATAACAAACAATGCAAAACATTTCAAAAATAAGGATTTAAAAGAGCTATATACCAAATTCCACATGATACATCACTCATCTTCAATATATTACCCCCAAGGTAATGGACAAGCAGAAGAAACAAATAAGAATATCTTAAAAATATTGAAGAGAACTGTGGATAATTCAGGTAGAGACTGGCACATTCAAATAAACCCAACTCTATTGGATTATAGGAAAAGCATTAGAACGCCAATAGGAGCTACCCCATTCTCCTTAGTCTTTGGAACAGAGGCAGTTTTACCTTTGGAAGTAGAAATTACATCTTTAAGGGTCTCACTACATGGTTTGATAAGTGAAGAGGACTATAGAGTTGCTAGGTTACATGAACTAGAATTGCTAGATGAAAAAAAACAAGCCTTTAATCATTTGAAAGTGTATCAGAATCGGATGTCAAGAACCTATAACAAGCATATCAAATCAAGGACATTTCAAATAAGTGACTTAGTTTTGCGAGAAAATCCCAAGAATCAAGCAGAAAGAGAAAAGAAAGGAAAATGGGAAGCAAACTAGTTAGGACCTTTTGTGATCACTTCATCTTTTGGGACATGCACCTATAAACTAGCTGATTGTGATGGAGAAGAAATACAAGAACCTATCAATAACATTCACCTAAAGAGGTTCTACACATGATACAGATGAAAGCATATCATAAAATCAGATGGAAAGCATCCTATTTATTGTATATAGTCAAAAGAGATCCTGAAAATACCAAAAACATCATAGATACATAAAAGACCAAAAATAGTGAAAATTTGAGCATGAAGAAAGCCAAAAACATTTAGAAATGATCCTCAAAAAGATGTTGTCTTGGTGAAAACCTAGAAAATAGGCACCTTGATGATATGAAAAGAAAAAAAATTGAAAAAAAGAGAAAATACAAAAAAATCAGAAAAGAGAAAAAGTACCTTGGTGAAAACCTAACAAATAGGCACCTTGGTAGCAAAAAAGGAAAAAGCTTTAAAAATAGAAAAAGAAAGAAAAATCCATTCAATCAGTGAAAACCTGGTAAATAAGCACCATTGAATGTCCAAGTCAGTCGCATACCTAGTGGTCATCCTTGTAAATATTGCATTCACCAGCATTTGTATATATTGCATAATAAAACCCCACAGTTACATTTGCAAGTACCTAAAGATTTTGGTCACCTAATTTGAAAATTGTCCTTAGTCCCACAAACATAATCATATCAAACTGGGGCCAATCTACTCTAAAGGAGGAAGGATTCAACAAAAGAAAATTTCAATCAGACACCAAATCAATTCATCAACGTACAAGTGAAACACTCAATCAAATCCTAACTCTAATCCAATTTGAACCCAATGCAAAATTTAATCCGAAATCTTACACGACCTTATCTTTATCAGGATTAAAAGTATGAAATGGATAGAACTATACTTGAAATATGGATTTGAAAAACATTACAAAATTTTCTAAGTGTTGACTTGATTGATGAAATCATGTCTTTCTAGAAAATCGATGACAGTTTTTAAACTAGACGAGCTATGATGAAAGCATGATATTTTATTGATTTCTGAATGACTATCTTAAGATCAAAGTTTTAAAGCATGTATTATTTTTTTAAAGACGTGATCATCAAAGAATCATTGAGGACTTGTACATAGGATGAAACTAAGATCTTTGTTTGTTTATGCAAAAGGATACCTTGGATATTTTGACGTTCAATATCATAATACCAAAATCCACTTACAACATAGAATCTGACAAAATCAGTATTCATACTCTCATGATTTACTCCAATCAGTGATATTCATACCAAAGGATGGGAAAATAACGTAAGAGGTGAAAAATGTATTCATATCATCATGGTTGAACTAGTGATGGTTGTACTAAAATCAGAATTCCAAAAACTGCTCAATGATGAATATAAGCTCCAAAATTTTGAATGGTGACAGTTAGTTGCATACATCCTAGATTAAATGCATTTAAACTATTTGCCTTTCTTAGCTCCAAAAACTAAATTGCAAGAGGAAAATAGAAAGGGGAGTGTTGGAAATCAAAAATCAAAGGAACATCAAAAACTATATGTGATTGAGTGTGTTGGAATTTAAAAATTAAAAAAACAAAGGTGCATTCCATTAGTTCATTAGCATTTGTTAGATCCATGTTATCTTGCATTCATTTAGGAATTCTTCCTAGAGTTCAATTAAGTTCATTACATTTAGCTTGCATTAATTAAGTGGCATTGCATCAAGTTGCATTCATTATGAAGACCCTATTCAATTGAATTCATTACCTATAGATTGCATCATATTACATAAAATTAAATTGCATCAGGTTGCATTCATCTTAAAATTCATTTTCATTAAGTAACATTGCATTAAGTTGCATTCATTTAAAAATCTAATTCAATTAAGTTCTTTGCATTAGGTTGCATTCATTTTAAATTTTAAATTCAATCAAGTAGAATTGCATTAAGTTGCATTCAATTTAAAAATTCATCTCATTTAGTGTGCATTCTTTAAAAAATCATTCATATTAAATCCAGTAAGTACATTTACTATTGCATTCATTAGTTAATGTTCATTGCGTCCATTAAGTCATTTCATTCAAATAGACATAAATTTATCATTAGGTGCATATCATTTAGTTCATTTAAAAAAATTGTGCATTGCATTATTCATTTAAATCCATACATTTATCCTACATTATATCATTGCACTATCATTGCATTACATTCATCAATATCATTCATCTATATTACATATAACATTTAGCATCATTAATCATTAAATATCCATAATTCTTATGCATTACATCACATGTTGCATCACATTTTCATACCATAAATCCATTGCATTCATATCCATTACATATATCCATATTATCAAAAATAAATACATCCATATATCCATAATCACATTACATCACATTAGTCATTACATGACCATATAACACATTTATATATCATTTGCATCCATAAAGCATTAAAATATCATAACATTAATCATTAAAAGAATAGTATCATTAAATTCATATTGCATCCATCCACCTATTCTATGTCATACATAAGACAACCATTTAAGCATAAGTAGAACATGTGCATTCATATCATAAAAACTACATTTTGAAAAACATAAAACAAAACATATAAGAGATAGAACCATATATATCTGCATATCATAGTAAAACACCTGGAAAATGAGGTCTAACACATAATGACATCACATAAAGTAAAATCTATCAACTGAGTATCAAAGTCTACGATATCATCATAAAACATTAGGAAATAAAATTACATCAAAGTATCAACAAGTATCAACACATAAGGGAACATCAACTGATCAAACTAATACAAACAGAGTCTAATATCTTGATATAAAAAATAAGATCATCATATACATCCATGAATAAAGAATAAAAGAATACATGTCAGATTAGAATCAATCAACTGGTTGACCCGCAAGCACCATCTGCACCATCATGACTAGGACCAGTATCAGGAGGTCTGCTCGAACTACCCTATAGCCCATGTTGACTCATAGCAGCCATAAAAGCTTGCATCATACTGCTAAGCTAGCTAGCCTGCTATCTAATTTGAGACACATCTGAATGTAAGGTTTGAACATTTGATGTAGTCGCCGGAGCCTCTGAACTGGGAGCCTGTGTAGGGGGAGTTGGTAGAGGAGCAGTAGAAGAAGATGGAATGGAAGGAGGTGGCATGGAAGATGATGAAACATATAAAGATGGAACAAAAGATGAATAAGATGGACAAGATGAAGAAGATGTCATAGAAGCAGAAGCAAGAGCTTTTACTAGTGCGGCCTATGGAATAACCAGTGGGATAACCTACGGAGGAGCCTGTCCTAATCTAGCAAGCATATGTTGCCTGGACATCCACCTGCCTATGATGTATGACCCTATGATGGCTCTATCTATCTGCAAGATCCACAACAACCTGATGCAAAACTCTATCCACACAAGCACCCCTCATCTGACCACCACCCCTAGGAGGAATGGGAGCAACAACAATAATTGGTATCAAAACTCTGCCTGCTCTAGATGCCCGATGATCCTATCTCCTACCACCCCTACCTCCATCTCCATCCCCACCATCATCGTCTGACTCCTCCTCGATCCTAGGTATCTTCTCAGTTAGATATGTGAACCTCGAAAAAGGGTTTTGAGAGAACCAATTGGTGTACTCATTGGTCATACTAGCATCAATGTGATCCCTCATCTCCCATGGTAGGTGAACAAGCTGCTTTATCTCCTAGCACATTGTCCTATAATCAACCTATGGACCCATAGTGAACGCTCAGCTTGAACACGGGCATACATAGCCACACCTTGAGGCATGCCCTATGTACAACCATACTATCATAGCACTAGTCGGAAACAAAATCTCTCAATAATATGAGGAGTCTACCCCATCATCCATCGTGGGTAGCACATAAACAAAATCTCTAAAGAATCCTCGAGCAACACCTCACATCCAATATATGGTCGTCAGATGACCTAATCCATGTCATTGATCATGCGGTGCCAGTAATCAAAATTGCCCATATGGGCCTGCACCACCATGCCCTTGTACATCTAGGAAAATGGCCACGCAGATCACGGTGATGAGCTGCAACCGACCTAGTTGTTGGGAGATGCTCCCATGTCCATAACTGTAATAGAATCACTCCAACAGATAGAGCTAAAGTGTTAGAAAGTAAAGTCCACCAAGATATATGAGAGGGGGGGGGGGTGAATTAGTTATCAGATAATTATAAATTTTATCACCTTCAACAACATTAAACCATATAAGCAATATAATTACCAACCATAGAAAGATATTCATACACAATAACACAATGACACAAGATATGTCAACTAGGGAACCTCTTGATCAAAGAGTAAACCTCGGTGGGAATGATGCTCACAAAAGATGCACTAATATGAATATTCCTTGTGAGAGGATGGAATCTATTAGGAGTGTTATGAAATACATTCAGTATATATGAATCCCTGTTAGGAGATTTTGAATCCCTGTTAAAAGATTCTAACCCTATTAATAGTTATGGAAGATAGGAGGACCCACTGCCCAAACAACTTCAGGGTAAGATCACTGAACACACTATCCAAATAATCTTTGCATTACTCAATAAAATAATATGTTACCTCTTCTTTGACTGTGCCAAACTGCATTCACTATTACATCAGATCTCAATTTCAGATCTCTGTACTTCGCATGTCTTCCTTCACAAATTTGCTTTCATACTTAGCTCTTTTCTTCACTTCATGCATCTCACACAATCACTACTTCCACATCAAAAATAATCACGACTACATACAACTACATTACAACAAGGAAATACATTCCTTCCTTTATAGCACACTCAAATAATTACAAATGAGTTGGCATACAATTACAAAATAAAAGTTTCCACACTCTACACCAAAATTATACAAAACTGTCAGCTTCCAAATACAATAAATCTTCACTCGTGCGACCTCAAAGTCTGTTCTATCATCCATGTCACTATAAATGTGTCTTCAACTTCCCTTTAACTGCACAAAACTAGATTCCATCCTTTTAGGAGATATCATCCGATTTCCACAAACCGCTACTCAGGAACACTGCCTGAATACTGCTTCCACCAAAATGATCATAACTTTCATGAATAAATTAATTACTGTCTACACTCTTAACCATAGACATATAACATATCAAAGAGTATAACTTCAACATCACATAGCTCCAACTACAATAACCCATGTGCACTAATCCAAACTCTGTCTACTTCTTTGCAAGTCTTTGGTAAATCATTGTGTTGACATCAATGACAATCATAGTCATGAATGCAACAACAACTGCTACAGAATGGCTTCCAAACACTTGCCATTCATTCATAACAATCTCCCCCATTGGCATTGATGGAAACATAGATGAAAAACATCCAATGTTCCAAAAATCTAATACTGCAACACTGCTTCTTCAAATCCTCTTCATCAATCAAATCTTGCTTCGTTATCCTATTCAGTTCTCTCCAACAGATGCTCAGATTGTTTTTCATGTATACTTCTCCCCCATTGACATAATGACAGAAATTCCATCACTATGTCAACAACAACTCAATGTCAAAAGACACTTTTTAGAAAATACATTTACTAGAGTCCTCATGACTCAGCTCAGATACACATACTCCCCCATAAAGGAAGTACCAACATCCAGTCCAGAAGAAAGATAAGGCTCATATACCACTGGATGGATGCAACCAATTGCATCACTTCTCAAAAGTAGGCTGGGGCATAACCCCAAGCATACCTCTCAAATACTCAAATGTATCCTTAGGCAAAGGCTTTGTGAATATATCTACTATCTGCTCCTTTGTACTTATGTACTCAAGTCTGACTTCTTTCTCAACAACTTTCTCTCTTACAACATGATACTTAATCTCTATATGCTTTGTCTTAGAATGTAATATAGGATTCTTAGACATACTAACTGTACTGGTGTTGTCACAATGTATGACAATAGGCTCACCATATTTTATTCTAATATCCTTCAACATTTTCTTCATCCAAATTATCAGGTTACAATTGTTTGCTGCTGCTACATATTCTGCTTCTGTTGTGCTTTGTGAGATACAATTCTACTTCTTGCTTAGCCAAGAAACTAATCTTCCTCCAAGGAAAAATACTCCACCACTGGTTCTTTTCTTATCATCAACACTACCTCCCCAATCAGCATTTGTATATGCACATAGGGTAAAATCATTAGATTTTTCATACCATAGTCCATAGTTCATTGTGCCTCTTAAATATCTCAGTATACTCTTTACTGTTGTGTAATGTGATTCTCTAGGTTCAGCTTGAAATCTTGCTACAATTCCAACTAAATGTGCTATATCAGGTCTTGTATGAGTCAAATACTATAATCCTCCAATCATAGATCTATATTTCTTCTATTCTACTGTAGGAGTCTCATCTATGCTAGATAACTTATGTTCGGTCACCATAGGTGTTCCAACTGGTTTACAATCCTCCATTCCAAATCTTTTCAACAAGTCATTCAAGTACTTTGTCTAACTTACAAAGATATCATCATTGTTTTGTGTTATATGTAATCCCAAAAAGTATTTCATCTCACCAATCATAGTCATTTCAAATTCAGTCTTCATTTCATCAGCAAATTTGTCACTAGCTTCATCTTCTCCTCCAAAGATAATGTCATCAACAAAAATAACTATAACTAACAAACCATTTTCAATTTATTTTGTGTACAGATTGCTATCAGTTGTTCCTTTTGTAAATCCCAACTTTAACAAATACTTATCCAGTCTTGCATACCAAGTTCTAGGTGCTTGTTTAAGTCCATATAAAGCTTTCTTCAATTTACATACCATATCTCCTTCTTGAGTTAAAGGAAAACCTTCAGGCTGCTCAATGTAGACTTCTTCCAATTCTCCATTCAAAAATGCTGACTTCACATCCATCTGATATACTTTCAATTTCTTGTAAGCTGCATATGCCAAAAACATTCTTACTACTTCAATTCTTGCAACAGGTGAAAAGGTTTCTTCCTAGTCAATTCCTTCTTGTTGTGAGTAACCCTTACATACCAATCTTTCTTTTTTTCTTACTACTTCTCCTTATTCATTCATCTTGTTTCTGAATACCCATTTAGTTCCAATAACATTCTTGTCTTTAGGTCTAGGGACCAATTCCCATGTCTTGTTCTTTTCAATCTAATCTAGTTCTTCTTTCGTAGCATTAGTCCAACTTTCATCTTCACAAGCTTCATTAGTAATCTTAGGTTCAATTTGAGAAATCAAACATAAATGTTCTTGTTCCTTATTTTGAGTCAGAACTCCTCTTTTGATGCTCCTAATAATCTGTTCAAAAGGATGATTCCTTAACAAACTCTTGCTAGGTGTCATTGTCTCAGATCTCTCTTTAGATGTAGGTTCTTCAATAACTTCACTGTGGCTTTCATTCAACAAATCATTGTTAGTTTCATAAAACAATTCAGTAGATCCAGTGTTAGGTTTAGGATGAGCTTCTTCATTAGATTCATAATCAAGCATTCTTTCCTAAATTTTGAACTTTTCATCAACTTTAACATTTGCGCTTTCAACAATAGTCTTAGTTATTTTATTGAAACATCTATATGCTTTTCTTTTCAAAGAATATCCAAGAAATATACCTTCATCACTTCTAGGATCAAACTTTCCAATATCATCATCTCTCTTTATATAAAATTTACTTCCAAAATTTCTAAAATACTTAACTGAGGGTGGATGTCCAAACCATAATTCATAAGGTGTCTTGTCTATGTCTACTCTGATTTGTACTCTGTTCATTGTATACACTATTGTGTTCACTGCTTCTCTCCAGAATATCTTCACCAAATCATTTTCAAATAACATAGCTCTTGCTGCTTTAGTCACTGATCTATTTCTTCTTTCTGCAATGCCATTTTGTTCAGGTGTTCTAGGGGCTGAATATTGTCTTTTAATGTCATTTTCTTCACAAAAGGTGTTAAAATCTCTAGAAGTAAAATCTCCACCTCTATCAAATCTTACACATTTAATCTTCATTCTAGATTCATTCTCAACTTTATTCTTAACAATCTTAAACTTATCAAATGCTTCAAATTTTTCTTTAAGAAATGCAATCCACATCATTCTTGTAAAATCATCAACAAGAATCATAAAATATCTTTCTCCATAGAATCCTCTAGTCTTGGTAGGACCACTCAAATCTGTATGAACAATCTCCAGCTTCTCTGTAGATTTAAACTTCTTACTAAGAAAAGAACTTCTCTTTTGTTTAGCCATTACACATTCTTTGCAAATCATGTTAGTAGGCTTCATAATTTTAGGTAAATCTCTTATTGCAAGTGTAGTACTTACTTTTACAATGTTATCAAAGTTTATATGATAAAAAATTCTATGCCATAACCAACTATCATCAATCTTAGTAATCAAACATGTCATCTCAGTAGGATTCAATTGAAATACATTATCTCTGGTTCTAGATCTAGTTCCAATCAGATTTCCATCTTTATCCTTTATCACACAAGTTTTCTCAGTAAACCAAACTTGATATCCCTTATCAACTAATTATCCAACACTCAAAATATTATGTTTCAATCCATCCACAAAATAAACATCATCAGTATTAGTCTTTCCATTAAGAGTAATAGATCCTATACCTTTAATCAAACAAGGTGCATTGTTTCCAACTCTAACAACTCCGCCATCATATTCATTCAACTTTATGAACTTTTTCATGTCTCTAGTCATATGATGTGAACAACCACTATCTATAATCCAATCAACTTTCTTTTCAACTTGAGAAAATAAGGCTTTTTCTTCCTTAACATCAGTTTTAGGATTCTCTTCTTTAATTGCTACAAATCCTATGTCATCATTATTTTCAGAATCACTTTCACGTAAAGTTCTTTCTCTACTAGCTTCAAGATCTTCATCATTAGCATAATAACATTCCTTAGATCTTCTAGGTTTGAAATTGCTTCTATACTTTTTAACTCTCTTAGGACATTTAGATGCAAAATGACCATATTCTTGACAAGTCCAACATTTAAATATTTTCTTATTGTCTGGTTCTCTTTTCACAAGCAAGGCAATACCTTCTTCAATATTCTTGTCTTCTTCATTTCTAGATCTGCTGCTACCAACATAATCTCCGCTCACACTGATGCTTCTTGACAAAGTAGGGTGAACACTAAGAGCACTGAATGTTGTCTCCATTCTAGGTAAGTCTCCTGATAATCTCAGGTTCATTTCTGCTGCTTCCAATCTTCCAATAAGAGTTTCTCTTGTAAAGTTTGTTGTACAAGGTATCACTTGTTCAATCATATGTGTTGTCTACTTAAATACAGGAGTCAATGTCCTTAGAATTTTCCATATCACTTCATTCTCTGTCTTTGTTCATCCACAAGATTTTATACCTGTAATGATTTCTGACATTCTACCAATATAACTTCTAATAGATTCATCTTCCAACATTCTTATATCTTCAAATGCACATATCCAATTATGTAATCTAACTCTTTTTGCATGTTCATCACCTTCAAAAGTAGAGTGTAAAGCATTCCAAATTTGATGAGATTTTTTCAAATATTTTACCTGACTGTACTCATTCTCTGGAAGTGCTGTCAAAAGTGCTTCTCTTGCAAGTATGTTACACATGAATAGATCTCTCTCTTCCACAGTACATGTTTCAAGATTGTCCTCTTCAATGATAGTCTTATTATTCTTTGTAATCAACCAATAACCCAGTCCTAAACATAGTACGTCTGTCTTCATCTTTTCTTTCTAGCTGTCAAAATTTACTCCATCAAACTTAGGGATTTCTTTCCTAAAATTCACCATGGATCTCCTTAAGCTGTTAAACTTCTTTTTCAAGGACCTGTCGCTCTGATACCAATTGTTAGAAAGTAAAGTCCACCAAGATAACTGAGATGGGGGGTGAATCAGTTATCAGATAATTATAAATTTTATCATCTTCAACAACATTAAACCATATAAGCAATATAATTACCAACCATAGAAAGATATTCATACACAATAACACAATGACACAAGATATGTTGACTAGGGAACCTCTTGATCAAAGAGTAAACTCCGGTGGGAATGATGCCCACAAAAGATGCACTAATATGAATATTCCTTGTGAGAGGATGGACTTTGTTAGGAGTCTTATGAAATATATTTAGTACATATGAATCCCTATTAGGAAATTTTGAATCCCTATTAAAAGATTCTAACCTTGTAAGAGTTATGGAAGATAGAAGGACCCACTGCCCAAACAGCTTCAGGGTAAGATCAATGAACACACTGTCTAAATAATCTTTTCCTTACTCAATAGAATAATATGTTACCTCTTATCTGACTATGCCAAACCGCACTCACTATTACATCAGATCTCAATTTCAGATCTTTGTACTTCACATGTCTTCCTTCACAAATTCGCTTTCATACTTAGCTCTTTTCTTCACTTCATGCATCACAGACAATCACTACTTCCACATCACAAATACTTACTCCTACATAAAAATACATTACAACAAGGAAATACATTCCTTCCTTTATACCACACTCAAATAATTACAAATGAGTCGGCATACAATTACAAAATAAAAGTTTCCACATGCTACACCAAAATTATACAAAACTGTTAGCTTCCAAATACAATATATCTTCACTCGTGTGACCTCAAAGTCTGTGCTATCATCCACTTCAATATCAATGTGTCTTCAACTTCCCTTTAACTGCATAGAACCAAATTCCATCCCGATTAGGAGATATCATCTGATTTCCACAAACCACTACTCAAGAACACTACCTGAATACTGCTTCCACCAAAATGATCATAACTTCCATGAATAAATGAATTACTATCTGCACTCTTAACCATAGACATATAACATATCAAAGAGTATAACCTCAACATCGCATAGCTCCAACTACAATAACCCATGTGCGATAATCCAAACTCTGTCTTCTTCTCTGCAAGTCTTCGCTAAATCACTATGTTGACATCAATGACAATCATAGTCATGAATGCAACAACAATTGGTATAGAATGGCTGCCAAACACTTAGCATTCATTCCTAACATAAAGAACATCGATAAACCACTGTATGTAGCTCATGATACATCTGCGCTAGAACGCAAGAACCCAAATCAAACTGTTAGGGCTGAGCCATCAGGTTTGCCAACATATGACCCCAACTGTCTATGAATCCATGTCCTTGGAGATTAGGCATGAGGAAGCCTCCAATCAGAGTACCCAAATAGCTGGAAGAATCATGAATGAATGAAACTGTGACCGCTAATATGATCATCACCAATTGTCAGGTCCTGGAACACCCACCAACAAGTTGTACCATCATAGATCTGATCATAGTACACCAACTCTCCTCAGGTAGGAATGCGGAGGATATGGTACACATCCTCAGGAGTGATGGTCATCTCTCCCATGGGTAAGTGGAAGGTATTATGGTTAGAGTGGCACCTCTTTGTCATAGCTGTAATCAATCCTGGATTCACTTGGAATCAAGGTAGGATGAGAAAGAATGAAAGACTACACCTACCAGTATGTCAGTGATTTGGAGCACTCAAATCATCTATCATACTGAATGGTAAAGGATATAACCCTCGGATGGCTAGTGACTTAAGCACAGCCTACAAAAATCAAGTTTAATCACATCAGCTTTGAAATCAGATATCTTTTGAATCATCCTAAGTCAATCAAACATTTAAAATTATCAAACCACAATCAATTTTCCTGATTCTATTCAGAGAGGATGGAAAATTTATCATCACCCATCATCTAAATCTAGATTGACAATCCAAAATTCAAACTACATTGAATCAAATTGAAATCCTACAACTTGCTACTAAATTAGGTTTATTACCTCAACCAATCAACTAATTGACAATACTGAATGGTTCAAAAAACTTACTAAGTCATTTGCATTTTTTTCCTAATAGGTGAAAAGAGCTATTTTAATAATTAAAAGCGCTAAAAGGCAAAAGCGCAACTCAAAATATTGAAAGTGCTAGTCAAATTGGTGAAAGCGCTATTCTAAGGTGAAAGTGCTAAAAGGTTTTAAAAGCACTAAAATAAATGTTGAACATGCTATTTAAAACATCAAATGTGCATTTAAATTTAAAAGTGCTAGAGAAAATTTAACATGCGAGAAAAGCCTAAACTAGACGTGTAAAAGCACTATTTAAAAGCTTAGAAACGCTAAAATAAGTGTAAACATGCTATTAAAAGGTTTAAACACGCTATTTAATTTTCAAAAAAGAAAAAAAGAGGGTTTTTCTAGAAAAAAATAGTTTTTTCTCAAATTAAATGCAATGAATTGACAAAATAAGTTGATCGCGCACTTACCGGAGGTCCATAGGTCTGTGGCTGATGATATCAACACCCATGCTCAAATTTGTTCTCTCAAATCGGGATAACCATCACAATCAGCTCAGAGAAGTAAGAGAGAAAAGTCAAACAAAAAAGTGAAAATGAATAGTAAACATGACTTTTTACCCCTTTATATAGACCATTTTGACCTAAAAAAGGGCATCTTTGACCAGAAAATGCCCAGGGACCCAAAATTTTCACCAAATCTACCAAATCAGGGGCATTTGTCATCACATGGATGCAAATTCATTATCAGAAATGAAATTGACATTCATTATAAATTGACCTAATTAAAGAAAAATGACCTAAACCGTCAACCTTTTCAAACAACGATCAAATTTCATTTCATTTATGAGGGGGCATACACTCGGATAATCAGGAACGAAGTCATAATCATCAAATTAGGGGCTTGACCATCAAATCAAAGCATAATCTTTTTATCAATTTTTTTTTGCTTAGCAATCAAAAGGGGCATTAAACATCAAATCAGATTGAACCAGGTACCATATCAGTGAACTGTCATCAAATCGACCATGAGGACATCAAATCAAATAGACTTTATCAGAATCTATATCTTATATCAAACATTGAAATCAACTATTGACAAATTAGGACTTTACATCGATGAATTAGGATATTCTTTGAATCTACACGCTTCACACGTCGACTCAAAGAGGGGCATTTGTAATCACCAAAAAATGGACAAGATCATTTAAGTCACAAATCAAGGCAAAAATCAACACAATTAAATCAAAACAAATCAAATGAAAGGTAAATTGTAATTAAACCTTAATCCAAAATTAATTGAAAATGAAAAGCCATTAAATCAATTTAAGTCAAATAAAACATGATTAATCAATAAATTGTACAATTAATCTAATTAATTGTATAGTTCAATTAAATCAAATCAACCTATTTAAGGGGTAACATGGCTAAACAAATTAAATAAATTCAATTAATTAATTCCTATTTTCTCTCAACCACCAAATGGGAGGAAAATAAATCAACCAATAGAAATTGAGGACCAAACTCACATAGATGAAGCTTAAATTGAATCTCAATCACTCACTTGGAGGATGCATCTTACCCACTCATTTTTTCCTCTTGTCCTAAACTTTGAGGACACAATATTTAAATGGTCTCCAAAGGTGGAACCATAGACTTAAATCAAACTCAATCATGATCAAATCAACTACACCCCCTACGTACCCTTGCAAAAGTCTATAAAAGCAAGGCATAATTCACTCATTAATCATCCACAAATCTGAGAGTAGCATCAAACCTCTTGCAATTTAGAGCTAGAAAGGCAATTTAGAGCTAATTAGTTGTATTTTCATTTGGAATTGAACTTTTAGCATTGTTTATCATTCATTCTCATTTTAGGACTGTCACTAATGGAAGCTTGCTGAGAGCTTTGCATTAGCATCCCTAAATAGAGATCCATAGAGTGCTTAATTGTCAATTATTTGCTTAAATAGATTGCTATTTGTGGTAATTTAGTTATTATTTTGAATTATTGATGATACTAACCCTATGAAGGTACTTTTTCTAGTACACACATAGAAACCCTTGTTATAAGGTAAAAAATGCGATGGGGATGACACCCACAAATTCTTCATTACTATAGATAATAAAGTTTTCTGGTTAAAGTTACAAATTGTGATCACTTCTGGTGATCTTACCCTGTTAGGAGTAAGAATTAGATCAGCTAGATCTACCTAGGTAAAGGATTTTAACATCACTACTTGAGTGTGTACTTGGTTAAGAGATTTACAAAAGACTCTTAGGTCTACTCTGTTAAGAGATTTTGCTAACTCTGTTATAATGATTAGAGAATAACATGATGTATCTGTAATTGACAACTTAACCTTGTCTGAAACAAATATATGAAGTATTGAATAAATATCACCTTGATATTGTTAGGAATGGGAACACTAAGAGGGGGAGGGTGAATTAGTGTTCACTATATTTTATCTTTTATCTTAATCTTTAAACTAAACTTAAATACTTAAGTACTAAAATGAACATCCACATAGACATGAAATCAACACATAACACCAATATGGTTGCGGGGAAACCCAAATAGGTAAAAACCCTTGTGGAAATTGACACCCACTAACATTCTGTACTAGTGTTTTATGATCCTTGTTAGAAGATCCTTAACCTTGTTAGGAGTTACTTTACAATGCATTAAGTACAGTAGACCTTGTCAAGGGTCAGACCCTATTAGGATTATTTTACAATAAACCTTGTTAGGGGTGTGGACGCACTATCCTAGAGCTCACTACTCAAGTGGTGAAGGCTACAACCTTCTGATCTTGTGTACATACTATATCTGCTGGATGAATTGTCACTATGACACTACATGTCAGATCAGTTGCTTTGATGCACTAATGTTTTGACCTCTTGCAAAGCTCTAATACATCTTATAGTCTCTTCACACACTTCTTCTATTCTTATCACAACTCTCTATCAACTTCCCAACTAATTACAATGAGTGCATCTCATATTTATATGCGCATACAAAACAAATAAATAGGTCAGCCCTTTAACCGATTACATACAATGCTTCCAATTGAATTGGCTCAAGAATGTTTACAAACAAACATATTTACATGTCAGAAACCTAATTACAATAGGTGCATAGCCTTTACAACATTAGAATATAACCACAAATCAAAATGCTAATAGTCGGCTGCTTACTCTATTCTTCTTTGGCACACACCGGCTGTGTAACTTCAACTGTCTATAACTTTGTCATACTTGCATATTTGATCATGCACTCATAGACTAAGCATGGATATAGTCTAATCAACTTATCTTCTAGGGTGCACACCATAACTTGGTTGTACACACATGCGCTGATGCTCTGAGCTTCAAGAACTCTGTATACTATCTAGTCTTCAATACTTAGCTGATTACTGATCTTCCCATTAAGTGTGTTGACTCCAAACTACTATATGACTTTTTTGCCATAATGAAAACACTATGCTAAGTCATATACATCAATATAGCCAACTTTCCAATAGATATGTGAAAATCTTATCTTTGAACTTTTCGGTAGCCTTGTATGATTTTGTCTAATCTGAATGTCTCTGTATTTTGCTCTTCCTTATCTGATAATAGATCTATGGAGTTGGCTTCTTACTTCAAGATCTCCTCATCATATCATACCATGCTTAGCTTCTCTTTTTTCTCCTTATGTCAAAATGACACAAATTGCAATTATTTAGCATACTGCTATGACCGTTTAACAAAATTAGCTTTACAATATCTTAGGAAAAACCCTAAGATCTACGGTATACAAAAAACCTAGATCTAGCAAATACATAGAGATCATCATCATAATTAATGATTACATCTACAATAAATGATCCTTGATCTTGGTAAAATGTTTTAAGATTATGTTGTAACCATCTACATAGATACATGTGCCAAAACTAATTAGTATGTCATTTTTTGGATTGATCGGTAAACACTATCAATACTGCTTGGTAATTATACTAGTGCTCGGTGTCTAGTCTGCTTGGTGTTTACTGACGCTCAGTATCAGTATACACTAATGCTTGGTAAAAATACTCTAGTGCTCGGTTAGGACTATTATCTTTTTGTTCTCGGTACCGCCTTGAGATAACTCGGTGTGAAGGCTTATGTAGTTAACCGACTAGCATGTATAGCTTGTAGTACTTCTTTTTATTGACTAGATAGAATAGGTAACCGATTGATCATCTTTGATACTAATGACAATCCTTAATGCTCAAATAGAGATAACAGAGTCACCATCTTCCCATGTCTTGTGAAGCCTACTTGGGTGCACAATTGACATGGCCATATACAAATGTGTTCTATCATGGATTTGTCATGTAGATATAATCAGCTATTAAAACCTACGATCGTGGTCTAAATGATATGATCTAGTGATAAAGTGGCTCCATGACTTTCTCTATGCAAATGGGTGTGTGTATGTGTAAGAGAGAGTAACTAAGAAGATATATATAACTTTCTAAAGGATGAATACATAAAGTCTGAATAAGTTCTTTGTCATGATATATCCTTGTAATAATTGTATTATTTATATTAATTTTTAAATTAATCCTAGTCTAATTTCCTTTCTAGTTGAAGATAAATGCACTTGGTTAGTTTGGTGAAGTTGTTCATATGTTTGGCACTCAATATAAAAACTAGACACACTAATCTTTCTCGGCTAAGACGATAGGGCTAAGTTTTAAATTCCATGGATTGCTTGCATGCTTGTGAGGTAAACATTACATGCCCATACAAGCTTTCTGTACTATGAGGTATAGGATTCTTGAAAACATATAATCAAAATAATACAACTTTCGAACTACTTAAAATATCCCCAAATGAAGAAAAAATTATTTTAAGAGTGTTATATAGTCACGATGGATAATGTTCATTCCCATTTTCTTCTATTGTCTTCAATCTCTTTATAGGAAGTTTATCTATTGTCACTTGAGAATTGTCTACTATGATAAGCTACTTATTTTACTTGTATGTAGATCAAGGATACCTTTAGGGTTTAAAAGAAAAGGAAACCATATTTATTTTTGACTTCAATTATACAATCAATTGTGTGTTCTTTGTGGAGAACAAGAAGACTATGACCTTAATGTACATACACACAAAGTATCCATCCAACTTCCCATGAGACTAAGCTTGGCTAATAAGTCATACCATGTAGCCAAGCAAGGGTAGTAGTCTCCCTTTAATCATGTATTTTCAATGGAAAATCCATCGCTCCAACATATGAAGAGCATGTATGCCTTATTAGCCTTTAGCAGAAAAATAGAATAAATAAGTGGAGCTCCTGACCAGCCCCTTTGTCATTCGCATACTGTTCAACTTGGTGTTGAATTAATCATGAGAAAGACTTAAATTCCAAAATACAATGCAACCAAAGGCTGACTTGCCAAGAAACCAAGAAAATTAATCGTTAAGCTCTAATGAGATATTTTTAATGTATGAATTTCTTATGTTATTACCAGAGGGAGAGGGAAAAGTGCATCCTTCCTTTTTATATGACATGGTCTCACATCTAGTTGTTGGTTTCTCTTGGTACTGACTTTAAACTTAACATTTGAGCATGTCATATCCTCTAATTCAAAAACATTTTATGGTCCATTTTCAAGAATCCTTCATGCAACTTTCATTATCTTTTCTACTCGAATGAATCATCTTTATTCTCTTAATTTCAATTTAAAATTTGTGGTGTTTTAAAATATAATAATAATTTATTTTTATTAAATCAATTTACATAGTATAAGGAAACCAATTAGTTGTCATAGGATAACTAATATAACTGACACTCTTTAGACAAAATCACAAAATCAAACTCTCTAGTTTGGTGTTGTCATGTTGAATTGCATATTGTTGTCTACAATGTTGAAAAGGAAGGTTATCATGTTGAAATAATAAAACTTGTTGGCAAGAGACACTGCTCTTTATGATTTAGTTATTCTCATTGATGGAAACTATATGCATTTCATATGTTCACAATACTTGTTTTGATCTTAGTGAAAGATTGAAGGTAGATTTGGCTAAGATAACTGATTTAGAGGTAGTTGATAGGTTTTAAGAAAAATAAAATTTACTTTTGCATGCTTTCCATGTGGTTCTCTAATTCATGAGAAGGTCCAGCAAGAACTCAACCCATAAAATTTCATGTTGTAAAGTATGTAAAATTTTTCATGATAGGAGTGGTGGCTCTCACTCGGAGTCAACTTGACTCTCACTTAAGGACTCTTCAATGGACCTATTTAGGGACTTCTCCAACCCTAATCATAAGGTCAAGTCACTAAGATATTTACCCCTCTAACCCAGATCCATGCTATCAATACGACTCTTTAATGCTCACTGAATGCGACATGGTGTTTTCTACCAACCTAAGCCAACATGCTCATAAAGAGTTGCTGGGTTGAATTTCACCATTTTAGGTCATATACAATATATCTTGTGTTGGACACTGCAATTGAAACAATTATTGTATTTTCATTGATGTCAAACCTTAATTGGTAAGATAGTTGCTATCTAAGAAAGTACTATATCTATTGGTTGATGAAAAGGATTAGGGAAATGGAAATAACAATAAAAATCTAAGGAAAGGTTGAGTTATTTGATACTTCAATGAGTACTTGATTATTTGGCACAATGATTAGATAATGTATTATTTATCTAAGTAAAAAGAAAGACTGAAGAAGTAGGCTTAACTGAGAAAAAGTGAAGAAATCTAGTTTAAGTTGAGTGATGTTAGTGTCAACAGAGCGCCAGTATATGCCAAGTAAATCTAGTGTTGACCAAACATCAGTTTATGCCAAGCGACAGGAAATTACTGAGAAAAACAATGTTAGTCGAGGAAGACAATTTTTAGAGATGACCGAGTTATGTAGTGATGACCTAAGTGATGAACACAGTATTGACCAAGTGTTAGTAATTTACATTTGGAGGAAGAATTCAGATTTCCAGCCGATACAGTTTTATATAGAGAATTTAATGCGTGGTAAATCATTTTATTATGATTTCAATGAGAAGATTGAAGATGTTTCTAGAAGGATGTATGAAGGACTTAAATGTTGGAAGGATCCATTGGATCTGACCTAACCTAAGATCTATGTGTTATCTCTATTGAGCATTAATGATGCAGGGGCATCCAAGGTTAAGGCAAGGGCATTTTGTGTCCTCGGTGAAATTGCATGGGGTGTTTGCATTTTGGCCAGTGTTACTTGGTTGCAGCCTTGACCAATGGTCTTGGTCATTAAAGGAATCTTGGTTACTAAAGGAACTTGGTAGTCTCTGGTGCTCGGTGAAATTGTTGCTCGGTCATGCCTATGGTGCTCGATCGATACTGGTTCTCGGTGATGCCTAGTGTGCTCGATGATTTTATTGTTGCTCGGTAGTTCTGACTTACCGATTGGAGTTCTGTGTGATTTTTTGAGCCGACTTGGTGAATTAATTGTTGGTAGCCATTGTCTTGGGTCGACATGTAGAATTAAATGTTTGTATACATTTGTAATCTAAATTGTATGTCACTTAATTATTTGTTTTGGGAGTTAAGGGTTTCATCCAGCTGACTTGTGGCTGATGATTAGTATTTGAGGGATTGGGTACATGTTGGGAGATAGAATTTTTTTTTTTTTTGGGGGGGGGGACAACTTAGCAGATCTGGAATTTAGATGCGAAGCTAGAAAGCGAAGTTGTGGAAAATTTCTTGATGTCCTTGTAGATCAGATTGTAATATGATAGTTGTTTGTAGCAGAGCTAGGGGTTTGCATACTTGGGAACAAGGAGATTGCTTGGAGGCTTGTCTGCTCAAGTTTAGATCTTCCTTAGGGTTTCCATCAGCTTCTGATTGTCTTCAGAGCTGAACTAGTTGAGGTTGTATTGGATCTAGTTGTGAATCTTGCAGAATTGTTTCATTTTGTAATTGGCCCTAACTCGGAAGGCCTTACAGCCAAGCATGTTAATGAAAATTACTTGAAACATTTATGGTGTTGTCTATTGTGTTGAGTATTCCACTATGTAATTCTATTGGCTGCAAGGTTTGGACTATCCTTCATTGGATCCACCATCCTTGACTGCATAAATTAATGATTGTCATTAGTATCAAAGATAGTCAAAGACATTGGTCAATTACTTATATTAACCTAGTCGGTAACTGCAAGCATTACAAGCCAGTCAGTTAAGTCTTCATACCGAGCATCAGACATTGATACTGAGCAACAGTAAACACCGAGCACCAATATAATTACCGAGCAGTATATATAGTGTTTACTGAGGATCATAGGAAATGGCATAGGAATCAAATATGACACATTTATCTATGCAAACAGTTACAACATAATCATAAAATGTTTTACCAAGATCAAGGATAATTTATTGTTGAGATATTCATTAAATGCAATGAACATCTTATGTAATTGATTTGATCTAGGTTATTTTTGTACACCTTAGATCTTAGGGTTTTCTCTAAGATATTGAAACCTAATTTTGTAAACGGCATAAAGTAGTATGCTATATAATTGTATTTTGTGCATCATTTTTTATGTGAACTGATGCATGAACAAAGAAGTTCTTGAAGCACTAGCCAAACTTCAAGATTATTAGTTGATAGACAG
Source organism: Chamaecyparis obtusa (assembly GCA_027943335.1). NCBI lineage: Eukaryota > Viridiplantae > Streptophyta > Pinopsida > Cupressales > Cupressaceae > Chamaecyparis > Chamaecyparis obtusa. The sequence continues at coordinate 2,037,976 of BSBK01001383.1, forward strand.
AGCAAAACAAATTTCAGAGTTAATCAGATTAAGCAAAATCAGAACCAAGCTAACCGAGCAGTACTGAGCAGAGATCTTCATAGATACAAGGTGATATCTATTCAGTACTTCATAGATCTGTATCATACAAAGTTAAGTTGTCATTAGCAGATAGATACCTATTGCTTTCTAATCATTGTAATAGAGTTTTGGTAAAATCTCCTAACAGAGTAGACTTGACAGTCTTTTGTAAATCTCTTAACTGAGTACACACTCAAAGTAGTGTTATTTCAATCCTATCACTAGATAGATCTAGTTGACCTAATATGTTACTCCTAATAGGGTAAGATCACTAGAAGTGATCAAAACTTGTAGCCCTAATAGGAAAACCTTTTCTATCTACAGTAGTAAAGAATTTGTGGGTGTCATCCCCACCATAGTTTTTACCTTCTAAAAAGGGTTTCTACATTACCAAAATACTTGTGTTATAGGACTTTTATATTGTTGATTTCATGTTATTTACTTTTACAAGTTGAATGGATGAATGATACATGTTATTTTGCAAGGTTATTACTGTTTATTGTTTAAAGTTTGAAAGGTTTAAGAGTGAAATTTTTTGTGGGCACTGATTCACCCCTCCCCTCTCAGTACCATATCTCTCCTTAACCCAAAAATTGGTATCAGAGCTCAGATCTCTTATTGGATGGTTTAACCACTGAAGAGTAAATATCTAATCATGGAGAGGTATAAGTTAGATAAGACAATAGAGAATCAGAAGATTCAGATGTAGATGTTTTTTGAGTAGTATAAGCTATCTAAGGATGAGTTAAAGAAGTTATTAGTTGAAAGGAAGAAGATGGCTATTCTATAGAATGAGACTACTTACCATGAAGAAGAGATTGAAGATGTATTTGAAAATCTTGGATCTAGTTTAGGAAGCATTTCTGATGGATTTGAAAGCATAATCTCTAACTTGTCTGAAAAGAATCTTCACCTAACTGAACAAGTGAAAGCACTATAGATAAATCAAGAAACTCAAATGGTGAGAATGATAGACATCATGAACAACTCAAGATAGGCTGAACAAGAAAGGAATCTAGCTATTGAAGACCGAAGATAGATAGCTGAACGACTTCAAGAAAAGGAAAATGAGATACAAAGACTCACTGATCACCATTTTAAATTATCTAATTAGATGATGGTTGTGAATCAAGAAGTGAACCGAGTAAATGGAGAATTTTCAAGAAGACTTGAAGATGTAGAAATACTCAGAGAAGAGAATGAGAAACAGAGAAATGAGATAAAGATTCAACAACAACACAATGAAATGATGAAAATGGCTGAGGATAGTTCCAAAAAGATTGATGAGTTTTTGACTAATCAAAGGAAATTTGGAAGCAAAGTTGGTTTAGGCTATATCGGTGAAGGAGAATCATAACAACAAGTTGAACAAGCCTACAACAATCAGAGTCAAAGGCCAAAGACATTGTCTTGTTATCACTATGGAAAATTGAGACATACTTCTAATGTTTGCAGAAGAAAAACACAAGGTAAACCTCCAGTCACTCCTAAGTTCAATGGTTGTTTCTATTATTGTGGAAAATTTGGTCATCAAGATTATGAGTGTAGAGAAAAAATGAATAAGAATTCTAACAATCCTACAATGGAGAAACTCTGCTATACCTACAACAAAACTAGAAACATTGCACAAGAATGCAAAGCCAAAATGAAGCAAGTCTGGACACCTAAATAGAAAAGAAAGCCCAAACCATATCAATTTAAGAGACAAGGTAATTCATATGTTTGGGATTACAATACATGGGTTAACTATGTTGCATGTGGTAGGTATGGACAAACTGCAAAAAAATTGTTACAGAAAAAGATGGGCTGGACAATCAAGAAATTGGACAAGCACTGGAATGGCATGTTTGCATTGTCATAAGGTCAGGCATCTAAGCAAGGACTGTAGAGACCAAGCACCAGAAGGACATGTATTTGAGAGTGGAAACACTATTGTAGATATCATGAGAATAAGGAACACTATGTAGAGAAAGGCATCTAATGAGAAAGCTGAATCAAGTAATGTTGTCGGTGAAACCTCATCCACTGGATTGGGTGACATCGGTACATCTACTTAAGGTGTTATAGGTACGTATGGGATTGATAATTTCAAATGATCATATCTTGCATACAGTTCCTTAAATATGTTGTGCACATACCAAATCTGCATAAATAAAGATGCACTATGGTTTACATGTTATGAGATAACAATGGCATACAGTCGGTAAAAAGTTAGACTGAGCAAAGGTTACCCATCGGTAATCACTATACAAGGTTAACTGAATATAAGTATCAACTGAGCAAAGAATTCATATGTTAATTGAGCTGACAAAAGTTTGTAGTTGTCACTGAGCTGACAGTTGTCATGAATCAAAAAGTAGGTCAAGCATTTATTGCATAAAGTTTTGAGCAGGAATATGGAAAATTCTATAAATACACGGAAGATAGAGTTTATTTTTCACATTGCAATTTTAGAGAGCTCAAATTTCATAGAGCATGTTTGAGAAAATATTTTTCAAAGATTATTCAAAGCCATTGCAGATCGAATCGAGCACATTCTTTGACACATTTCGAGTAAGTTGAAACCCTACCAAGCACATTCTTCGTACTTACCAAAAACCTAGTTTTTTGAAATGGCTTATGTTGCGAGTTCTTCTAAGGTTGTAGAGGAGGAAGTTAATCTCATAGTGTCAGCAAACTATAGTGAACCAAATTATAAGTTACACCCTGAAGTAGCATCGAAAATGGATTCAGTGGGCACTTTTTCAAGAATCCCACCAAGGGTTTTATTGGTTGAGGAAATATGATCATACATACACTATAAAATAGGGGAAATAGGAGATTTTGACATGTATGTTGCGTATCAAGCACCTTGTGATGAAGCTATAAAGTTAAAACCAGAGCATAAATAGGTAGAAACAGTTGGACTCACCAATGCCCTAAATTTTCCAAAGAATTTTAAGAAGGAATGGATTAGGGTTGTGTTAAGCCGATACCATGAGGGAACATTCTAGTTGGACAGACCTATCAAAGTGACAAAGAGAATGATTAGTAAGGTTATAGGTTACACTACTACCCATAAAGCCAAGGCATTCAAAAGTTAATCGCAAGCTGAGATTGAGAAAAATATTGGCACAACATGGGATGGTAGAGAACTAAAAATTGCATCCATTGTGGATCCAAAAGTAAAGTTTGCAGCACATGTAATTGATGAACTACAACTGATTTAGAACCTAATTGAAGATCTGTGATTAGAAATCACCGAGTTGCTGATTAGATATGTAATATGATTAAATTAGTAATATGTTGTCATTGATGTCAACTAGTTTGATAGAACTTATTTTGTAAGTTACTATACCAAAACATATGTAGAAAAGGAGTAAAAGAAATGAAGAACAGAAATATCTACATGAGGAAGATGTACATGATAGATGAGGATAAAGAATACATTGAGTAATTTTTTGATAAGTCTATGACCTTATGTTATTGACTTGATTATGTTTCATTCATCTATGATGAGGAAAAGAGCTAAAAGACACAAGGCAGTATGGTCGGTTGATGACGCATCATAGTATACACCGAGCAACGTAGTGTATACCGAGCACAATATAAACCAAGCTTGTGTTCACCAACACATTTCTTTGTTAACCGAGTAGGAGAAAAGAATTAAATGTTTAGTTTAGCTATTAAGGTTTGATGAGTTGTAAAGTACATCAAAATCAATTAAGGAGATAATGTTTGTTACGAAGATCTATGGGTAGCATAATTCAAGGAAGATCTAAAGGATGAAATCAAAACGTGTTATTGGCACAAGTGCTGAGGAAGGTTTAAGTGGAAAAATGGATGAAGGAGAACAAGCGGAAAAATATAATGGAGGAAAAGAAAAAGGTTTAATTGTCTATTTAAGAGACCAGAGTTTCATTATGAAAAAAATGCCAGAAGAAGGACTGCAAAATTATCGCATGAACAAGCTTCATGTATTTCTGATCAAACTAGTTAAGAAGAACCGAACTGCAGAGTTTACTGAGCATTAGAAAGCTATTACCAAGTGACAATAAGTCATTGATTATTGTGATACAAAATTGTAATACTGATCAGAGGATTTGATTGAGCATAATATAGATCTAAATATCTACAATTGAAGTTGTATTGTAATCAGATCAAACTGCTGTTACATTTTAACCATTGTAAACAAAGAAATCTCTTGATAGCGTGGATTTGAAAGTCTTATATGTTTCATTGATAGAATGAGCATTGTTATCCTATCAAACCCAGAGTGAGTGTTGGTGGGATGATAATGGTTGGTCTAAAATCCTCTAACAAGGTCACACCTAACAGTGTGTTTGTAACCTTTAATAGGGTTGGGTCTTCACCGACCTCACTTTAGAAGAGTGAACATTTTTGGGTTGTCGGTCCCAGGTGGTTTTTCCCTTCACAAGGTTTTCACGTTAAATATTTTGTGTTATGTGTTCATTGTAGTGATTGTTTGTTATCATACTTTACATATTACATGTTAGATTTGGTCGGTAATCATTAGTTGTTAATTGACTGGTAATAAAAAAAAGCACAGACAGTAAAGTATTTTATGTTACCGAGTTGCAAAAGTTTAAGGAAATTATTTTGGATTATACATTTTGATTTGGAACCGTGGATAACTAATTCACCCTCCTTTCAGTTATTCTAATAGTAATTGGGTATAAGATTTTCCAGTCAAGCTGAATAAACAATGTACCATGTAGTGCAGTAGACATGGCTTATAAAATGATAAAGAAGGGACATCAGATAGACCTCGCCGAGCTACTACTAAGATAGGTTGAAGAAAACATGAAGACAATCCGGTCACAAAAGTATAACACCTGTAAGTTTGGATCACTTTTAGTATGTTTGTTATTCTATCTCTAGAAATTCTTTCCTTCTGTTGGTCACATAGTTTGGTCTACTGACACACCGATCACTTCACAAATTTTTTGATAGTATGAAAGGTCTGGGAGATAATGCAAAAAATGTTATAGAATGTTATTTTGAGGATTTTAAGGTAAAGATGAATCTTAGAAGTAGGATTATGAGTTCACTGGTCAAAAAATATGTGATGGATATTTGTTTCCTAGTAGACACTGATCACACAATGATTAAAGTAGTTGAACTGAGGATAAAATGGCTAGCACCAATGGGATATGAAATGGATCATGATTTTAGTTTTAAATAAATTTAGGCACTACTGGAATTACCGAAGGACAAGAAGGCTGCAAGGTTTGGAACCTTTGAAGAGGCAAAATCAAGAATAAAAATAGGTCTTGTCATCAGTAAAGTGACAAGGAAAGAAAAGAAAATGAAGAAATTTTTAATTGAGAAGTTTGAGAATGAAGCTGACTCATCTGAGGAGTCACCGGTTGAACCTACAATCAAAGGTCAGTTAATGTTGGCTGACAAACCATTTGATAGTGAGGAAACTGAGTTTGAAGAAGAACAAGACCCTATACCAATTTCTCCTACTCTTGCCCCTAAGAAGAAATAGTTGCCAGTGCAAATAGGTGCATGCACAAGGTCATCAACTGCAACTTCACCACCATAGAAGAAGGTAGCTATGAAGGTAGAAAAATGTAAGGTTGCTACACCGATAAAAACTTATGTAAAGAAAGGACCAAAGGCAGTAGTTGAGGCACCAAAGAAAAGAAGAAAGTTAATAAGATGAAAGAAAGATCTTGAGGATGAAGACAATGAAAATAATCAAAGTCAATTCAAGGTGGTTAGCAATAAAGAATGATCAATTGATGAGGTTGTTGAAGATATAATTGAGATTGGATATCTTTTTGATTTGGAACTTAAACGATTTGACAATATGTCAAATGAAGATCAAAATAAAATTGAGGAAGCAGTCATTCAGATGATGATACACTTTAGAAAAGTTCCATTAGAATTCATTACACAACTTCTAGAGGCACTTGAAGAAAGAATAAACTAGAAATGGTCATATGCACTAGATACTGAGAGAAAGATGAGAGAACAACTTCTAGTATCAGTAGCATCGAACTTATCTTTGGATGAAATAAAAGAACTTATGGATACATCTGTGCAGATATTTAAAATAAAGAATTGAGCTATGAAAGTGTTAGATGAGAATGTGGTAGATCTTGATGAGTCTGGTCAACTCATCTGGACATCAATTCTTGTTGTCAGAGAACAAAAAGAGAAAATTGCATTTCAAAATCTGTCTAAGAAGAGACACAAGTCCAAAGGTAAAGGTATATTAATTGAAGATGATGTTGCAAAGAAGATAAAGGAATCAAACGTATCATTTACCGAGGTAATTGATACAACACTTATACATGAAACTAATGATAGTTCATAGGATGCACCGGATCTTGTAGAGATCCAGATAAAAGAGAAGGATGAAAATGATGTACTCATTGAGGACATCACAAACAATGATCCTAATGATAGAGACAATGATGAAGATGTGAACATTGCACCAGCCAATGTACAGGATGAAGCACAAGTTACTGAGTGTGCATTCACATCTTTACCAGGTGAGCTTCCAATACTTGTAGAAGTAGTTGAAATATTATCTAAGGAACAACCCGATGGCTCAAACCTTGAGAAACCACAAGATACAATAGGGGAAAAAAGCACTGAACCTCCTGTAGAGACAAATAAGCCTGAAGAAAAAGAGGCTAATGAATCAGAAACAAAAGAAAAAGAAGAGCCCAAAGCAACAGAGGCTACCCCACCTGACACAACATCAAAGGCTCCATCTTAGTCAATCGACACACAAGTTACCAAGGAGTAGAAAAAGGAAGATAATGTGTCAACCAAGTAGAACACACCAAGGGCAAAAGAAAAAGCTATTGTGGTAATTGCCAAAAAGCCCAAGAAGAAGAAGAAGAAGACAAATAAAGGAAAAGGGCAGGTCACTCTAGATGAAGTTATTATGATACCCAAGTGTGACCTAAGGACCCTTAGCCCTGAGGAACTAAGAAAATACAGGGAGTTATGCACTAGGAAGGCTGCACAAGAAAAGTTGAGACAAGAATGCAAAAGAAAGGAAATATTAGAAAATGTAAGAGACATCTTATAACAGGTTGTACATGAGGTACATGTAGATGAGGATACTCTGATTATGGACCAACTTGCTACTCTTGTTGAAAGAATAAATTCCCTAGATGTCAATGTTGACAAGAGAATAGAAGAAAGGGAAGAGTCAAAGAAATAGGATAAACTTGCAGAAAGAATCAGCCAAGAAGTGGCAATTAACAAGGTTAAGCTATTTGAGGCAATAACTAAAATTCAGTGTATTACTAAATTAATTTGTCAAATCTTGTTTAAGTTATGCACTGTGGAAAATTTCACTGCCGAGATCAGTGAAAAGATTAAACAGTTTGAAAATGAAATCAAAGCCAGTGCATAAGTAGCTATAACCAAGCCACAATCTTTTGCCAAGCATATATTAAGAGTTCAAGAACTTAGGCGGTTGATAGTAGATCTTAGAAAACAAGAAGTGAGAACCAGTGATCAGGTCATTGAATTACAAAATGAGCTCCTACCCTACCTGAAAATTTTTGAGAAACACATAGTCAAAGTGGAGAAACTTGTTGCAACACCAGAAATCTCTGTGTTGGATAACATCTTTGACATGCATGCACAAGTCAGTCTTGAGCAACTTGCTCTCACCAACTTGAAAGAGGAATGGGAAAACTTCTTGGAGTCACTCAAGAAAACCCATAAGCACACTTTTGACAAGCTGTAAGTATACATTTTTGTATTTGGCATTAATATCAAAAAGGGGGATAATAATGTATATGCCAAATATGTACATAGATGCTAAGTATACTACACACTATCGGGAGCATGCACTGAGGGGGAGTTTATAAATTTTTGGTTATGTATATGGCAGAGACAGGAAATATTTTTGAGAAATTTTGTCTGTATACATTAAGGTTTGATACTAATGCCAAAGGGGGAGATCGTTATCTCTATTGAGCATTAATGATTGTCATTAGTATCAAAGATAGTCAAAGACATCAGTCGGTTACTTATATTAACCTAGTCAGTAACTGCAAGCATTACAAGCTAGTCAGTTAAGTCTTCATACTGAGCATCAAACACCGATACCGAGTAGTAGTAAACATCAAGCACCAGTATAATTACTGAGCAGTATATATAGTGTTTATCAAGGATCACATGAAATGACATAGGAATCAGAAATGGCATATTATCTATGCAAACAGTTACAACATAATCATAAAATGTTTTACCAAGATCAAGGATAATTTATTGTTGAGATATTCATTAAATGCAATGAAGATCTTATGTAATTGATTTGATCTAGGCTATTTTTGTACATCATAGATCTTAGGGTTTTGTCTAAGATATTGAAACCTAATTTTGTAAATGGCATAAAGCAGTATGCTATATAATTGTATTTTGTGTATCATTTTTGATGTGAACTGATGCATGAACAAAGAAGTTCTTGAAGCACTAGCCAAACTTCAAGATTATCAGTTCAAAGATAGAGTAGAATAGATTTGAGAGTTAATCAGATTAAGAAGAATCTGAATCAGGCTAACCGAGCAGTACAGAGGAGAGATCTTCATAGATACAAGGTGATATCTATTCAGTACTTCATAGATCTATATTAGATAAAGTTAAGTTGTCATTAGTAGATAGATACGTATTGATTTCTAATCATTGTAATAGAGTTTTGGTAAAATATCCTAACAGAGTAGACTTGATAGTCTTTTGTAAATCTCTTAACCGAGTACACACTCAAGTAGTGTTGTTTAAATCCTATTACTAGGTAGATCTAGCTGATCTAATATGTTACTCCTAACTAGGTAAGATCACCAAAAGTGATCAAAACTTGTAGCCTTAATAGGAAAACCTTTTCTATCTGCAGTAGTAAAGAATTTGTGGGTGTCATCCCCACCACAGTTTTACCTTCTAACAAGGGTTTTTGCATTACCAAAATACTTGTGTTATGGGACTGTTATATTGTTGATTTCATGTTATTTACTTTTACAAGTTGAATGGATGAATCATACATGCATTGGATACAAGTTATTTTGTGAGGTTATTACTATTTACTGTTTAAAGTTTGAAAGCTCTAAGAGTGAAATTTTTTGTGGGCACTGATTCACCCCTCCCCTCTTAGTACCCTATCTCTCCTTGACCCAACACTACAGAGGAGATTAAGAGGAAAAAGACATATCTATCTATCTAGAAAGATATAAAGGAAACCTAATGGAGAGGTTAAAGAACTATGTAGAAGGGAGCTAGTGATGTTAATGTTATTGATTGATAAGTCTAAGTAGAAACATTGAAGGTGAAGATCAGAGTTGTGATTGCTTGAAGGGAATTCTGAGCACATCAGAGATGGAGATGGAAATGATACTCAGTTAGTAAATCAACATGTATGTATGAATTGGATTTGATACCTGCAAAGTGAGTTGTATGTTTTATAAATTAGAAACTACTACTACTTTCTAACCATTGTAATAGTCAAAATCTTTTAATCAAGGTTGACCTAACAGTCATTGATAAATTCTTTAATCAAGGTGGCATTATAATGGAATGTACTCAAGTCCTCTGACCAGGCCACTCCTAATAGGGTGATTGAAATCCTTTAATAGGGTCATACCTAATAGTGTGTTTGTATACCTTTATCAAGGTTGGCTTTTCATCGAGCTCACTTCAGAAGAGTGAAAATATTAGTAACATGTTACAAAGTGGTTTTTCCCAAATTGGGTTTCCACTATAAATCCTGGTGTCATACTTGTTTGAGTGTTTTTTTATGAATGTTTTGATATTCTGCAAGTTAAATACTATTGGATAGTGGACTACATGTTATATGTTTTTCTGATATATGTTCTTTAGAGACCAAGTTGTGTTGGTGATTAGATCTGAGTTTGTTGAAGTGTTTGAATCTTCAATTGGTACATCTGGACCTGAGAACAACTGATTCACCCCCCCTCTTTGTTGTTCTAAATCATTTTAAAATATTGAAGGTTTGGAACTCTTCTTCAATCACCTTCTCCTCGAGTTCCTAAAATTAAGGAATTAGTCCTAGTTGCCCCTTGTAGCCCTATCCAGACAAAAAAATTGGATTATCTCACAAATTTGGTTAAGGACCCCCAAATTTAATCTTGGATCCAAATACCCTTTTCAAAAAAATTAAATATTTTCAAGGTGAGTAATCTCCAAGTCTTTTGTACAACACTTTTTCACTATTAGGGATTCAATCCTTAAAAATAAGGCTAATTGCTCCTTTCACTGATTTTGTCATCATAAGCTGATGAAATCCAATCACCAGGTCCCACCACTGCTTGGAGGGTTGTGTTTCCTCCTATTCAATAATCTCCAACATTTGGATAGCTCCTGCCAATCCAGCCCTACATTATTTTTCTCTATGTTATTCTATTTCCCTAGTTGGGCTATAACCAAGCTCGCCTAGGACAAGAGCTCAAAATTTAACCCTAACACTTCTACTCCTAAAACAAAAAGGAAAATTATGCACAGTGACTCCTCTAACATTTTATCCAGCCCCATTTTGTTTTCCATGGATTTAAGAATCTTGAGAGGCCATTTTCTATGTACAGTCTAGAACTAGACCATTGAACTACAACTTTTAAAAAAATTAACAAGAAGATACAAAATGAAAAATATTTAAAAAAATCACTTCACACATAGTTATTAGACAATCATGAGGAACTAATTACAATGGAAATCTAATCAATCTAATCCATCTTCGAATCTGTTCAATCCAAAATGCTTTGAAATAGTCACAGTCTCTATCTGCAACTTCACAATCAATGAAAATATAAATAAATAGTCATCCAACCTTGAAATGTCACCATGGAAGTCCTTAAATAGTCTTCCCCTACTCAAATCAACCACTCCAACTGACCTATTTCATCCTCTTGGTTGAAATCAAACTTTAGGACAAAGTTGTCGAGCAACTTTTCAAAAGTTGCAAAGTTGCATTTGTTGCTTTGAGCAACTTTTTATATCTCTTAGAAAATTTGTTTTTACTTGTTTTGGACATCATGGCTATCTCACCTAAACCCTAAATTCATTTTCTAGGACTCAAAACACTTCCAAAATGACCTCCTAAACATCTAGAGGGTGCATTCCACATTTGGACTCATATTGTCCTCTAGGACATTACAAAGGAGTGGATGAGAAAAAGCTTCCAAATCCTAACTTAACAAACCCTAACCACTTCAAAATCTTCCTAATCCTTCCTAATCTTCCTAAGGAACAAGGAGAGAACACAAATAAAAAAAAGAAGGGCTTTTCACCCTAGGTGCTCCTGCATCATTTCCCTTGCCAATGGTGCACATTGTATTCTTCCCATGTATGTATGTAATGGCGAAAACTACATTCATCACCTTCTCATGGCTTGGGAAGCCTACTTGGGTGCAAAATTGACAAGGCTAGATACAAATGTTCCATGTCATGGATTTGGCGTGTAGATATAATCAACTATTCAAACCTATGACCATGGTCTAAATGATATGGTCTAGTGATAAAGTGGCCTCATGAGTGTCTCTATGCAAATGAGCGTATGTATGTGTAAGAGAGAGTAACTAAGAATAGATATATAACTTTCTAAAGGATGAATACATAAAGTTTGAAAAGCTCTTAGTCACAATATATCCTTGTAATAGTTGTATTGTTAATATTAACTATTAAATTAATCCTAGTTTGATTTCCTTTTTGGTTGAAGATAAATGCACTTGGTTAGTTTGGTCAAGTTATTCGTATGTTTGACACTCAATATAAAATCTAGACACAAATCTTTCTCAGCTAAGATGATAGGGATAAGTTTCAAATTCCATTGATTGCTTGCATGCTAGTGAGGTAAACAGTGTGCCCATACAAGCTTTCTATACTACGAGGTATAGGCTTCCTGAAAACATATAATCACAATGATACATCTTTTGAACTAATTAAAATATCCCCAAATGAAGAAAAGGTTATTTTAAGTGTGCTATTTACTCACAGTGGATAATGTTCATTGCCATTTTCTTCTATTGCCTCCAATCGATTTATAGGAAGTTTATCTATCATCACTTGAGAATCATCCGCCATGATAAGCTACTTCTTTTACTCATACAGATCAGGGATACATTTAGGGTTCAAAAGAAAAGGAAACTATATTTATTTCAGACTTGAATTATGCAATCAATTGTGTGTGCTTTGTGGAGAATATGAAGACTTTGACCTTAATGTACACACACACAAAGTATCCATCCAACTTTCCATGAGACTAATCTTGGCTAATAAGTCATACTATGCAGACAAAAAAGGGTAGTAGTATCCGTTCAATCATGTATTTTCAAGGGAAAATTTACCACTCCAACATACGAAGAGCACGTATGCCATATTAACCTTTAGCAGAAAAAATAGAATAAATAAGTGGAGCTCCTGACCAGCCCCCTTGTCATTCGCATATTGTTCAGATTGGTGTTGAATTAATCATGAGAAAGACTTAAATTCCAAAATACGATGCAACCAGAGGTCACTTATTCACATTCACCATACAGAAGAGGAATATTTCAATGAAGTGAGATAGATAGACTTGCCAAGAAACCAATAAAATTAACTGTTCAGCTCTAGTGAGATATTTCTAATGTATAAATTTCTTCTGTTATTACTAGAGGGAGAGGGAAAGGTGCATCTTTCCTTTTTATATGTCATGTTATCAAATCTAGTTGTTGGTTTCTCTTGGTACTAGCTTTAAAATTAACATTTTAATATGCCGTATCCTCTAATTTAAGAAAACATTTTATGATCCATTTTCAAGAATCCTACATGCAACTTTCATTATCTTTTCTACTCGAATTAATCATCTTTATTCTCTTAATTTCAATTTAAAATTTGTGATTTTTTAAAATATAATAATAATATATTTTTATTAAATCAAGTTACATAGTATAAGGCAACCACTTAGTTGTCATAAGATAACTAACATAACTAACACTCTTTAGACAAAATCACAAAATCAAACTCTCTAGTTTGGTGTTGTCATGTTGATCTGCATATTGTTGTCTACAATGTTGAAAAGGAAGGTTAGCATGTTGATATAATAAAACTTGTTGGCAAGAGGCACTACTCCTTATGATTTAGATATGTCATTGATGACAACTATAGGCATTTCACATGTTCACGATGCTTGTTTTGATCTTACTGAAAGATTGAAGGCAAATTTGGCTAAGTATAACTGATTTAGAGGTAGTTGATAGGTTTTAAGAAAAATAATAGTTACTTTTACATGCCTTCCATGTGGTTCTCTAATTTATGAGAAGGTACAACATAAGCTCAACCCATAAAATTTCATATTGTAAAGTATGTGAAAAGTTTCCCTTGCCAATGGTGCACATTGTATCATTCCTATATATGTATGTCATGGGGAAAACTACAATCATCACCTTCCCATGGCTTGGGAAGCCTACTTGGGTGCACAATTGACATGGACAAATACAAATGTGCTCTATCATGGATTTGGTGTGTAGATATAATCAACTATTAAAACCTATGATCATGGTCTAAATTATATGATCTAGTGATAAAGTGACCCCATAAGTGTCTATGTGCAAATAGTTGTGTGTATGTGTAAGAGAGAGTAACTAAGAACATATATATAATTTTCTAAAGGACAAATACATAAATTCTGAATAAGTTCTCAATCATAGTATATCCTTACAATAATTATATTGTTTATATTAACTATTAAAATAATCCTAGTCTGATTTCCTTTTTGGTTGAATCTAAATACACTTGGTTAGTTTGGTCAAGTTGTTCATAAGTTTGACACTCAATATAACAGCTAGATACACTAATCTTTCCCGGTTTCATAGGCCTAAGTTTCAAATTACATGGATTGATTGCATGCTTGTGAGGTAAACATTGTGCCCATATAAGCTTTATGTACTATGAGGTATAGGATTCCTGAAAACATATAATCAAAATAATACAGCTTTCGAACTAATTAAAATATCCCCAAATGAAGAAAAAGTTATTTTAAGTGTACTATATACTCACATTGGATAATGTTTATTTCCATTTACTTCTATTGCCTCCAATCGCTTCATAGGAAGTTTATCTACTACCACTTGAAGATCATCCACCATGATAAGCTACTTCTTTTACTCATACAGATCGAGGCTACCTTTAGGGTTTAAAATAAAAGGAAACCATATTTATTTTAGACTTAAATTATGCAATCAATTTTGTGTGCTTCATGGAGAACAAGAAGATTGTGACCTTAATGTACATACACACAAAGTATCTATCCAACTTCCCATGAGACTAAGATTGGATAATAAATTGTACCTTTGTCATTGTCTTCTTGGCAACCCTTGAGCTCAAAATCTTCTATACTTGGGGCTTTGGTGTGATTGGTAGCTTCAATGCCTTTATCTCCTCTGCACTCTCAGTTTAATGTTCATCTCCTTTTGGATCTGGCCCTTTATAGAGCACCAAATCTACAACATTGAAGACTGGTGAAAGTCCTATGTCTGTCGGTAGTTTAAGTTTATAAGCATTAGGTCCATACTTGGCTATAATAGCACAAGGACCTATTATCCTCATTTGAAGTGTATTGGGGACACCTTTTTGTAACCCTGATTTATTTAGGTGCACCATAACTAGATGTCCTACCTGGAATTGAACTTATGTTTTTCTTGCATCCACCTTTTTTTTTGGTATGAGTAGCACTCTCTCTTAGTGACTTTTTCATTGCATCATGGACTTATTTCATAGAATGGGAAAAATCCTTAGTATAACCACTCTTATCTACATTACTTTTAAGGTCTCTAAGTTCACATATACCCCTAGGATGAATCCCATAGAATATTTCAAAGGGTGTCTTACTTATTGATCTATTAATGGTGTCATTGTAAGCAAACTCTTCTTGAGCAAGTAACTAATCCTATGTTTGTCCATATTCTTTGGTGAGACACCTTAAGAGGTTCCCTAAGCTCATGTTAACTATGTTAGGCCAATTTTCTGTCATAACAAAAATCTTATGAGATTGGCCTGTTCCCTGCAATGTTTTTGTTAATTGTGCTGCCTCGTGCTCTTTATTTGTTGTCACCTTGCTTTGGTCCAAACTACATCTCCAAATTCGTAGAGCCCAGAAACTTATTAAAATTTGAAGGTCCGCGGGAAGTATTTCAAAATCTACCACAGTGTTGAAAACCCACAGTGTTTTCAAAAGTCCTGTGTGTTTTCGGCCTTCATTGTTTTCAACCCTGTGCTTCTTGCTTTTGTGCGCTTATTCTTTGGCATCAAAAACTTTGTGTGTTTTCGGTCTCTCTCCGTGTCGAAAACATTGTGTGTTTTCGACCTCGCACTAGTTCCTTGTTTGATGTGTTCCCTCAACTGCGCAGGTGCGATGGGTGGGCCCAAGTTTTCAAAGGCTCTTCTCTGATTGGCTATCACATGGCCGCATGTCAGACTTCTCTGACATGTGATCATGCAACCGCTTGCCACCTGTCCGTGTGGGTCTGGTTCTTCCTATTGTTCATCTTGGCCGGCGGTTATGTCTCCATTCCATGACTTGGCGACTTGTGGTTATTTCCCATTTGCTGGTTTCTGGCGGTTATCCCCTTAGCATTCAGTGACCTGGTAGGTGGTCTATTTCTCTTCAGTCACGCAATCTCCTGATTCTGGCAGTTAAGCAGCTAGCATCTAGCAACTCGGTGACAATTAGTCGCGTAGTCACTGAATGCTGGGCAGTTAGTTGGTGGGGCCAGTGTTTCCAGTGACATGGACGTTCCTGATTGGATGGTGGGTGGTGATGTGGCGGAAGTGGATAAAGTTTAGCTACCCGATAGATTTTCTTCTTGTCGCGGGTTCACGGGATGATTTGGCGGCAGTGCTATTCTTTCCGGGAACTGGTGAAAGTCCTTTGTCGCCAATTTGCCAGATGATTTAGTGGCATTTTCAAAATGTGCGGTGGTGGTTGTGGTAGGGTTAGGTTTGTGGGTTGTCACATGTTTGCATAGCCCATCCCCCAGGCTATGCGATCATGCGACTGACCATCTGTGGTCGCGGTTGCAGAGTTGTGGTGGTGGTATTGCTAGGGACTTTTCCTGCGGGGTCTCTGACCATTGACTATGGCTTGGAGACTGTGGTTGCATGATTGCAAAGGTTAGTTTGGTGCCTTGCGATCATGTGACCAAGCATAATGTGAAGCTAGATTTTTGTGGCGGTGAAGTTCATGACCACGTGGTAGCGTGGCTAATGATAAGTGTTAAAGCATAAGCTCAAGAAAGTAATGGAGATCTATGACAGGGATATAAAATTAATCTTCGATCGAATCTGGACCACCGATGTTTTTTTGGGGCCATGAATGTGGCCGTTGGAGTTTGAATTCAAATTTGTAGAGACATTTCCAATGGCCTGTAAGGACTTGAATTGATGGCAAAAAGGGCCAGAGTTGGTGAATTTGAATTTCTCCACCATTCCAGTGTGGTCTAGGGTGCCATGATTGTTTGCAGGGATTTGTGCCATGTGGAGGAGGATAGTTTTGTTGGCTCGAGGTGTGTTTTTAGGGTGGTTGTTTTGATGTGCTCTCTTGATAGATCAGTGATCTTCTATGCTCTGTTCTGAAAATTATGATGATTAGAGGTCACCTTTGATCTATTTCTCTAAGATTTCTTGTTTTCTTTCCCCTGTAATAAATTTTGATGTATTTTTCTGGTGGGTTGAGTAGTTGAAACCCTAGCCCTAGCTATCTGTAGCTTGTTGCATTCTCTCTGAGAATTCCAAGGCAGCTAGGGGTATATGTGGTTGAATTTTTGACTTTGTTTAGGTTTTGAATTTTGTCAGTTCCATGAAAGTTTCTGCTCTACAGATTTCCCCTTCTCTCTGCATATAGAGTGTTTCTCTTTCTCTTGCTGGTTCAAAGAATACAATACATTTTGTAACAGGATTGTCTTATGTATGAGATTGCAGCATACTTGTTCTTATATTAGATTTTCTCCATTTGAATTTTGAATCATTAATCATACATCAAGGGTGTTTGATTTGTCTGTTTGCATTGCCTAAGTGTTTGCAAGCGGAGTTGTCTTCGCAGGGATAACTAGTTCAAAGTTAGTGTTCAGATATGTATGGGCTGGGGTATCAAAGATGCATCATGCTTGTCTTCTAGTGGATGTTGTTTAATGTATTGCCTATTCCTAGGTCTTTCTTTGGATAGGTGATAACATATCTGGGTGCACAGGTGGTTTGGTAATGTATGATTTGGTTAGGGTGAGTGTGTTGCGTTCTTGTTTCATAGCTATCTCTTGTAGTAGGGTATTTGACTCTGTGGCCCATTGGACAAGGCACTGGTCTATCAGAGACTTAGGGCATCTCAGAGGTCCTTTCAATCCATTCAAATCATCTCCATTCAGTCCCACCCTTTCCCTTTCAAGTTGTTAGGATAGATCTCTGGTTTTCATACTCACTCCATGCAAGTTGGGCTATTGCATGAGATATTGGCTTCATTGAGGTACAGGATAGCTAGGAGTTTGAAGACCATTCCACATTAATTTTTTTGTAGGCCTTTGGTTTGTCATGAGGTGTCTTGAATGTGCAGATAAGGTAATACCCGTCTAAGTGAATGTGGAGCTCAAAGAAGGAGGATTTCTCTCTATCCTCATCAATTGGTTTGTTTTCCTTATCAAGCTTGTGTGCCTAACCTGAGTCTAGGCCCAAATATTTGATTCAAGCTTGGTCCTGCAAGGAAAAGAGCCAACAAAATGGTGACTCTGCTAGGGAGAGTCTAGAATAGAGTCTGAAATACAAAAACAAGCATTTGCAAAATTTTCTCACCTAGTTGTGAGTGGCGGCTCTGATTTGTCTCTATTTGATCAGTGTTCCTCTTGATAAATAGTGTGTATACTTGGTGTAGCTTTGTGCTGGTTGGAAGAAGAAATAATGAAACATTTTTCTCTTAAGGAGGTGGCAGCTCTACATGATAAAGTTACCTGATGGAGCTATAGGTGAGCTCTGGATCTGCCCTGCCTTCCAGCCAAAGGGTCTTTTGCTGCAGATTTTCTAGGTATTTTTCAAGTTTTAAATGTCTCCTTATTAAGTGGTCAAGCACAAAGAAAGGAGTAAGGTGTGATTAGAGGTTAGCATACTTCAAGTTTTCAGTTGCAGTTTAGCAAAATTTTATGGAAGTATTGTAGTAAGTTTAATGGATAAGTTGAGTGAGGGGCTGGCTTTCCTTGAGGAGGGCATCCTTAGAGATTATATGAAATTGGTAAGGATGAAGGTAGGATGCAGAAAAGATTTATCCATATCTCTATTTTATGATAGATTTTATGAAGTGTATGATGAGCTTCCTGAGGATGTTGAGTTTCCTGAATCTGAGTTCATTGGTTTATTCTTGGAGCTCTATTTTCATGAGTCAACTGGTTGGTCAGATACTTTGTGGGAAGAGCATTACTTATGTGTCAGGGATTGGATACTTAGTGATGGAAGCCTTGAGCTTGAGGATGCACTTAGGGTCATGTCCTTAAGTGCTAATGTTGAGAGTGATGAAGACAGTGAGGGTGTGGTGTCTTCATATGAGTCAGATGCAACATGGGAAGAGGAAAGTGATGATGGAAGTGAACATTCTTTGGATAGTGAAGATGCTGAGGATGATTCATCCTCAGGGTATGAAGATAAAGAAAAAATAATTCAATGTGATATCAGTGAGTCTTCATATGGCTCTAATTTTTCTTCATGTGCTGGGAGCCTCCATGAGGTTGAGATGGGTGCTAATTTTAAGGTGTTTTCCAATCCTTTATATGATGAAGAATTTGATTCTCAGCCCATTTTTTGTCATGATGTTCAACAAGGTGTATTGCATGAAGTTGTCAATCCTTTTTTTGAGGAGCATGTAGAGTTTTCAGATCCAGTTGATTCAGGGTGTTCATTTTCCATCTATGGGTATCAATCTGACTATTCTTTTGAGGTCCACCCAGTTACACCTGTGGAAATGCAAAGACAGGATTTAGATGGGGCCTTTGTGTAGGTAGAGTATGCAGTTTTTGTGTTTCCAGTTGATAGCATGCATGAGTCAGCAGGTGAAGATCAATTTCAGTATAAAGGTGCTGACCATTGGCATGCTGAGTCATTCTTTCATAGTGAGCAGGATGGAGAAAATGCCAAGAATTTTTACATGCATTGTGAAGATAGCTATTTTGTTCTTCCTGATATGCTGGTTGAACATGTTGATAGGCCTGTGGAGACATATGAAAATAGAATGTCTAATGTGCAACATGAAGGAAGGAATGAAAATCAAGTTTTTGACAGAGGCAAGAACTAACTCTTGTTTGTTGCTACAGATTTTTGTAAAAAATGTACATTTTGTAAATAGTCTTTCCCTTTCCTGTTGTGTGTTTCCCTTCCCGTTCCCTGCATTTTTTGTGGTCCCTACCTTTTTGTCCTGTGGGTGGTCTGCTCTCCTAGAAATCTTGAATTCTCGCATGGGCACAAGTTACCCATCATCCCCAAACAGAGCCACTATTAGGCCAATTTTTTGTCATAACAAAAACCTTATGAGATTGGCCTATTCCTTGCAATGTTTTTGTTAATTGTCTTGCCTCGTGCTCTTTATTTGTTGTCACCTTGCTCTGGTCCAAACTGCATCTCCAAATTTGCAGAGCCCAGAAAGTTAGTAAAATTTGAAGGTCTGCGGGAAGTATTTCAAAATCTACCATAGTGTCGAAAACCCACAGTATCTTCAAAAGTCCTGTGTGTTTTCGGTCTGTGTGTTTTCGGCCTTTGTTGTTTTCGACCCTATGCTTCCTACTTTTGTGCGCTTATTCTTTGGCGTCAAAAACTCTATGTGTTTCTAGTCTCTCTCCGTGTCGAAAACATTGTGTGTTTTTGACCTCACACTAGTTCTTTGTTTGTTGTGTTCCCTCAATTGCACAGGTGCGATGGGTGGGCCCGGGTTTTCAAAAGATCTTCTCTGATTGGCTATCACATGGCTGCATGTCAGACTTCTTTGACATGCGATCATGTGACCAATTGCCACCTATCCGTGTGGGTCCGGTTCTTCTTTTTGTTCATCTTGGCCGACGGTTATGTCTCCATTCCGTGACTTGGCGACTTGTGGTTATCTCCCATTCACTGGTTTCTGGCGGTTATCCCCTTAGCATTCAGTGACCTGGTGGGTGCTCTATTTCTCTTTAGTCATGCAATCTCCTGATTCTGGTGATTAAGCGGCTAGCATCCAGCGAATCCGCGATAGTTAGTCGCGTAGTCGCTGAATGCTGGGTAGTTAGTTGGTGGGGCCGATGTTTCCAGTGACATGGGCATTCTTGATTGGCCAGTGGGTGGTGATGTGGTGGAAGTGGATAAAGTTTAGTAGCCTGATAGATTTGCTTCTTGTCGCGGGTTCGCGGGATGATTTGGCGGTAATGCTATTCTTTCCACAAACTGGTGAAAGTCCTTTGTCGCCAGTTCGCCAGATGATTTAGTGGCATTTTCAAAATGTGTAGTGGTGGTTGCGATAGGGTTAAGTTTGTGGGTTGTCACATGTTCACATAGCTCATCCCCCAGGCTATGCGATCATGCAACTGACCATCTATGGTCACGGTTGCAGAGTTGTGGTGGTAGTATTGCCAGGGACTTTTCCTGCGGGGTCTCTGACCGTTGACTATGGCTTGGAGACCGCGGTCACATGATCGTAAAGGTTAGTTTGGTGCCTTGCGATCATGTGACCAAGCATAATGTGAAGCCAAATTTCTGTGGTAGTGAAGTTCATGACCGCACGGTAGCGTGGCTAAAGATAAGTGTTAAAGCATAAGCCTGGGAAAGTAATAGAGATCTACGACAAGGATATAAAATTAATCTCCGATCGAATTTGGACCGCCGATGTGTTTTTGGCACCATGAATGTGGCCGTTGGAGTTTGAATTCAAATTTGTAGAGATGTTTCCAACGGCCTGTAAGGACTCGAATTGATGACAGAAAGGGCCAGAGTTGGTGAATTTGAATTTCTCCGTCATTCCAGTGTGGTCCAGGGTGCCATGATTATTTGCAGGGATTTGTGCCATGTGGAGGAGGACAGTTTTGTTGGCTCGAGGTGTGTTTTCAAGGTGGTTGTTTTGATGTGCTCTCTTTATAAATCAGTGATCTTCTATGCTTTGTTCTAAAAATTATGATGATTAGAGGTCGCCTTTGATCTATTTCTCTGAGATTTCTTGGTTTCCTACCCCTGTAATAAATTTTGATGTATTTTTCTGGTGGGTTGAGTAGTTGAAACCCTAGCCCTAGCTATCCATAGCTTGTTGCATTCTCTCTAAGAATTCCAAGGCAGCTAGGGGTATATGTGGTCAAATTTTTGACTTTGTTTGGGTTCTGAATTTTGTCAGTTCCATGAAAGTTTTTGCTTTGTAGATTTCCCCTTCTCTCTGCATATAGAGTGTTTCTCTTTCTCTTGCTGGTTCAAAGAATATAATACATTTTGTAACAAGATTGTCTTATGTATGAGATTGCAGCATACTTGTTCTTATATCAGATTGTCTCCATTTGAATTTTGAATCATTAATCATACATCAAGGGTGTTTGATTTGTCTATTTGCATTGCCTAAGTGTTTGCAAGTGGAGTTGTCTTTGTAGGGATAACTAGTTCAGAGTTAGTGTTCAGATACATATGGGCTGGGGTATCAAAGATGCATCATGCTTGTCTTCTAGTGGATGCTAGTTAATGTATTGCCTGTTCCTAGGTCTTTCTTTGGATAGGTGATAACATATCTGGGTGCACAGGTGGTTTGGTAATGTATGATTTGGTTAGGGTGAGTGTGTTGTGTTCTTGTTTCATAGCTATCTCTTGCAGTAGGGTATTTGACTCTGTGGCCCATTGGACAAGGCACTGGTCTATTAGAGACTTAGGGCATCTCAGAGGTCCTTTCAATCCATTCAAATCATCTCCATTCAGTCTCACCCTTTCCCTTTCAAGTTGTTAGGATAGATCTCTGGTTTTCATACTCACTCCATGCAAGTTGGGCTATTGCATGAGATATTGGATTCATTGAGGTACATGATAGCTAGGAGTTTGAAGACCATTCCACATTAATTTTTTTGTAGGCCTTTGGTTTGTCATGAGGTGTTTTAAATGTGCAGATAAGGCAATACCCACCTGAGTGAATGTGGAGCTCAAAGAAGAAGGAGGATTTCTCTCTATCCTCATCAATTGGTTTGTTTTCCTTATCAAGCTTGTGTGCCTAACTTAAGTCTAGGCTGAACTATTTGATTCAAGCTTGGTCCTGCAAGGAAAAAAGCCAACAAACTACCCGAGTCTGTCCATCCATTTCCGGATGATATATAGAGCTAAAGGAAATATTTGTACCAAGATTTTTCCATAGGGTCTTCCATAAATGACTCATAAACTTAGAGTCTATGTCTGATATAATTCTTATAGGTAGACCATGGATTCTCACTGCTTCTCTAAAGAAGAGATTCACTATGTAGCATGAATCATGGGTGGTCTTACATGGCACAAGGTGAGCCATCTTAGTGAACCTGTCCACCATAAAAAAGATACTATCCATTCCTTTCTTGGTCTTAGGAAGTCCAACTACAAAATCCATACTAAGACACGCCCAAGGCCTATTAGGAATTGGGAGGGGTTGATACAACCCTACATTAGATGAAGTACCCTTAGCCTTTTGACAGACTATGCAAGTCTCTACATACCTTTGGATATCCCTATTCATCTTTGGCCAATAGTAATACCTTTTAACGAACTCTAAGGTCTTGTAAACATGAAAATATCCACTTAGTGCACCATTATGTTTCTATTTCACTAGGTTCTCTCTCATTGAACCTCTAGGTACACAAATTTTTCCTCCCCTAAACAAAAGACAATATTGAATATTATAGTCAGAGTACTCACCATGGAAATGATTTTGGAATTCCTTGCACACCTTGTAAGCTATTGAAAATTCCTCATCTTCTGGATACAATTCTCTGAAACTCTCTATGCCAATGCTCCTTAATTGGATTTCTTGGATTGTGAGAAATCTCATGCTCAATGAATCTGCCACCTTGTTTTAGAGTCTCTTATTTTGTTTGATGGTAAAGGTGTAGGCTTGGATATATTCCACCCACTTCATATGTTTATGATTTAGTTTATCCTGTGAGTTAAGGAAGCTCAAAGCTTGGTTGCTAGTGTAGAGCACAAATTCTTTAGGGAGGAGGTAATGCCTCCATTTCATTAATGCTTGCACCAGTGCATATAAATATAGATCATAGGAATATTACCTTCTCTTTGCATCACTTATATTTTCACTATGAAAAGCCACCGGTCTTCCTTCCTGACTTAGGACTGCTCCAATGGCAGTGCGACTAACATCACACTCAAAAGTGAATAATTTATCAAAACTAGGGAGTACCAATATTGATTGGGTGGCTATCCTCTTCTTCAAAGTTTCAAAACTCTTGTTAGTTTTCTCATTCCACTGGAATTTGGTCTTCATACCTCCCTTGATGGTATCCAAAAAAGGTGCACATATTTCACTGAATTTTTTGATAAACATTTTATAAAATTATGCTAGGCCATGAAAACTTCTAACCTTTGTAGAAGACTTAGGTGTAGGCCATTTCAAGATTTCCTCCACCTTTCTTGTGTCCATCTTCAAATTCCCTTCAGAGATAACAAAGCCTAGTTACACTAACTCTTGCTTTAAGAACTCACTCTTTTCAAAGTTGATTTTCAACTTCTCCTTATGCAACCTTTGTATTAACATCTGTAAATGCTTGATATGAGCCTCCTTTATTTTATTGAGCACTAATATGTCATCTAGGTACACAAAAACCCATTTCCCTATGAAGCCTTTTAATACTTCATTCATTAGTCTCATAAAGGTGCTTAGAGCATTAGATAACCCAATGGCATAACAAGCCACTCATAGAGTCCTTTAGTGGTCTTAAAACTTGATGCAGTGCCAAGGTAAAGAGGATCCAATTAAGGACAATCCAATCTTGCAGCTTTAGAACAACATAGCAAAATAACATAACACAACAATTGTTTCAAATCAAATTTCCATTAACATGCCCAGCTATAATGCCTTCTAGGTTAGGGCCAATTACAATAAAAAAAAATTCTACAAGATCATCAAGATCTAATACAACTCTAGCTAGTCCATTTTTGAAACAATCAACAATTGATGGAAACCCTAAGGCAAATCTAAACTTGAGCTCACAAGCCTCCAAGAAATCTCCTTGTCTCCAAGCATGCAAATGACTAGCTCTGCTATTACAAACTACCAGAAATCAATATGATCTGCAAGATCTCACGGGATCTTTTCCACAACGTCACTTATCCTCCAAGTGACCAAGTGATGTCCTAAACAACTACCCAAACACCCCTTAAATACTAATCTCCAGCCACAAGTTGGCTTGAAGAAACAATTAACTCTTACAAACAAATATTAAATGCAACAATAGTTAGCTCTCAAATAGCCTTACAATTATTTAATTCTCCATGTCGGCCTCTAGATCCACCTAGGAGAATGTAAAAATAGATACCAACATTAAATGCACCAAGTCGGCCAACCAAATCACTTAAGAACACCCGTTGGTAAACTAGGGCTACCTAGCAATAGTGAAACAACCGAGCACCAGGCCAAGCATAATCAAGCAACACAGTCATTACCAAGCACCAGTTTCATCGAGCACCAGAAGCTTTACCAAGTTCTTTCAGTGACCGAGCTTCCTTCAATAACTGAGGCCATTGGTTAAGGCTGCAACAGAGTTCCACAGAACCAAAATACCACACCTCCATGCAGATTCACTGGTTACCCTAGAATGCCCCTACATTAGACACCACAGGTTCAAAAAGATGTTCTCATAGGTTGGAAGAACTTCTTCTGGGATTCAACACATAAACCCCAAACTGGTTCTTCACATACATGTCCTCCAACTTCTTAGCTTGCATACCTTCCACTTTAGCTTCCTCTATCTTTTCAAGTCTTTTCTTGACAACACACATGTTTGTTCTCCAAATTGATCATTCATTTTCTCAGGATCTACCAACTCAACTCAGCTATCAATACTCAGACTTCTCCTACCGAGTGTTGTATCCATCAAAGGTATCAGGGAAAACTTCATGTCATCTTTCTCAATAGTAAATACATTTTGAAAACAATCATAAATAGCTTTGTAATCATAATTCCAAGGTCTACCAAACAATATATCACAACTATTCATGTTCACAATATCACACAACACAAGATCCTTATACTAGCTAATTTGAACATAAACAAAGCATTGTTCTCTTACTTCCAGAGCATGATCATCTTGCAACTAGCCAATCCTCTAAGGATAGGGATGCTTAATTCTTTTCAAACCAAGTTTCTAAACCATGTCCTTAGCCACATGGTTATAAGTACTACCACTATTAACAATAACATCGCAAAGTTTCCCTCTAGAGTTGCACTGAGTCCTAAACAAGTTAGTCCTCTAACAAGGTTTCTCCTTTGTACTGAGCAATGTTCACTGAAGTAGCAAGTTCTTAGATTCAGGTTCATTCTAAATGTTCTTATTCACCATAGCAGTCCATCGGTCCCCACACTTCTTTTGTGTACACTCAAAATAATGATGTCCTTCACCATAGTTATAGAAAGTACCCTTAAAGATAACTCTACCTGTCTTCTTCTTCGATTCTACAGGTTTTTGTTCACCTTTTGCATCAGTCAGTTTATCTTTCACCAAGTGATCAATCTTCTTCCCTCATGATTTACTATGTTGTTTACTCTTCAACTAATCTTCTACCTTCATATCATATTGATAAGAATCTTCAACAAAATCAATCTCAAGCATACCAAGCTCATCCTGAATATTGAATCTCAAACCATTCACATACCGAGCTACCTTTTCCTTACCAAGTTCTCTGTGTCCAGACCGAATAGTAACTTTGTAGAACTCCTCGGTATAATCTTCAACAGATAAATCCTTCTGCTTCAGATTTTGCAACTTCTTAAACAAATCAAGCTCATAGTCAACATGTATGAACTTAGCTTTCAACTTAGTCACCATCAACCTCCACCTATTGATCTTCATTTCACCTTCATCTTCTCTATCTCTTTGTAATTTGTTCCACCAAAGAGTAGCATGTCCTTTCAACTTAGTTTGAGCCAGCCTCACTTGAAGAGGATCTTCAATTTCTTCAAGCTTAAAGAAGTCTTCAAGTTCACCAATCCAGTCAATCAAATCCTTAGGTCTCAAAGTACCAGAGAAAGTAGAAACTTCCATTCGGTAACTATTACTTAACCGAGCTCCAGATCTATGCTACTGACTAGTTCTGTCTTCACCAGATCTGTCTCTTCAGTCATCACCACCAGATCCAACAACTTCAAATTCTTCAGCAGCTTCTTCATAATCACACTCAGTGTTAGTAAACAGATTTGTGCTTCAGAAAGAAAAGTAAATAATGACTCAATATGCCCAAAAAGAAGAACAAAATGTACTAATAGTTGGATGAGTTATCTTTGATTGATAAACCTCCTATGAATTAAGAGGTACAACTCCCTCATGGAAATATATTCAATGAATTATATAATAAGGCGTATCTTTAACCTGAAGATACAAAAGGCTTTTTGACATTCATCCATAAACATGAAATAAATGTGATTACAATAGAAAATAATTCAGAGAAAATAAACGAATGACCAATTGATCATCTATTCAGTCTTCCCAAACATGGAGAAATCATGGAAAAATTAAATATTTTAATCACTAAGCATAAGTACACCAAAAATGAACTGATTCATGATATATTCATACACTTGATTTGATGATGTAGAACAATACTCAAAAATACGATTGAAATGACCAAATGATCAATTTTAATAGGAGAAAATAATATTCAAACACATAGATCTGATGTATCAATTTCTCCTTATTTCTAAATACAAAGAAAAATAACCCACAGATCATTCTACTTCTACAACTTCATTAAAGCTGCTCAGAAAATAAAATATCTTCCTTTCCCTTTGTCCTCCCTGTTGCAAATTTTATTTATAAAATACTCTAAAATACTCTATCCTCCTTTTCCAATACTTAACTCCCTTCTTCCCGACAACTTTCTTTCAGTTATGCTTATTGGTTCTAAAAACTGATTCTTGAATGACTTTTATTTCTAACATTAACATCTCATAAACTTTTTTCACACCCCGATATCTCTTGAGAGTTCTTTTATATATTTCTCTAAACTATTACCTAATGAATTATTAGGATCACATCATAATAATAAGACATTTTGTGATGTTTAAGAAAATATTTTCATGCCAAGTGACTTCCAGATGTCATTCTTCTATCATTACACTCCTCCAAAATCAATATTTTTCCTGGCAGAGAAATTGGGTCTCCATGCGGGGGGCATAACTTTTTTCTCCACCATTGGATCGACCTAAGTTTTGGATATGTTTTCCAAAACCTAGCCTGCTATAGTTTGACTGGAGAAGTCTCAAAATTAACATCTAAGGTGAAAGATATAGGCTACTAGTTTGAGGGTATATATAACTGTCATAAATTAGTCTTGCTGAAATATTGTTCTCAGTGACTTGCACATCTTCTTCTCTTAAATAAACTGTGCCATAAATTTTCTATTTGCATGATTTTAGAAGAAACCCAGAGAGTGGATTTAAATGATCTGAGTTAGAGCCACAAATTTATTCATGAGGCAAAATATGACCACCTTTCTATCAACTCACCTTTGCAGTGATACCATTTTTTGCATTCTTGAGTAAGTCAAAAACTATCTCAAATGAAACTTTGTAGAACCATTACCCAAATGAGCTTGCTCTCCTTCATATGCTTTGTATTAGAAACTATGAATCTTATATGAACCTAAAGTTAATCTCCTTTCATTGATATGGTAAAGACAAGATCATTGAAATCCAATTGGGAAGACACACATTGATTCTTGGAACTTGTTGAGTTTTTGAACTTGGACTCACAAACTGGAGCTCTGAAATTGAACCACCAAATTACTAAGAGGCCAATCATATCACCAAAACATGACATTAGTTTGAGACTCTTGAATCTTTGAATCTACACATATGAATTTGCATTTTCATGCGGATTTCCCAATTTGAGCTTCGAACATAAAACTGTATGCTCTAGTATTCTAAACTTTAATTCTTGCATCCAAAGTGTGACTTTGATGTTTAAACCATGGACCTCGAATCTGAATATCATAATTTGACTTTGAAACTTAAATCTGAACTGCTAGCTCTGAACTTTCACATTTTGGACTGAGCTTTGAAACTGGCTTTGAACTGAACTTGAAGTCTCTAAATTTGCAAGTTCAATTTTAATCTTTGAACTTTGCAAATTGCATTTCAAACTTTGAACTTTGCACCTTGAGGTTCTAAGTTCAAGTTCAACACATCCTTGAATGCTTCCCTTTCATAAATTACACTTTATTAAAGCATCAATAGCAATAAAAATCAGTAAGATATCAAGACAATTTAGGAACTTTTCTCATGGGGCTGATTTTTAAAAGTTCAAAATTTGGGGTGTTGGAAGCAAGCCAACAACTGGCTCTAACTAGGGATGTGTGCTATAAGGTGCATAGAGAATTCAACTATCTCTGGTTAAAGGCTAGTGTCTAACCATTGGGCAATAGAGTCAAGTAAAAATGGACAGTAGGGAGTTGCTTGCAGAGCAGGGAAGAGCAGGGGAAAAATCAAAACAACTAAACTACCAACAAGAAAAACTAACCAACTAAACTAAACACCACAAAAAGCTCAGAGAGTAGAAAGCTATTTACAAGTATATATAGGGCTAGCAGCCCGTACCTTCAAAGAAGCCTCTCACTGCTCATGTGAAGCCATTGACCGGTTGTGAGAAGTAGGATCCTTTACGAAGCAACAAATGATGATTGTATGATACAAGCATATACTTCTGGCATATGGTGGAAATTCTAATGTTAGATCCTAAGCTGGATGAGTGAAAAAATTTCATGCACTTTTGCCTGCACTCAAACAACCACTCTTCATTATACACCTCTATGGCCTTTTGGAAATCATTACCCACACTTTCTTCAATCATCTCAAACAGTTGGGACTTCTTTGCTATAAGAAATTTTGATTGGGTGTTATGATTTAGGTTATCCTTATCCTCATAAAAATCAAAGATATTATCCTTGTCATCAATATTACCAATCACAAAAGTTTCAGCCATAAATTCAGCCAGGTCATGTCCTTCAAATGCTGACTTAACCAAAATTTTATTTTCAAAAGAGGAATCATTAGCAAAATTTTTATCTTCTCTTATTTGTTCATATATGATCATGCTTTTTTCTCTTTTGAGAACACATTTTGTTAGCTCATCTCCATTATATAGAAGGGGCAAATCTTTATCAGCTAATGGAGGATCATCAAATTCAAACAGAGGGTTATCCTTGATCTTAAAATCTTGGCTGAGCTTTATAGGTAAATACAAGGCATTTACACTACCCCAATTGATTTCATTATCAACTTTCTCTATTTTCCCTTCAGCTATTGCAATATCAATTATTTTTTCATTTTGACGAAGAAAAGAAACATCAAGATCCAAAGATTATTTTTGCACGTCATAAGGTGAACTATCCTCATGATGTATTGCTAAGGGAAATGATTCTTGGGCATTACTTTCAAGAATCATAGGATCAAATTTAGCAGGAAAAACCTCATCTTTTTGGGTGTGACTAAAATCTTTATCAAATGAAAATAAAGATCGACAATCTGAAGTACTCACCTCTTTACCATCAATTACCAACAACCCCTTTAACACATGCAGCTCTTCTTGCCTGGCTTGTTGTTGACTTTCCTTTTGCTATTGGTTAGAACTCCAAAGCACTGATGATTCTTCCATGGCTGCTAAAACATATTGATCTTTAGAGACCAAGGGATTGGAGAACAAGGGTTCTTTAATCTCTGATTTTTCTCTTGATATCTTTGTAGTGGCTGGAATTCCTTGATCAAAATTTTGGAGATCATTATATCTTTTATGCACACATTCTAATAATATGGCAGATTGCCTATCTTCAGCGGGATTTAACTTAACCCTTTCAACTTCACAAATGCTCCCTTTGAAGGCATTCCACAAGTACTAGAGCATGGGATCTTTCTCAGAATTTATCTCATCAGTAGTAGGTTTCTTTTGAGGTTGTTCACTTGAGTTAATTTCTTGTTCACTCATGACTGAGTAGTTGCATGAGATATAATTAGATAAAATCACTAGAGCTTCTTCCCCCACAACCTCTAGTTCTTTTTCGAGTTGCTGCACTTTTCTCTTGCATGCCTCCAAATCTTTAAGCTTGTGAAATCTATCACACAAACTCATCCACAACAAGGAAGATGTGTGGTCATCTTCAAGGTTTATTTTCAATTTCACATCATTTGAAATACTTTGTTTATAATGTTCCCAGAAATCTCACATAACCTTATCATTCATCCGAAGAATCTCCGGGATAGTGGGGCCTGGTTTTTCTTCCCATTCTTACAACTCTTTTGGATTTGCATTAAGAAACAATAGAGTCACCACTTTATCAGAGTCATCAATCTCCTGCACATGGAGATATACATATAAACTTGTTGGTAAACATATTGTTCTTTCTTAGATTTAACTCTTTGTTTGCCCAAAATCTCTTGAGAGACAATATGAATACAAACAGTCAGAAAGTTGTTCTCCTTTTAATTGACTTCCCTCTAAATTTTAATAGGTACAAATCCCTTATGTGAAAGATATGCAATGAATTTTATTTATTTCTAAATCCTAATGGGGTATGTTCTTGACCAAAGAACATGAGAGGTAACCGAACTAGCCCTCAATGAGAAACTAATCTGGGCAGTGATTTTGATTCTAAATTCTAACCAACTCCATGATTTCACAGTGCTTATGAATTCACACCAGCGGTGATGCATCAATGAACTCTACTTGAATTAATGAAATGTAGTAAAACAATATGGATAAAACTAATCTAAAACATGACATATATGTATTCATCCAACCTCCAAGTAATACTCTGATTACTATCGATTAGCTACACTAAAGAAGAGAAAAAAAACTCTGTCTATTTGCTCATTTCAATCTAGCTTTAAGGAAAACAAATATTCAAACTCACAAATGCATGAAATAGTAAATAAATGGTGCAAAACACATACCAGATTGACTCTGCAACAAGATGTATTTCACACCAAAAATTAGTTGACCTTTTCATTGATTTTCGAAGTATTACATATAGGCTTCAAGAATTAAGCTGTTACAAAATCAACTGAATCGATTCATATTCTACAAAGTTAGTAAATGATAAGTAGCCATTTAATGATTATACAATGCATAACAAAAAGAAGAGGAGAAAGCTATTTTCTCTTCGCTGGCTTCTTCACCTTCTCCAACTTAGACTTATGAGCTTTGGCAGCCGCAAGAATTAGAATCATCCTTTCAAAATCTAGGATGTACACATTTTTCAATCTTATGAGCCAGTGAGTGTGATCCTTCTCTATGCATTTTGAAGCATCTTTTCAGGGTTGTATCATCATCATGTCTTTGTATATGCATCCACTGAGTTGTTGAAGATCAGGTACTCTATCTAGGTGAGATCTAGATGATTTTGCAAGCTAGTCCAAGTAGTCAGAGAACACATTCTGCATGTTGGTTATACCAATTGGTCTCTTTCCATCTCTACTAGCTTGAGACTCAGAGTGAAGACCTGTCAAGTATATAAAGATTTTACTTTGTTCTTTAGTGACTACCTCATCGGTCACTTTCATTCTTGCCTCTGCTTTGATTATCATCTCCATTTTGAATTCAACTCCTTGGAGCCATTTGATCAGAGGTTCATCCCCTTTCTACAATATGTTGGCTTTGATTGCATCTTTAGTCTTCATTGCAACCAACCAATGTAGAAGCACCATGCACTCTTCACACCTCAACCTCTTTGCTATGAGTGTCAGTATATGTCCTTTGAGAGATTCTTTTTCTACTTCTAACTATAAAAAGACATTTCCAAGCTACTCAATGGCTACCAGACCTTCAAACTTGAGTCGTTCAATCCACCTCCTGCCAATATGCCCGAAATGTCTATCTTCTTGCAACTTAGCAAGTATCGCTTGGTTCTCAGCTAAAGTAGGATCAAACATTATCAGAAAACTAGGTAGGCTTGCTACAGGAGTGACCAACTACTTGATAAAGTTAGTTATTTCTTTGATCTCCACCTTGAGTCAAGTCTTTGTAATTTTGAGCTCTTCAAGCTTTTCTTCAATCAAGACATCGCTAGACTTCCACAGGTCCACTTTCGTGTCATGGCAGATGAGTCCCATGTCTAAGGACTAGAGTGCAAAATTTGAGGTAGTAAGATCTTCAATTCTTCCATCTTTTAATGGATTGGCTATTTCCATAGTCAAGTGACCTATGTCTGGATATCGACCAAGAGTGGTTAGAGTCCTAGACTTCTTAACCTTGCTTTCGGTTGGGCCTGACTACATTGCTTGTGAAAGCATCTCACCACTAGGAGTGCCTAGCTCGACTCTCTTTCTCTTCCACTCTATAGTGTTATAAATCCATGATTCTATACTTGTAAACTTTGTTGTAGAAAGTAGGTCTTCTATGAATAATTTCCTAATAATAGGAGGAGAAACTTTAGGCTTGGAAGTGAAAGGATTAATCTGTGGAGAAGAAATGCTCTTTTCCTTTTGAGGAGACCCCAAATGCTCATCTCTCTCATCAATTTTTGAACTGCTACTATCATCACCAACCTCAATAATGGTAGGATCCTCTTGAGTAGGAGTGTCACCTTGTGTCTCAAGGGTTCCCCCTTGTGCTTGCTGCTCTGGTTTCACAGCTCCAACATTTTCTTC
Organism: Chamaecyparis obtusa; assembly: GCA_027943335.1. NCBI lineage: Eukaryota > Viridiplantae > Streptophyta > Pinopsida > Cupressales > Cupressaceae > Chamaecyparis > Chamaecyparis obtusa. The sequence continues at coordinate 2,070,851 of BSBK01001383.1, forward strand.
TGCCAGCTTGTCGGGTTTCTCCACTTCAGTTCTTCATTCGAACCGATGATAGAAGATGAACCTTCTCCACAAGTCTTTTCAAGTGGGATTTATTTTTTAGGTGGTTCATCAACTCCACCTCCTGGTTGAGCTAGTCCTTTGGCCACAGATGATGCTAGCAAAGAGGACGATATAGGAGCACTCGTCAACTCGACTACAAGAGCTTGTTGAGGAGTAGGCTTCCCAAATCTCTTTCTCTTTCCCATCATTCACTAAACCCACTTATCAATTCTCTTGATGACTTTAGCCATTAAAGTCTCCAAATATTCTATAGCTTGACCTTGAATAGGTTTAGAGCTCACCGGATAGTGCTTGATCTGATCTTGATATGTGTCAGTATACATATGTTCATCATCAACAATGCCTTCCACACTAATGTTGACATTGAACAACTTGATTTGTTCAATAGTCAACTTGGAGTAAAACCTCTCTCAACTTTCTAACTCATCCTTGCAATTCACCCAATAATCTTCAAGCTCAGGGATGTGCTTGACCATGGTGCCAATCTAGAGGTGATTCTTGGCATAACTTACTAGATCACATTGAGGCCTCAAAAATTCATACAACTCTAGTTTATATCTTCTCTCGAATGCCTTCATCATGTTCTTATCATTTGACCTTAACACATAGCTGTAAGCTCCAATGGTAACAGGGAATTCATAGCCTTTCTTCTTAATTCTTGCACTGATCAGGCTCACTTGCAACATCTACCAGATCACCTCTATGAGAATGATCATGTCATCGGGGTACCTTGGTAGCTTCATGGGGAAATCATCCAAACCTGCAAGATGACGGTATGAGAAACCAGATAATTGAATAAAGAAGCTCCCAAATTGGGTGACAAATTCCATAGCCTCTAGCGAGAACCTCCACTCTGGGCATCCTTGCAATTCTCTACACAACCTCATTGTAAAAAAGTCATTAACTATAATGAACTTGACATAGCTATTTTGTAACTTCAAATGAGGGAAGAAATCATAAATTTTCACATCATCTTCATATTCTTCTAGCCTAGGGAGTCCTGGCCATACTTGCAATGTCGCTAAAACATAGATCAAATAGGAAGACATATAAAATTTGTTCTAGAACTTGGTGAGACTCAAGGCATTGGACAAATTTTCACTTACCACTTGAGCCCAGTCTATATAATGGTGCTCAACACATGTTACCTAGACCAAGAAGAAGTAGTGCTCTATGAAATTCAATGCGTCACTTTCACCTTTTATTCTATGAAGGAGCACCAGGATGTCGAAAATCTTGGCCTTTAGGTCTATCCCAAAAAGTGTCTTTGGCACTTTTCCTTTCATGCTTCTAGCCTTCTGAAACCATGAGTTCATGATCTCTTTCCTCCACCTCATCTTCTTCTCATTGTCACTTGAAAATTGTGATTGAGAAGTTCATATTTGAAAACTCCACTCACTCTGGGATACGGAGACTATTCTGCACAAAATCTCTATCAATGGAGATGAGAAATTTGTCATCTGGCAACAAAATATCTTTTGTATCTAGGTTGAATCTAGTTATACATTCTCAGATTAGCTCAGGAGCTTTCACTGCAACAGGAAATTCAGCAGCTTCAACCAAGCTGCTACTTTTGAGCTTTCGCATTTTGGGATGGAGGTCCTCTTCATTCAATCTTCTGTGTAGATTGTCCAAATTGTAGAATCTGAGGGATGTATCTGTCAAATTTTTCCATTCAGATGTAATCCTGTTCAACCCATCGAAACCCATGAATCTGGTGGCCATAGCTTCTGATTATGATTTTGATTTACTGCTAAAAACCTTTGGACAACGTTGTGAGATGATTTGAAAAATTGTGGGAAATCAAGGGCATATGAAAAATATGTGAACAAATGGTAATTTTCACCTGATTGTTTGAGTCTTTTTATAAACAGCTTGCCTCCTTACCATTACTTTCCATATCTCATGCCACATGAGTGATAGATTTTCAAAAATATCCTCTAAAGTTATAACGTTAAGATTTGAATTAAATGCATCTTATTAACGACCTTAAGAAATTAATTTTACTTGTTTGGGGTAGCTGTAATGGTAGCTTAATTGGCATAGAGGATTTTTACTTTTTCACTTCTCTCCATTCAACACCTTTGTCAGAAAAATCACTTTGAAGGTAGAAACCTGACTATGGAGAAGCTGGGAAGTGATTTTCTGAAACTCCACAATTGACCTATTTCTTTAGCAATTTCTTTTAGACATTAGAGTGGGCTATCTTCATCATGGTAGATCATTCAATCTTGGTGATCTCTTGTGTTTATTCTTCACAAGTTGTCACTTCTAGGAAACTGACCTTCTCAGGTGATTTTCCAATAAGGGAGAAGCTAAAAACTAGTTCTCCAAAAAAGGGCTTTTATTCACTTTCTCATACTTTTGAGGCTGTTGTATCCACCATAGGGGCTCAAAATTACTTCCTCAAATGTAGGTTCTTGGCTTTCAGGAATTTATGATACACTTTCCACTATCCTTCAGAAAACAACTTCTTCAAGAAAAACTCCGCAAGCAGGGACGTTCATTACAGCTTCTCCACCAAGCTACTTTTCTAGACCTGACTCACTCTTAACCTAAGAATCTTGATCTTTAAGCCTAATTTGAGTGCTTGATTATTCCTATGTTTTGTTCCCATGGAAAATTACCGTCATGGGCCGAAACTCACCGAGGAGAAGGTGATTTTCAATTTCTTGACAAAGAGAAGAGATGTCAATTTAAAGTTTCTCATCCATATGAATGCCATTAGTAGAACCAAAGGAATAAAATTCTTTATTGAATTAGGAACTATAACTTAGCCATCCCTAAGATGAAGTCATAAACCAACCTAGCTTAAAAGTAGAAAGAGGCATGAAGATGTTATTCGATAAAGACCACCTATCCTAGGGGAATTCTAGACTTAGACTCCAGTCCATTATCTCAAAAATCATAACTCAATCTAAACATGAGGTATCCACTTTAGTTTTAGAGATGAAGAACAAAAGTGGGGCAATACCTGGCTCTATCTGGGGACTTGGATATTCTCATTTCTAAGCAAGGAATCCAAATCTCTGGTTTCGCAAGTTAAATGAAAAGGTGGCTCACAACAAAACTGAAGCAAAGGAAGGAAACAGGAAAGGAAAGAAAAAATGAGGGAACCTAAACTAATGAAAACAAACATGGGAACTAAACGTAACTATCATACAATACAGGGGTTACTTGCTTTCAATTTGCAACTTGATATAATTTCAAATCTTGACCATTATAGGTCAAGGGTAGTACTTTGCCATTTCGATATGCAAGTTTGAAAGAATTTATGTCAAAGGCCTGATGGATGGTGAATGGTCCCTTCCAGAGTGTCTCAAATTTTCCATGCATTCCTTTAGGTGTCCTTTGTTTATCCCATAGTAGAACTGAATCTCCAAACATACACTTGGTTTGGTTTTCTTTTCAAAGAGATTCTTTGCCCGCATCTGATGTTCTGTGATGTGATCAACAATCTTCTCTCATTCTTCCTCAAGTTTATTCAGATATAGAATTTTTTTTCCAACCCATATTTATAGATGCCATCTTCTACCATCATTCTTAACTTATTAGTGGCTAATTCTAGAGGTAGGGGAAGCCTTGCCTCAACTTTGTATACTAGCTCAAAAGGTGAAATACCAATCACCCTCTTTGGAGTTACCCTGTCAGCCTAGAGTGCTTCATGAATTTTCTTATGCCAAGTCCTTTGGTTATCTGATACAAGTTTTCTAACTATGTTCACCAAGTTCTTATTGCTTGAATTAGCTTGACCATTCCCTTGCAGGAAATAGTTGGACAAATGACTAGCAGTTATGCCATACTCAAAACTGAATTTGGTAATCTTAGCCGAAGAGAAGTAAGCTGCATTATCCATGACTAGTTTAACCGGCACACCAAATCTTACCATGATGTTCTCCTTGATGAATTTGCACACTACTTCAGAAGTAGTTCTCTTAGTGGCCTTTTCCTCAACCCATTTCATAAAATAATTAGTTGCAGTGATTGTATAAGTGTGACCAGGGCTTGATGTAGGATTGATAGGCCCAATAAAATCAAGGTCCCATTGCTGAAAGGGACCTTCTATTATTACTGGTCTGAGAGGAAGGGCTGCTAGCTGAGGTCAACATATGTACATCTTACACCTTTCACACTTGGCTACCCAATGATATGCGTCTTTGAACATCCCTGTCCAATAATAACATTGCCTCAAAATTTTAAATGCAGTTACAAAAGATTAGAAATGCTTGCCACAAGCTTCATCATGGAATATTTTTAACAATCTCTCTTGTTGTTTCTTGTCAAGACACCTAAGAAAAGTTCCATCTACCGATCTTTTGTATAATGTACCTTCCCAAATGACATACTTAGCATCTTTCAATCTCAAGTCCCTCCTTTATTTAGCTATCAATCCTTTAGGACATTCACCATAAGTCAGGAAATATATGATGTCTTCAAACCATGGGTCTTGTAAACTCACCGCCAAAACAAACTGTTCTGCTTTAGGCTAGTTATCTTCTTTACTTTCGGCCATAGCCTTACACAATGCATTGCCTCACACTAGCTTAGTAGGCTTGATCTCTATGTCGTATTATTTTGTTTTGGCTACCCAAGCCCCTCTGTTATTACATCCCACATCTTGCTGGGTTAATATGCTCTTTACATCAATATCAGGAACAAATACAACTCAGTGAGAATGTAAGATATAAAATCTAAAGTTCTTCAAAGCTTTCACCACCAAGCAAACATGCTTCTTGGTCTGAGAATATCTCAGCTCATGATCTTTCAATGGTATACTCATAAAGGAAATAGGAGCCTGAACTCCTTCTCCATTTTCTTTCATAAGAATAGCTCACAATGTATGTTCAGATGCGTAACAATAAATCATAAAATATTTCTTATAATCTGGGTGGCATAAGAAAGGGGTATTGGCTATAGCATCTTTTATATCTTGGAAGGCTCTTTTACAAGGGTCATTCCACTTGAAATTTTGATTACCCTTCATCATGTCCACAATACATTTGGTGATCTCTGAAAAGTCAGGGATGAATCTTCTGAGGAAATTTACCTAACCAAAGAATGATTTCACCCCAGTCTTACTTACAAGAAAACTTAGCCTTTGAATGGCTTTGACTTGCTTTGGATTGATCCTAATACCTTCTTGTGATACAATGTGACCCAGGAGTTTTCCTTTAGTAACACATAAAACTGACTTCTTAGGATTTAAAGAAATCCCATGGTCTCTACACCTTCGCAATACTCTCTCTAGATCTTTCATATGATCGTTCCTTTTCTTAGAGAACATAGTTAAGTCATCTAGGTATATGAAAATGATCTTATCTTTCATATCAACAAAGGACAAAATCCATACCTCTTTGAAATGTTGCGCCAACATTGATAAGACCAAATGGCATTCTGTGATATGCAAATGTGCCGCAGGGGGTGGTAAATGTAGTCTTATGTTGATCTTTCTCTTCTACCTTGACTTGGTTGTACCTATAAAATCCATCAAGCATAGACATCATTTCGGCCCCTGCAACTATATGCAACAAATGATCCATGTTGGGGAGTATGTAGTTATCCTTCAAGGATGCTTGATTTAAATTTCTAAAATCTATGCATATCCTTATTTCTCCATTCTTCTTCCTCATAGGAATGATATTTGCTATCCATGTAGAGTGGTGGATAGAGTAGACAATCCCGGCTTTGAGCATTTTGTCAACCTCTCTAAAGATGGTGTCTACCATTTTAGGATTGTAGTTTCTTTGTTTTTGTCTGAATGAGGTAGCATCACGTTTTAGGGGAATTTGATGCTTGAAATTTCCATCCATAAAGCTTTTTAAATCCTCATAACTCTAGGCAGAGACATCTTAATATTCAAGGAAAAACCTTCTAGCTTTGGCTTTCTCTTCAGGTGTGCAAAACTTCCCTATGTTTATCATCCTAGGATTCGACTCATTCCCAATGTTCATCCCTTCATATTCTCAAGTCATGAGACCTTTCTCTATCCTTTTCTTCTTAACATAAGTATCATGACAATTGAATAATTTCTCTAATGATATAAAATATGGGGGAATGACATTACCTTGTAGTTGAGTCATTCTTGGTTCATCCTTCTTCCATTTCTTGGGATGATCTTGTGAGGGATCATTTGGCTTTTCTTCCAGGGAACTATCATTACCTTCAAGGAAGAGTTGCAAGATTTTTTCATCATCGAATACTTTCCAATCATCCACATTATCATTTACTGATGGCTTGTATATTACCTCCACCTGGTACTTCTTGTCTTTAAATTCTGGATGAGGTAGTAGTAAGGAAGCGGAGAATTCCAATGAATCTACTTTAAAATTTAACTCTCTAGGGATATATTCGATTGCAAAGGCATCCAATTCATCAATCTCATCCCATACTCTATTCCTGTAACTCTTTAGCTTCCAATTTTTGACAGAGTATTGGCTTTTGATTTGGCGCACAATCAGCTCAGCATCACCTCAAGCTCTTAGAACTCTTGCACCTTTTTCCTTTGCATCAATTATCCTGAGTAACAATGCCTCATACTTAGCCATATTATTGGTGTTTGCAAACTCTAGTTTGAAAGCCATCGGCTTAGGTTCACCTGAGGGTGGAATTAATACAACTCCGACACTAGACCTAGAAGAAGAACAACTACCATCAAATTCTAGCGTCTAGATTTTTGGAGTCTTTTCTTTCTCAAAGGCCTCCACTTCTTCTTTTTCACGTTCAGACTCATCAACAATGCCCTAGGTAAACATCATGTAATTACTGAACTCTAATTCTTGATACAAGATTTGAGGTTTTGGATTGTTTGATTTCAAAATTGTGAATTTTGACTTCTCCTCAGGTTCTAGTTTAACCTTCTTGTTTCCCATAGGAATTACCACTTGAGACCAATCCAATTTTATTTCCCCACCTAAATCTCTACAAAAACTTCTACTTAGCAACAACCCATAACTTGCTAGTATATCTACAACAAGGATCATCAATAGCATCTTCTCTTCAAGGTGAGCAACTAGAGCTACTTGCACATCTTTGATTTGGCCAATCAATGAGACTTGTTTAGCATCCATAGAATAAAATCTACCATGGAATTTTGTCATGTTGAGGCCTAAGGATTTTGCCATAGGGGAAGGCATCATATTATCAGAGGCACCTGAATCTATGATACAGTTGCAAAGTTTACAACCATTGATATACAAGAAGACATAAAATGGTTCAATTTTTTGACCTGGAAAGGTAGCTAGCACAATGGTTTCCCTTTCTTCAAATAGTTTTGCCAATGAGGAATCATCTTCATTGGAAGAGGTGACATTATGATTCAATTTAATACTATCTTCCTTTACTTAATCTATGAATCTTTTCAATTCAGTGGGATTCGACCTTAAATAGTCTATGGGAGAAATTTGGATCTTGGAATTTTTACAAAACTGAATGAAATCAAATGAGTCATTGTCCTTACTCAGCTGTGAGATTTTCATTTCCTAACTAATTTCTTTCATACTTGAAGTAGATGCATCATTGGTTCCCGTTGAAGGAATGATAATGGGAGTTTTGTCTCTCTAGCTTCAAGCTAGGATTGCACAAGTAGTGCCATCTATGGTAGCGTAACACTCTCCTTACTCCTCAGAATCAGATTTATACTCAAAAAATAGATTTACAGAGTCACCATGCAAGCATGAATCTAGTTCATTGTCTAGTGTCGTAGTGTCTACCTTATTGGTAGATAATAAATGCATCATGCGAGCTATTTTAGGACAGCTCTCACCATTATGGTCTATTGTTAGATGAAATACACACATATCTCCTTTCTTAGGGGGAGCCTCAATTGCAAGCCTCTATTGTGGAGCAATTAATTGTAGCATCCTACTATCAGTATTTCTATTATTCTGATCATGAAATGGTTTTTGGTACAGACTGTTGAACCTAGGCAGTTGCCTCTCTAAAGAGATGATTTCATTGGACATTTTCTACATCATCTCATTAGTTGATGTAGTACCACTTGAACTAGTACCCGTTTGTATCTCTCTTTTCCACCTGCCAGTAGAAATCATGTCATCTTTTAACTCAATGGATGTTCTCTAAGCAGTGTCTAAATCTATAGGTCGAGCTCTCCTTAAATCATAGTTTATGTCTGGCGGCGTGGCACCCATAAAGAATATCTTCAGGTTCACAGGAGTAGGTCTATCAGTAGTGGGAATTCTGTTGGTGATTTTATTGAAATTAGCAATGAATTCTCTCAAACTTACAAAAGCTTATTTCTTGATGGAGGTCAGTTGCGCCAATAGGGCATGTTCATCTTTAGCCATTTTAAACCTATCTTCAAAATTTGACCTCATAGTAGCCCAAATCATAATTGAAGAATTGCCCAAGTGATAAAACTAGTCAGCCGCTGTCTTAACAAGAGTATCAACAAATAGCCTTACTACAACATCTTCGTGTCCAATTCCTAGGATGTGAGTTGCTGCGAAGAAGGCCTTAATGTGTTCTTCTATAGTAACTTCCTCATCTCTCAAGAACTTAGGAAAGTTCTTTCTAGACCCCAAAGGGAGTGGGTGATATGCTATGAACTATAATGGGCTAGTTGCAGTGGCCCATGGAGCTGCCATGATTGTATGTGCAAGATGTTGCAAAAAATTAATAATAGGAGGAGCAACTACTCCATGTAAATTTAACACCTGGCAAGCTGTAGGTAATGAATTTTGTGTCTTAGGAGGTGAAGGTGGTCAACTCCAACTCTTTTGGTCACCTCTCTGATGAGGTAAGTCTATTATGGGAAAACTGAGCTCAGTGAGCCTTTTGAATGTAGGGTCTTTTCCTCCTTACCCCTTGGTACTTCTGAGAAATCTTCTTTGATCTAGAGCTCTGAATTAGTTTTGCTGCCTAGCTTCATGCCCAGCTCTACGTTGGTTTCTTCTCTAAATTTCTCTTTCAAGTGCTTGTGCTCTCACTTCTCCTTGTTCAAGCACTTGACTCACATTCCTATAATGCTCTGCATTTCTTCTGTATCTCCAAGAAAAATAATTTAGGGGTGAGACTATGTCTTCTTGGTCATCCTAAAAACTGAGATTGGGTTGAAGCACAACGAACATGTTCTCATCAAGTAACACCATTTTTCCTCATGACAAATATTTTGGTCTAGCAACTGTTTCTCTCCCCAGTAGAGTCACCAAAATCTGTTGGTAAACAGATTGTTCTTTCTTAGATTTAACTCTTTGTTTGCCCAAAATCCCTTGAGAGACAATATGAATACAAACAGTTGGAAAGTTGTTATCCTTTTAACTAACTTCCCTCTAAATTTTAATAGGTACAACTCACTTATGTGAAAGATATGCAATGAATTTTGTTTATTTCTAAATCCTAATGGGGTATGTTCTTGACCAGAGAACAGGAGAGGTAACCAAACCATCCCTTGATGAGAAACTAATCTGGACAATGAATTTGATTCTAAACTCTAACCAACTCCGTGATTTCACAGTGCTTATGAATTCACACCAGTGGTGATGCATCAATGAACTCTACTTGAATTAATGAAATGTAGTAAAACAATATGGATAAAACTAATCTAAAACATGACATATATGTATTCCTCCAACCTCCAAGTAATACTCTAATTACTATCGATTGGCTGCACTAAAGAAGAGAAACAGAACTCTGTCTATTTGCTAATTTCAATCCAACTTTAAGGAAATTTTTTTTTCCAACTCACAAATGAATGGAATAGTAAATAAATGGTACAAAAGACATTCCAGATTGACTCCGCAACAAGATGTATTTCACACCAAAAATTAGCTAAACTTTTCATTGATTTTTGAAGTATTACATATAGGCTTCAATAATTAAGCCATTACAAAATCAACTAAATCGATTCATATTCTACAAAGTCAGTAAATGACAAGTGGCCATTTACTAATTATACAATGCATAACAAAAAGAAGAGGGGAAAGCTATTTTCTCTTCGCTAGCTTCTTCACCTTCTCCAACTTAGACTTATGAGCTTTGGCGGCTGCAAGAATCAAAATCTTCCTTTTAGAATCTGGGCTGTACACATTTTTCAATCTTATGAGCCAGCGAGCATGATCCTTCTCTATGCATTTTGCAGCATATTTTTTGGGTTGCATCTTCATCATGGCTTTGTATATGCATCCACTTAGTTGTTGAAGATTAGGTATTCTATCAAGGTGAGATCCAGATGATTCTGCAAGCTAGTCTAGTTAGTCGGAGAATGCCTTCTACATGTTGGTTATACTGATTGGGCTCTTTCCATCTCCACTAGCTTGGGACTTGGAGTGAAGACCTATCAAGTATACAAAGATTTTACTTTGTTCTTTAGTGACTTCCTCATCGGTCACCTTCATTGCTACCTCTGCTTTGATTATCATCCCCATTTTGAATTCAACTCCTTGGATCCATTCAATCAGAGGTTCACCCCCTTTCTACAATATGTTGGCTTTGATTGCATCTTTAGTCTTCATCGTAACCAGCCAATGTAGAAGCACCATGCACTCTTCACACCTGAACCTCTCTGCTATGAGTATCGGCATATGTCCTTTGAGAGATTATTTTTATGCTTCTAACTATAAAAAGACATTTCCAAGCTACTCAATGGCTACCAGACCTTCAGACTTGAGTCATTCAATCCACCTCCTGCCAATATGACCGAAATGTCTATCTTCTTGCAACTTAGTGAGTATTGCTTGGTTCTCAGCTATAGTAGGATCAAACATTGTCAGAGAATTGAGTAGGATTTCTATAGGAGTGATCAAATTCTTGATGAAGTTAGTCATTTATTTGATCTCTACCTTGAGTCGAGTCTTTTTAATTTTGAGATCTTCAATCTCTTCTTCGATCAAGATAATGTTAGACTTCCACAGGTCCACTTTCGTGTCATGGCGGATGAGTCCCATGTCTAAGGACTGAAGTGCAAAATCTAAGGTAGTAAGATCTTTAATTTTTCCATCTGTTAATGGCTTGGCTATTTCCATAGTCAAGCGACCTTTATCTGGATCTCGACCAAGAGTGGTCAAAGTCCTAGACTTCTTAACCTTTCTTTCGGTTGGACATGACTGCATTTCTTGTGAAAGCATCTTGCCACTAGGAGTGCCTAGCTCTGATCTCTTTCTCTTCATCTCTATAGTGTTATCAACCCATGATTCTACACTTGTAACCTTTGTCATAGAAAGTAGGTCTTCTACAAATAATTTCTTGATAACATGAGGAGAAGCTTTAGGCTGGGAAGCGAAAGGATTAATCTGTGGAGAAGAAATTATCTTTTCCTTTTGAGGAGACCCCAAATGATCATATGTCTCGTCAGTGTCCAAAATGATACTATCGTCACCAACCTCAACAATGGTAGGAGCATCTTGAGTGGGAGTGTCACCTTGTGTCTCAATGGTTCCCCATTGTGCTTGCTACTTTGGTTTCATAGCCCCAACAATTTCTTCCACTGGCTTGTCAGGTTTCTCCACTTCAGCTTCTTCACTCGAACTGATGATAGGAGATGAACCCACTCTGCAAGTCTTTTCAAGTGGGATTTATTTTTTAGGTGGTTCATCATCTCCACCTATTGGATGAGCTGGTCCTTTGGCCATAGATGACACTAGAAAAGAGGAGGATGTAGGAGCACTCGCCGGCTCGACTACAGGAGCTTGTTGAGGAGTAGGCTTCCTAGATCTCTTTCTCCTTCCCATCATCCACTGAACCCACTTATCAGTTCTCTTGACAACTTTAGCCATTAAAGTCTCCAAATCTTCTATAACTTGACCTTGAACAGGTTCAGAGCTCACTAGATAGGGCTTGATTTATTCTTGATATGTGTCAGTACACATATTTTCTCCATCATCAACAATGCCTTGCACACTAATGTTGACATTGACCAACTTGATTTGTTCAACAGTCAACCTGGAGTAAAAGCTCTCTCAACTTTTTAACTCATCCTTGGAATTCACCCAATAATCTTCAAGCTTAGGGATGTGCTTGACCATGGTGCCAATCTAGAGGTGATTCTTGGCATAACTTACTGGATCAAATTGAGGCCTCAAAACTTCATACAACTTTGGCTTATATCTAATCTCAAATGCCTTCATCACGTTCTTAGCATTTGACCTTGACACGCAACTGTAAGCTCCAATGGTAAGAGGGAATTCATAGCCTTTCTTCTTAATTCCCAAACTGATCAGGTTTACTTGCAACATCTGCTAGATCACCTCTATGAGCACGATCATGTCATCGGGGTACCTTCATAGTTTCATGGGGAAATCATCAAAACCTACAAGATGAAGGTATGAGAAACTAGAAAATTGAATAAAGAAGCTCCCAAATTGGGTGATGAATTCCATGGCCTCTGGTGAGAACCTCCACTCTGGGCATCCTTGAAATTCTCTACACAACCTCATTGTAAATGAGTCATTAAATTTAATGAACTCAACATAGCTATTTTGTAACTTCAAATGAGGGAAGAAATTATATTTTTTCACATCATCTTCATATTCTTCTATCGTAGGGAGTCCTGGCCATACTTGCAATGTAACTAAAACATAGATCAAACAGGAAGACATGTAAAATTTGTTCTAGAACTTGGTGAGACTCAAGGCATTGGACACATTTTCACTTACCACTTGAGCCTAGTCTATATAATGGTGCTCAACACATATTACCTGGACTAAGAAGTAGTGCTCTATGAAATTCAATGTGTCACTTTCACCTTTTATTCTGTGAAGGAGCACCAGGATGTCGATGATCTTGGCCTTTGGGTTTGTTCCCAAAAGTGTCTTTGGCACTTTTCCTTTATGCTTCTAGCCTTCCGAAACCATGAGTTCATGATCTCTTTCCTCCACCTCATCTTCTTCTCATTGTATTTTGAAATTGTGACCAAGAAGTTCATATTTGAAAAATCCACTCACTGTGGGATACAAAGATTGTTTTGCATAGACTCTCTATAAATGGAGATGAGAATTGAGTCATCTGGTAGAGAAATCTATTTTGTATCTGGGTTGAATCTGGTTATACATTCTCGGATTAGCTCAAGAGCTTGCACTGCAATAGGAAATCCAACAACTTCAACCAAGCTGCTACTTTTGAGCTTCTGCGTCATGGGATGGAGGTTCTCTTTGTTCAATCTTTTGTGTAAATTGTCTAGATTGTAGAATCTGAGGGATGTATCTATCAAATTTTTCTATTCAGATGTAATCCCATTCAACCCATCAAAACCCATGAATCTAGTGGCCACAGATTCTGATGATACTTTTGATTTACTGCTAAAAAGCTTTGGAGAATGATGTGAGATAATTTGAAAAATTATGGGAAATCAAGGGCATATGAAAAAGATGTGAAAAAATGGTAATTTCCACCTGATTGTTTGTCTTTTTATAAACAGCTTTCTTCCTTACCGTTACTTTTCATATCTCACACCACATGAGTGATAGATTTTCAAAAATATTCATTAAAGTTCTTACGTTAAGATTTGAATTAAATGCATCTTATTAATGACCTTAAGAAATCACTTTTACCCATTTTGGGTAGCTGTAATGGTAACTTAATTGGCATAGCAGATTTTTACTTTTCCACTTCTCTCCATTCAACGCCTTTGTCAGAAAACTCACTTCGAAGCTAGAAACCCGACTATGGAGAACCTGTGAAGTGATTTTCTGAAACTCTGCAATTGACCCATTTCTTTAGAAATTTATTTTAGACATTAGAGTAGGCTATCTTCATCATGGTAGATCATTCAATCCCTATGATCTCTTGTGTTTATTCTTCACAAGTTGTCACTTCTTAGAAACTGACCTTCTTAGGTGATTTTTCGATAAGGGAGAAGTGAAAAACTAGTTCTCTGAAAAAGGGCTTTTATTCACTTTCTCATACTTCTGAAGCCATTTTATCCACTACAGGGACTGAAAATTACTTCCTCCAATGTAGGCACTTGGCTTTCAGGAATTTCTAATACACTTTCCACTATCCTTTGGAAAACAATTTCTGTAGGAAAAACTTCGCAAGCGGGGAAGTTCATTATGGCTTCTCTGCCAAGCTACTTTTCTGGACCTGACTCACTCTTAACCTAAGAATATCTATCTTTAAGCCTAATTTGAGTGCTTGCTGATTCTTGTGTTCTGTTCCCATGGAAAATTACCTTCATGGGCTGAAACCCACCGAGGAGAAGGTGATTTTTAGTTTCCCAACAAAGAGAAGAGATGTCGATTTGAAGTTTCTCACCCATATGAATGCTATCAGTAGAACCAAAGGAATAAAATTATTTATGGAATTAGGAGCTATAACTTACCCATCCCTAAGATGAAGTAAAAAACCAACCCGACTTAAAAGTAGAAAGTGGCATGAAGGGGTTATTCAATAAAGACCACCTATCCTAGGGGAATTCTAGACTTAGACTCTAGTCCATTATCTCAAAAATCATAACTCAATCTAAACACGAGGTATCCACTTTGGTTTTAGAGCTGAAGAAAAAAATTGGGGCAATAAAACTGAGGAAACAATTATTCAACACCGATCTTTGTATCCGTTCCCTAGAAGAGTTGCCAAAAATCTATTAGTAAACATATTTGTCCTCCAAAAAGAAAAGTAAATAATGACTCAATATGCTCGAAAAGAAGAACAAAATGTACTAATAGTTGGATGAGTTATCATTGATTGATAACCCTCCTCTAAATTAAGAGGTACAACTCCCTCATGAAAAGATATTCAATGAATTAGATAACAAGGCATATCTTTAACCTGAAGATACAAATGACTTTTTGAAATTCATCCATAAACATGAAATGAATGTGATTACAATAGAAAATAATTCAGAGAAAATAAATGAATGATCAACTGATCATCTATTCAATTTTCCCAAACATAGAGAAATCAAGGAAAAATTAAATATTTTAATCACTAAGCATAAGTACACCAAAAACCAACTGATTCATGATATATTCATACACTTGATTTGATGATGCAAAACAATACTCAAACATATGATTGAAAAGACCAACTGATCAATTTCAATAAGAGAAAATAATATTCAGACACACAGATCTGATGTATCAATTTCTCCTTATGTCTAAATACAAAGCAAAATAACCCATAGATCATTCTACTTCTACAACTTCATTAAAGCTGCTCAGAAAATAAAATATATTCCTTTCCCTCTGTTCTCCCTGTTGCAAATTTTATTTCTAAAATACTTTGTCTTCCTTGTAGCTGACTGACTCTAGAAAAATAAGAATAACCCTTCTCTCTTCCTCCTTTTCCAATACTTAACTCCCTTCTTCCCAACAACTTGCTTTCAGTTATTCTTATTGGTTCTAAAAACTAATTCTTGAATGACTTTTATTTCTAACATTAACATCTCAGAAACTTTTTTCACCCCTCGATATCTCTTGAGAGTTCTTTTATATATTTCTCTAAAATATTACCTAATGAATTATTAGGATCACATCATAATAATAAGACATTTTTTGATGTTTAGGAAAGTATTTTCATGCCAAGTGACTACTAGATGTCATTCTTCTATCATTACACTCCACCGAAATCAGTATTTTTCCTAGCAGAGAAATTGGGTTTCCATGCGGGGAGCATAAATGTTTTCTCCACCGTTGAATTGACCTAATTTTTGGATATGTTTTCCAAAACCTAGCTTAATACAATCTGACTGGAGAGATTTCAAAATTAATATATGAGGTGAAAGATATAGGCTATTGTTTGAGGGTATATATGACTGTCATAAATCAGTCTTGCTGAAATATTGTTCTCAGTGACTTGCACATCTTCTTCTCTTAAATACACTGTGCCATAACTTTTCTATTTGCATGATTTTAGAAGAAACTCAGAGAGTGGATTTAACTGATCTAAGTTAGAGCCACAAATTTATTCATGAGGCAAAATATGACAACCTTGTTGTGTACTCACCTCTGTAGTGATACCATTTTCTACATTCTTGAGTAAGTAAAAAACTATCTCAAATGAAACTTTGTAGAACCATTACCCAAATGAGCTTGTTCTCCTTCATATGCTTTGTATTAGAAACTATGAATCTTATATGAACTTAAAATTAATCTCCTTTGATTGATATGGTAAAGACAAGATCATTGAAATCCAATTGGGAAGGCACACATTGAATCTTGGAACTTGTGGAGTTTTTGAACTTGGACTCACAAAATGGAGCTCTGAAATTGAACCACTAAATTACGAAGAGGCCAATCATATCACCAAAACATGACATCAGTTTGAGCCTCTTGAATCTTTGAATCTGTACATATGAATTTGCATTTTCATGCGGATTTCCCAATTTGAGCTTCAAACATAAAACTGTAGGCTCCAATATTATGAACTTTAATTCTTGCATCCAAACTGTGAATTTGATGTTTAAACCATGGACCTTGAATCTACATATCAGAATCTGACTTTGAAACTTAAATCTGAACTAGTAGCTTTGAACTTTCACATTTTGGACTAAGCTTTAAAACTAGCTTTGAACTGAACTTGAACTCTCTAAATTTGCAAGTTGGATTTGGAACTTTGAACTTTGCAAACTGCATTTTGAACTTTGAACTTTGAACCTTGAGGTACTAAGTTCAAGTTCAACACATCCTTGAATGTGTCCCTTTCATAAATTACACTTTACCAAAGCATCATTAGCAATAAAAATCAGTAAGATATCAAGACAACTTAGGAACTTTTCTCATGGGGCTGATTTTTAAAAGTTCAAAATTTGGTGTGTTGGAAGCAAGCCAACACTCAGTACCAACATTCTAAGGTACCAATAAAATCTCTCATGATCTCAGTGACCATGTCATTCTTCATCAGTTCCATCTCATATCTAAAATCTGATTTCACCTTCTCTGGAATCTTTGATTCCACAACATCATAGAGATCTGCAATCACTCTAGGGTCTAATCTTCTCAGAGGCATCCTTAAAGATAAGAAAAATAGAGCAACAAAACCCTACACTGACCACCTTGTGCCAATCTCCAAGTTCTATGCAAGTTAGATTAGCCTGCTACCTTGCATGGACAACTAGGCAAGATTCCACAAGTTCAGTGCCATAGATATGCAACTCAGATCATATGATATCTTTGCCAACAAGGTCAATTTTGCAAGATCTATCTTCACACAAGATCTAGCCTTCACCCAACAAGATCAACTCATCTTTGATACCACCTAATGAAGTGCCAAGGCAAAGAGGATCCAATTAAGGACAATCCAACCTTGCAGCTTTAGAACAACACAACGGAATAACATAACATCACAATTGTTTCAAATCAAATTTCCATTAACATACCTGACTATAAGGCCTTCCGAGTTAGGGCCAATTACAATCAAAAACAATTTTGTAAGATCATCAAGATCCAATACAACTCTAGCTAGTCCAGTTTTGAAACAAGCAACAACTGATAGAAACCCTAAGGCAGATCTAAACTTGATCTCGCAAGCCTCCAAGAAATCTCCTTGTCTCCAAGCATGCAAACCACTAGCTCTACTATTACAAACTATCAGAAATCAATCTGATCTGCAAGATATTTTCCACAACTTCACTTATCCTCCAAGTGACCAAGTGATGTCCTAAACAACTACCCAAACACCCCTTAAATACTAATCTCTAGCCACAAGTCAGCTTGAAGAAATAATTAAATCTTACAAACAAATATTAAATGCAACAACATTCAGCTCTCAAATAGCCTTACAATTATTTAATTCTCCATGTTGGCCTCTAGATCCACCTAGGAGAATGTAACAATAGATACCAACATTAAATGAACCAAGTCATCCAACCAAATCACTTAAGAACACCCATCGGTAAGCCAGGACTAATGAGAAATAGTGAAACAACCAAGCACCAGGCCAAGCATAACTGAGCAACATAGTCATTATTGAGTACCAGTTTCACTAAGCACTAGAAGCTTTACTGAGTTCTTTCCGCGACTGAGCTTCCTTCAATAATCGAGACCATTGGTTAAGGATGAAACTAAGTTCCATAGAACCAAAATACCACACCTCCATGCAGATTCACTGGTTACCCTAGAATGCCCCTGCATCAAAACTTGTCTTCCGCTCATCTCCCTTCTTCATCCTTATGTGGTGGTATCCACTTTTAAGGTCTTCATTAAGCCTTCAATCCTAGGGATAGGAAACCTATACCATATGGTAATCCTATTTATGGCCCTAGAGTTTGTATATAATCTCCAAGTACCACCTTTCTTTGGGGCTAGGACAGTGGGAACAACGCATGGGCTTATGCTCTTTCTAATCAAGCCTTGGTCAAGCAACTCTTGGATTTGTTTAGCAATTTCAGCATTCTGTTGTGGGGTCATCTTATAGGCTATTGTATTGGGTAGTGGGGCACCTGATACAAAATCAATTTGATGAATAATGGATCTCTTAGAGGATAGGGTAGTTGGTTGACCATCAATAAGGATGTCCTTATACTTCTGCAACAATTCTTGTACCTCTAAAGGTAGTTATTCTTTCTTTCCTACCCTTTCATCCTTAGGCTTCTATACTAAGGCAAAGCCTACTCCATTTGCTTCTTCTAGTGTCTTCACAAACTACTTTTCTGTCACTAAGAGTATATTAGGACCTCCTTTCTTTAGTTCCCCTTCTTCCAAGATTAACTAAATCTTGAAGGTCACCCCATCTTTCTTAAAGGTAAATTAGTTCTTAGCCCCATCATGCATGATAACTCTATCAAAATGCCAAGGTCCTCCCAACAATAGATGGCAAGCACCCATGGGCAAGACATCACACAACACCTTGTCTTTGTATCTTCCTATAGATAACTCTACCCAAGCTTACTCATTAACTAACACATGTTGATCTTTATTCAACTAAATTTGTAAGGGTTAGTATGAGGGATTCTTTGCAATTTAATCTTTTATATTGCTTCCATGGAGATAATGTTATCGGTAGAACTAGAATCTATGATAACTTTGCAAACTTTAACTAGAATCTTGTATTTGACTCTGAATAAGGACCTTCTCTAACTTGGTTCCTCTTTTGTGGGATCTTTGATGAGTGTTCTCCTAATCATCAAGTTCTCCCCTAACTCTAAATCCAATGCCACCTTTGTTGTCTTTTTGTTTGAATACTCTTCTTGCACATAGTTTACTCTCTTCTCTCATCCTTGGAATGATGAGCTCTTTTCCAAAAACCTATATGTAGGGTGCCCGTATTGGTGACAATTATAAAATTTCATAGAAGATAAATAAGATCCTCTTCCCTGAATATTGGATCTTCCCCTTGAACTATTATTAGGGTCTCTTCCTCTATTGTAGCCTCATCCGCTATTTCTTGTTTCTCCTTGGTTCTTAGTGAGCTTGGACTCACCTTGGTTTCTTTCTTCCAAGTTCCTTCCTCCAAAGCCTCCTCTCTGACTTCTACCATCTTTTCCTCTACCTCTTCCCCTACTACTTGAGTCATGCTTCTTCTTAATCTTCTCCTCTACCTTTAGGGACAACTAATAACATTGGTGCATAGTCTTAGGACTTAGGAGACTGATTTCCTTGTGTATGTTCGATCTCAATCCATTCAAGTACCTACCCACTTTCAAACTTTCATCTGCCATTACATGTGACCTCAAACATAGCTTGTGAAACTCTTATGTGTAGGCACTTACCTCAAGGTCTTTTTGTCTTAATTTTTCCCTCTTCTTGTGCAACTACACCTCATAAACTTTTGGTAGATAAGTCTCCCTTATCTTTGCCACCATACCTTTCCAACTAGTTATAAGATTCTTTCCCTCTTTGATTCTTTCAGCTTGGACAAATTTCCACCAAGTGAGGGTTTTCCCTCTCAACCTTGTCTTGGCTACCCTTACCTTTTGAAATTTTTCCACACTATCACACTCAAAGTGATTTTCAAGTCGGTCTATCCATTCCATGAGAACTTCTGGTTACATCTTGCCACTAAATAGAGGCACACCTTCCAATATCTTACCACTCATATATTTTAAAGCCTTGAGAAAAGGGTTCTTCTTGGAGTACGGGGTCAGGCTATGGCACTACATCTTCTTCTACAATTGACTTGCCTTTCTCTTCATTCTCTCTTTCCAACTCACTCACTGCAACTGTTTGAAGTTGCACTTATTCTAACTTAGTTACCATCTCTACCAACTATTCCTTTAGGAGTCTATTATCCTCTCTCTATTCTTCCAAATATTTTTCCAACTCAACATTAGTCACCATCTTGCTTGAATCCACTGATTCTAGTGAATATAGCATCCAAACTTCACAAGCCCAATCTTTAGGTTCTGATACAAATATGATAGGAGTAGTGGCTCTCACTTGGATTCAGCTTGACTTTCACTTAAAACATGTTAAATGGACCTATTTAAAGACTTATCCAACCCTAATCCTAAGGGAAAGTCACTAAGATCTTTACCCCTCTAACTAAGATCCCCCCTATCAATAAGACTCTTCAATGCTCACTGAATGCCACATGGTGTTTTCTACCAACCTAAGCCAACATGGTCAAAAATATTTAGAGGGTTTAATTTAAAACATTTTAGGTCATTTACCATGCATCTTGAAGGTTTGGAACTCTTCTTCAATCACCTTCTCCTCAAGTTCCTAAAATTTAGGAAATAGGCCTAGTTGCCCCTTGTAGCCCTATCTAGACACAAAAAATAGATTATCTCACAAATTTGGTTAAGGACCCCCAAATCTAATCTTGGTTCTAGATACCCTTTTCAAAAACATTATATATTTTATGGGTGAGGAATCTCCAAGTCTTCTGTACAACACTTTTTCACTACTAGCGATTCAGTCCTTAAAAATAGGGCTAATTGCTCATTGCTCTGATTTTGTCTTCATTAGCTGATGAAATCCAATCACCAGGTGCCACCACTACTTGGAGGGTTGTGTCTCCTAATATTCAACAATCTCCAACCTTTGGATTGCTCCTACTAATCCAACCATGCATTATTTTGTTCTTTGTTACTTTATTTCCCTAACCAGACTATAATCAAGCTCACCTAGGGCAAGAACTCAAAATTTAACCCAAACACTTCTACTCCTAAAACAAAAAAGGAAACTTATTTATAATGACCCCTCTAACATTCCATTTAGGTCCATCTTTTTCCATGTATCTAAGAATCTCGAGAGGCCATTTCCTATGTATAGTCCACAACTAGACCAGTGAACTACAACTTTAAAGAAAATTAACAAGAATATACAAAATGAAAACCATTCAACAAAATCTCTTCACATAGAGTTATTAGAAAATCATGAGGAATTAATTACAATGTAAATCTAATCAATTATTTCCATCTTCCAATCTATTCAATCCAAAATACTTTGAAATAGTCACACTCTCTTTCTACAACTTCACAATCAATGAAAATATAAATAAAAATTCATCCAACCTTGAAATGTCACCATGGAATTCCTTAAATAGCCTTCCCCTCCTCAAATCAACCGCTCCAACTGACCTATTTCATCCTCTTGGTTGAAATCCAACTTTGGGACAAAGTTTTCAAGCAACTTAAATAAAAAGATGTCCAACAACCTTTCAAAAGTTGTAAAGTTGCATATGTTACTTTGAGCAACTTTTTACATCTCTTAGAAAATTTGATTTTACTTGTTTTGGCCATCATGGCTATCTGACCTAAACCATAAATTCAATTCCTGGGACTCAAAACACTTCCAAAATGACCTAAAAACCTAGAGGGTTCATTCCACATTTAAACTCATATTATCCTCTAGGACATTACAGGGAGTGGATGAACAAAAGCTTCCAAATCCTAACTTAACAAATGCTAACCACTTCAAAATCTTCATAATCCTTCCTAATCTACCTAAGGAACTAGAAGAGAACACACACAAAACAAAGAAGGAAATTTCACCCTAGGTGCTCCTGCACCATTTCCCTTTCCAATGGTGCACATTGTACCATTCCCATGTATGTATGTCATGGGGAAATCTAAAGTCATCGCCTTACCATGGCTTGGGAAGCCTACTTGGGTGCACAATTGACACAGCCAGATACATATGTGCTCTATCATGGATTTGGTGTGTAGATATAATCAGCTATTAAAACCTATGACCATGGTCTAAATGATATATTCTAGTGATAAAGTGGCCCCATGAGTGTATCTATGCAAATGGGTGTGTGTATGTGTAAGAGAGAGTAACTAAGAACATATATATGACTTTATAAAGGACAAATGCATAAAGTCTGAATAAGTTCTCAATCATGATATATCTTTGCAATAATTATATTGTTTATATTAACTGTTAAATTAATCCTAGACTAATTTCCTTTCTAGTTGAAGCTAAATGCACTCGGTTAGTTTGGTCAAGTTGTTCATATATTTGACACTCAATATAACAGCTAGACACACTAATCTTTCCCAGCTAAGATGATAGGCCTAAGTTTCAAATTCCATGGATTGCTTGCATGCTTGTGAGATAAACATTGTGCCCATACAAGATTTCTATACTATGAGGTATAGGTTTCCTGAAAACATATAATCAAAATAATACAACTTTCAAACTAATTAAAATATTCCCAAATGAAGAAAAAGTTATTTTAAGTGTGCTATATACTCACGGTGGATAATGTTCATTTCCATTTTCTTCTATTACCTCTAATCGCTTTGTAGGAAGTTTATCTACCATCACTTGAGGATCGTCTACCATGATAAGTCACTTATTTTACTCATACAGATCAGGGATACCTTTAGGGTTCAAAAGAAAAGGAAACCATATTTATTTCAGACTTGAATTATGCAATCAATTGTGTGTGCTTCATGGAGAACAAGAAGACTGTGACTTTAATGTACACACACACAAATTATCCATCTGGCTTCCCATGAGACTAAGCTTGGCTAATAAGGCATACCATGTAGCCAAAAAAGGGTAGTAGTCTCCCTTCAATCATGTATTTTCAAGGGAAAATCCATCACTCCAGTATACAAAGAGCACGTATGCCATATTAGCCTTTAGCAAAAAAAAATAGACTAAATAAGTGGAGCTCCCGACCAGCCCCCTTGCCATTCGCATACTGTTCAGCTCAGTGTTGAATTAATCATGAGAAAGACTTAAATTCCAAAATATGATGCAACCAAAGATCCCTTATTCACATTCACCGCGCAAAAAAGGAAGATTTTGATGAAGCGAGATAGATAGACTTGTCGAGAAACCAAGAAAATTAATTGTTCGCATCTAGTGAGATATTTATAATGTATGAATTTCTTTTGTTATTATTAGAGGGAGAGGAAAAAGTGCATCCTTCCTTTTTATATGACATGGTATCACATCTAGTTGTTGGTTTCTCTTGGTACTGACTTTAAACTTAACATTTTAATATGTCATGTCCTCTAATTCAAAAACATTTTATGATCCATTTTCAATAATCCTTCATGCAACTTTCATTATCTTTTCTACTTGAATTAATCATCTTTATTCTCTTAATTTCAATTTAAAATTTATAATTTTTAAAATATAATGATTATTATTTTTATTAAATCAAGTTACATAGTATAAGGCAACCACTTAGTTGTCAGAAGGTAACTAACATAACTGACACTCTTTAGACAAAATCACAAAATCAAATTCTCTAGTTTGGTGTTGTTATGTCGAATTGCATATTGTTGTCCACAATATTGAAAAGGAAGGTTATCATGTTGAAATAATCAAATTTGTTGGCAAGAGACATTGCTCTTTATGCCATGCCCAAAATTTAACAGGCAAAACACAACAATTTTTTTAAAAGTCATTAATTCAAGTTTAAGGTTCAAGGTTGACTTAACAGATTGGTTGAAAAAATTAGAGAGGTTAAGTTTAGATTCGATTGAGGAGAATTATGGCAAGGGGTTATCGAACCCACCAACATCCCTTGCATGATAAAAAGTCAAATATATATCTAGGGTTAACTAGCTTAGTCAAACCCTAACTTAATCCAATCAAATGAATATTCCATTAATTACAATTGCATTATTAAACTTAATAACATAAATGTTTCCTCTCTAGACTTAAGTTCTAAACCAAGTTACAATTAATTAATTAACATATTAAATAAAAACTATTATGTTAAGGAATTTATTAAATTAATTCACAAAAGTTCTCCACTCGAGAATGTTGCTTTATTAAAACTCTAATAATAAAATCTCCTACATCATCATTAACAAATTCGAAATAATTATTTTAAAACTCCCCATAATAAAATAAACAATTTAATTAAGTCCATGGTAAATTGCCTTAGTGAAATTTTAATAAATTTTTATTAATGGATTAAAACTCATCTACATTAAATTTTCTCAAAAATAAATCATGGTGGGGAAAATGCTTTAAAAATTAACTTCAATACATTATTTTCCTTCACCAAAAGAATAATGACACTTGCTAAATAAAAGTTTAATTTCAAAAAAATAAATCCCCAAAAGTAATAGAGGGAAAGTGAAATTTCAAATTTAAGATGTTTTTAACTCTAACCCTAATTCAGATTTAGGGTTAGGGTGAAAAAGACATCTCTTGAAAAGAAGTCCATTTCTTCTTTTTATTCCTTCTCTCTCTCTCTCTTCCATCCACCCCCAAATCCTAGGGTATGTTTTTCATGCATATTTTCTCCATTTTTGTGTAGGTATGGAGCTTGGAGAGAAGACATCAAGAGAAGAGGAGGGTTTTCTTCATCAAAAGGAATGTACCCATGTATTTATAAGTATACATATATACACACACCATGTGTATATACATATACTTATATATCCTTGTGTATATACACTAAAAAAATCTAAAGATTTGAGCTTATGAGAACAACAATCCTCATAGTATAATCTTCATTTGTTATTGCTGAAGATTATTCTATTTATTTGGTTGTTTACATTATTTTTTTTTGTTATATATTTTTTAAAAAATAAAAATTAAAAGGGAATGGAGGGGCCGAAGCCACCTCCTTACCACCGTAGCCTCAGATGTGGCACCCACAGACCGTGGGAGTTCCCACGGCTGTGGTTACCACAAACCATGGGTTACCCCCATGGCCGTGGTTGCCACAGACCATTGGTTCTACCCACGATTGTGGCTGCCAAAAACCGTGGGTAGTCCCCACGACTATGGCGGCCAGCCTAGCCAGCCCTACCCCTACGGGAGTTAGGGTTAGGTTAATTTTTTTTTAATAATTATTTTATTATTATTTTTATAGAGTAATTTAAAAAAAATAAGGTTGCTTTTTTTGTTCGGATAATTATTTAAAAAAAATAAAATATAGATGCTAAAAATATAAACTATCCCCTTTTTATTAAAACTGTCATATATATATATATATATATATTGCTATCTCTATTTGAGCATTAAAGATTGTCATTAGTGTCAAAGACATCGGTCGGTTACCTATGCTAATCAGTCAGTAATAGCAAGCACTTCAAGCTAGTCGGTCAAGTCCTTTACACCGAACACCAGAGCAATTGTACTGAGCATTAGTGTACACCGATACCGAGCGATAGTAAACACCGAGTAGAATGGACACTAAGCACCATTGTAATTATCAAGCATCATATACAGTGTTTACCGAGCATCACAGAAAATGACATAGTAATCAGTAATGGCACATTTATCTATGCAAATGGTTACAATAGAATCAAAAAACATTTTACCAAGATTGAGGATCATTTATTGTAGATATATTCATTAATTGCGATGGTGATCTTTATGTAATTTCTAGATCTAGGTTAATTTTTACACCATAGATCTTAGGGTTTTCTCTAAGATATTGCAACCTTATTTTGTTAAGAGGCATAAGAAGTATGCTATATAAATGGAATTCATATCATTTTTGAAATGTATGGAGTGAAGAAGTTCTTGAAGCATCAGCCAACTTCAAGATATCAATTATCAGACAGAGAATAACATAATGCAGAGACATTCAGATTAAGCAAAATCAGACAAGGCTACTGAGTAGTTCAGAGTTGAGATCTACACATGAAAAGGTGATATCTATTCAATATTTCATATATCTATATCAGACAAGATAGAGTTGTCAATTTGCAGACACTTTCTGTTATTTTCTAATCATTGTAACACAGAAACCCAAAATCTCTTAACAGAGGAGACCTAACAGTCTTTTATGTAAATCTCTTTACCGAGTGCACACTCAAGAAGTGTTGTTAAAATCCTATAACTAGGTAGATCTAGTCAATCTGAAATGTTACTCCTAATAGGGTAAGATCACCAGAAGTGATCACAACTTGTAGCCCTAACATGCAAACTTTATTTACTACAGTAGTGAAGAATTTGTGGGTGTCATCCCCACTGCAATTTTTACCTTCTAACAAGGGTTTCTACATTACCAAAATACTTGTGTTATGTGATTGATATATTGTTGATTTCATGCTACTTGCTGTTACAAGTTAAATGAATGAATGATGCATACAAACGATTCAAGTTTTATGTGAAGTTATTACTGTTTTCTGATTTAGTTTTGGAAGTTGAAATTTTTGTGGGCACTGATTCACCCCTCCCCTCTCAGTACCCTATCTCTCCATCCCGACAATTGGTATCAGAGCAAAGATCTCTTATTGGACGGTTTAACCATTGAAGAGTAAAGATCTAACCATGGAGAGATACAAGTTGGATAAGACAATAGAAAATCAAAAGATTCAGATGCAGATGTTCATACAGCAGTATAAGCAAGCTAAGGACACATTGAAAAAATTACTGGTTCAGAGAAAGAACTTGGCTATTCTGGAAAATGAGACTAGTTACCTTGAAGAAGAGATTATTGACATATTTGATAACATTGGATCTACTTCAGGAAGAATTTCTGATGGTTCTAATAGTGCAATCTCTGATTTGTCTGAAAAGAATCTTCACTTAACTGAACAAGTGAAAGCCCTACAGATCGGTCAAGAATCACAGATGGTGAGAATGATAAATGTAATGAACAATGCTAGATAAGCTGAGCAAGAAAGGAATCTAGCTGTTGAAAATCGAAGACAGATAACTGAACAACATCAAGCAAAATAAATTGAGATACAAAGACTCATCGTGCACCACTTTGAAATATGTAATTAGATTATGATTGTAAACCAGGAGGTCAACCAAGTAAATGGTGAATTGTCAAGAAAACTTGAAGATATTGGAATACTCCGGGAAGAGAATGAGAAACTAAGAAATGAAGTAAAGATACAACTACAACACAATGAAATGATGAAAATGGCTAAAGACAGTTCCAAAAAGATTGATGATTTTATAACTAATCAAAGAAGATTTGGAAGTAAATCTGGATTAGGCTATACTAGTGAAGGAGAATCATCCAAACAAGTTGACCAAGTCAACAACAATCAAAATCAAAGACCTAAGACACTATCATGCTATCACTATGGAAAATTGGGACATACCTCAAATGTTTGCAAAAGCAAAGCACAAGGTAAACCTCAAGTCACTCCTAAGTTTAATGGTTATTTTTATTACTGTGGCAAATTTGGACATCAAGCTTATCAAAACTAAATAAGACTCCTAACAATCCTACCATGGAGAAACTTTGTTATACTTGAAATAAACATGGACACACTACACAAGAATGCAAAGCTAAGATGAAGCAAGTCTAGACACCAAAACAGAAGAACAAACCCAAACCTTATCAACTGAAGAGACAATGTAATGCTTATATTTGGGATTAAAATACATGGGTTAACTGCATAGTATGTGGTATATATGGACATATTGCAGTGAATTGTATGAGGAAGAGATGGGTTGGACAATCACTAAGCTCGAAAAGCACTAGAATGGCATGCTTACATTGTCATAAGGTCGGTCATCTAAGAAAGGACTACAAAGATTGAGTACCAGAAGAAGGTCATGTATTTGAGAGTGGAAACACTATTGCAAATATCATGGGGATCAAAAACACTATGTGGAGAAAGGCATCAAATGAAAATGCTGAGTCAAGAAATGTTGTCACTGAAACCTCATCCATTGGATTAGGTGTCATTGGTACCTCCACTTAAGGTGGAATAGGTATGTATGGAACTGACATTTCAAAATGATCTTATTTTACATACAGTTCCCTATATATGATGAGCATATACCAAATCTGTATGAATTAAGATGCGTTGTGGTTTATAAGTCTAGAGCTAACAGAGTCATACAATCAGTATATGTAAGATCGAGCAAAGAGTTACCTATTGGTGAAATTTATTCAAGGTTATCTGCATATCAGTATCAACTGATTGAGAAATCATGTGTTAACTGAGCTGTTGGAAGTTTGTGGTATTCGCAGAGTTGACAGTTTTCACTGAGCTAGAAGTAGGTCGAGCATTAATGAAAAAAAGTTTTAAGTGGGAAAATGGAAAATGCTATAAATACACGGAAGACTGAGATCATTTTTCACCAAGCAATTTCAACGAATTATTATTTCACAAAGCAAGTTCAAGCTAAGAATTTTCAAGATCATCCAAAGTAGTTGTAGATCAAACTAAGCACACTCTTCGTCTATTCCAAGTAAGTTGGAACCTCTACCAAGAGCATTCATCCTATTTGCTGAAAACCTAGTTTGTTAAAATGGCATCTACTGCAACCAAATATAAGGTTCTGGAAGAGGAAGTTAGTCTCATTGTTTCAGCAAACTGTGATGAGCCCCATTATAAGTTACATCTAGAAGTTGCAACAAAAATAGATCGAGTGGGAGATTTTTCTGCTATCCCACCTAGGGTTTTACTCATGGAAGATGTACGATCTTATATCCACTGCAAGATAGGAGAGATTGGTGACTTTGAGATGTTTTCATCTTATCAAAGGCTCTACAGTGAGGATGGAAAACTAAAACCCGAATACAAACAAGTTGAGAAGATTGGTCTCACTCATGCCCTAACTTTCCTGAAAAGTTTCAAAACTAAGTGGATTAGGGTTGTACTTAGTAGATTTCATGAAGGGATATTCTGGCTAGATGAGCCTGTTAAAGTGACAAAGAAAATGATCCATAAGGTTATTGGGTACCTAGCAATAGACAAGGCCAAAGCTTTTCATAGTGCCTCAAGGGTTGAAATTGAAAGGATATACGCACAACATGGGATGACCAAGTGTTAAATATTGCTTCAATTGAAGATCCTGAAGTAAAAATTTTAGCACACGTCATTGGCTAAAAAATCTATCTGTCAAGCAAACTGAACAATGTTCCATGTGGAGTTGTGGACATATCTTACAAGATGGTTAAGAAAGAAGCACAACTAGACCTTGTCGAGCTACTCTTGAGACAGTTAGAAGAGAACATGAAAACTATCAGGTCGGCAAAGTCAAACACATGTAAGTTCAGATCACTTCTTGTATGTATATTTTTCTACATTCAGAGATTCTTTCCTTCTGTCAATAATATAGATTGGCCTACTGACAAACCTATAATCACTCAAATCTCTGATATGATGAGTAGTCTGGGAGAGAATTTAAAAAAAGTTGTAGATGACTAATTTGAGTAGTTCAGGATTAAGATGAATCTTTGAAGTAGAACTCCTAGCACATTGGTCGAGAAATATGAAATGGATATTTGTTTTCTAGTAGACACCGACCACACATTAATCAAGGCTATTGAGCTGAGAATAAAATGGCTAGCACCCATGGGATATGAAATGGATATTGATTTCTCTTCGAAATCAATCAAGGTTTTACTGGCTACACTGAAGGACAAGAATGTTGAAAGGTTTGGAACCTATGAAGAGGCAAAGAAAAGAAGAAAAAAATGTCTTGTCATCAGTAAAATAACTAAAAAGTCTAGGAAGATGATGATGACACTAGTTGAAAAGTTTGGAAATGAATCTAAATCATCTGACAAGTCACCAGTTGAACTTGCAACCGAAGGGCAGTTACTACTAACTGACAAACCCCATGACAGTGAGGAAACTAAGTCTGAAAAAGACAAAGATCCAATACTAGTTTCTCCCTCTCCAACTCCAAAGAATAGGCAGGTGGCAGTTCAATCAAAAGCTCAAACAAGGTCAGCCACTGTAGCTTCACCACCTTTGAAAAATGGAGCTGTGAAGGTAATAAAACCAAAAGCAAATACACTGACCAAGACATATGCAAAAAGAGGAACCAAGGTCATAGCTAAGGCACCAAGGAAGAGGAGAAGATTGATTAGAGGAAAGGAAGACCTTAAAGATGAAGAAAATGACACAAATCTATTCAAGGTTGTCAGCAAAAAAAATAGAACAATAGATGAGGTTACTGAGGAAATAATTGAAAATGAAGAACTCGTAGATCCAGAACTTAGTAGGTTTGACAATATGTCTACCGAGGGTCAAAATAAAATTGAGGTAGTCATCTAGATGATGATACGCTTCAAACAAGTTCCATTGGAATTTTCCAAACAACTGCCCAAGACATTAGATGAGAGAATAAATCAGTAGTGATCCCATGCCTTGGACACCAAAAAGAAAATGAGGGGAAAAGCCCTAGTTTTGGCAGCTCCAAATTTATCTCTTGATGAAACTAAAGAATATATGAACTCTTACTCTAGGAGATTTAGAGTAAAAGGTCAGGCATGTAGGTATTAGACGAAAATCTAGTAGATATTGATGATTTTAGCCAACTCATTTGGACATCAATTATTGTAGCAAAAGAGCAAGCTGAGAAAACTACATTTCTAAATTTTTCTAAGAAGAGATAGAGGTGAAAAGGAAAATGCATCCACATAGATGATGTTGATTTGGAAAAGAAGACCAAAGAAATAGATGTATCACTTACCGAGGTGATTGATACTACACTTATTAATGAGGTAATAATTATTTCACAAGATATAGCAAATCCAGTAGAGATCCAAACTAAGGAGAAAAATGATGAAGATGTACTCATTGAGGACATCACTAATGGTGATCCTGATGATAGAGATGAAGATGAGGATGTGAACATTGCACCAGACAATACACAAGAGGAAGGTCTTGTTACCGAGCCTGCAATCAAACCGTTATCGGGAGATCTTCCTATCCTTGTAGAAGCAGTTGAAATTTTACCAAAGGAACAACCCAAAGGCTTAAATCCTGAGCAACCAAAGGATATAACAAGGAAACAAGGAGAAGAGATACCAGCTGACACAAACAAGCCTAAAGGAAAAGAGGCAATAGAGACAAAAATAAAGGACCAAGATGATCCTAATGTAATCAAGGCTACTCCACTAGACACTACATCAGAAGCTCTGACTCAGTCAACTGACACAAAGGTCACCAAGGAGAAGAAGGAAGATACATTGTCAACTGGGAAGATTACACAAAGTTCTTAGGCAAAGGATATTTTACCATTTATAAAGAGCTCACCTCAAGAACCTGAGAAGAAGAAGAAGAAAAAGAAGCAAGGAAAAGGGCTAGTCACCTTAGATGAAGTTATTATTATACCAGAATGTGACCCAAGGACCCTAAACCCAGAGGAATTAAGGAAAACATGGGGAGTTGTGTATAAGGAAGGCAAGAGTGCAAGAGCAAGGAAATTCTTGAAAATGTGAGAGATATCTTACAAAAAGTTGTACCAGAGGTCCACATTAATGAAGATACTCCAATAATGGACCAACTTGCTACACTTGCAGAAGAAATAAATGCCCTGAATATAGAAGCTGAAAAGAGAATAGAAGAAAGAGCAAAATCCAAAATACAAATTAAACTTGTAGAAAAGATTAGCCAAGAAGTGGCAATAAATAAGGTAAAGTTATCTGAGGTAATAACTAACATTCATTCTATTACTCATTTAATTAGTCAAATTTTGATTAAGCTATGCACCGTGGACACTTTCACTACTGAGGTCAGTGAAAAGATAAAATGGTTGGATAAAGAAATCCAAGCCAGTGCACAGGCAGCCTTAACCGAGCCTCAAGCATTTACTAAGCACATCTTGAAAGTTCAAGAACTCCGGTGGTTAAGCGCAGACCTTTGAAAGAAAGAAGAAAGAATAAGTGACCAAGTCACAAAACTACAAATTGATTTGCTTCCATATCTTAAAATCTTTGAGAAGCATATTGTCAAGGCACAAATGCTTGTTGCAACACCAGAAATCTCTATGTTGGACAATATTTTTGACATGCATGCACAAGTCAGTCTTGAGCACATCGCTCTCACCAACTTGAAAGAGGAATGTGAAAACCTCTTGGAGTCATTGAAGAAAACCCATAAGCACATTTTTGATAAGCTGGAAGTATGCATTTTCTTATTTGGCATTAATATCAAAAAGGGGGCAAACATGTATATGCCAAATATGTAAATAAATGCTAAGTATACTACACATTACCGGGAGCATGCATTGAGGGAGAGTATAGAAATGTTTGATGATAAGTATCTATGTTGTTAGAATAACTGAGAGGGGGGTGAATCAGTTATCCAGTGTCCCAATACAAAATGTATAATCCAAAAACAAATACTTAACTTCTGATACTCGGTAACTTAAAATACTGTACTGTCTATGCTTTTACCGATTACCAGTCTAAAACATATAGTAGTTACTGATCAAATCAAATATGCAACATGAAAATATGACATCAAACAAACATCACAATCAACACATAAGACAAGAGATTTAATGTGGAAACCCTGTGAAGGGAAAAACCACCTGGGACCGACAACCCAAAATATTCACTCTTCTGAAGTAAGGTCGGTGAAGACCCAACCTTGTTAAATGTTACAAACACACTGGTAGGTGTGACCTTGTTAGAGGATTTTAGACCAACCGTTATCGTCCAACCAGCAGTCACTCTGGGGTTGACAGGATAACAATTTTTATTCTATGAATGATACATAAAAGACTTTCTTAGTCCACTCAGTTAAGAGATTTGACTATGTACAATGGTTAAAATGTAATAGTAGGTGATTTTGCTTAATACAACTTCAATTGTAGATGTACAGATCAATGTTAATCTCATTCAATCCTCTAATCATTAAATCAATTCTATTCCAATCAATGTTTAGTGATTTACTGTCGCTCAATAATAACTTCCTATCACTCGGTAAAAACTCTACAGTTCGGTTCTCACTAACCAATATGATCAGGTATGCATGAAAACTTGTTCACGCAATAATTTTGTAGTCTCCTCCTTCCGACATTACTTTTCACTATGAAATCTCTAGTCTCTTATATAGACAAGTAAACCATTTTCTTTTGCTCCAAATTTTGCCGCTTAATCATCTTCGTTGATTTTTCTGCTTAAACAAACCTCAGCACTTGTGTCAATAACATGTTTGATTCTCATCCTTTAGATCTTTCCTAAATTTTTTTAGTCGTCGATCTGTGTAACAAACATTATCTGTTACCTTGAAATCATACACTTTCCAGCTCATCAATCTTAATGGCTAAACTAATCATTTAATTCTTTTCTCCTGCTCAGTTAACAAAGAAATGCATCGGTGAACACAAGCTTGGTTTACACTATGCTCGGTATACACTACATCACGTCGGTGTATACTGCAATGCTTTGTTAACCGACAACACTACTTTGTGTCTTTCAGCTCTTTTCCTCATCATAGATGAATGAAACATAATCAAGTCAATAACATAAGGTCATAGACTCATCAGCAAGTTACTCAATGTATTCTTTATCCTCATCTATCATATACATCTTCCTCTTGTAGATATTTATGTGCTTCATCTCTTTCACTCCTTTACTACAAATGTTTTGGTATAGTAACTTACAAGATAAGTGCTATCAAACTAGTTGACATCAATGACAACATAATACTGATTTAATCATATTACATATCTAATCAATCATCTCGGTGATCTTAAATCATAGATTCTTCAATCAGGTTCTAAATTAGTTGTACTTCATCATATGTATATATGGCGGACATAGAATATATTTTGAGACATAAGGTCTATATACATTCAAGGTTTTGATACTAATGCCAAAGGGGGAGATTGTTATCTCTATTTGAGCATTAAATATTGTCATTAATATCAAAGACATTGGTCAGTAATAGAAAGGACTTCAAGCTAGTCAGTCAAGTCCTTTACACCGAACACCAGAGCAGTTTTACTGAGCATCACAGAAAATGGCACAGTAATAAGTAATGACACATTTATCTATGCAGATGGTTACAAAAAAATCACAAAACATTTTACCAAGATCACTCAGGGGTGTGTGTTCAGAGTTGGGGGCCAATTCCGCGGAAGTCCACGGTGGAGGAAAACAAGTAATACAAATTGGGCGCCCGATATTTACGAATCGGGCACCCATTTAGCTTCGGGAGCCCGAAGCAATTTTCAAATCGGGCGCCTGTTTAAAAATTGGGTGCTCATTTAGGATCGGGCACCCAAAGCAAAATGGGTGCTCGATTTGAACAAATCGGGTGCCCGTTTTGAAAATCTATATATTTTTTCTTTTAAATGAAATTCTTGTCATTTTCATCCACAGTGAAAATGGAATCACGTTTGGTATAGCTCGGGTGCCCAGTTTAGCTTCCCCTATCGACCCCACTTGCCATTTTTTTCATCTTCTAGGTACGTACTATTCTTTTTTATTATTCTTTTATGATTTTTGTTTTTTAAAATGTGTATTTTCAGGTTATTTTTAATTTAAAAATGTATAGTTTAATGTTATTTTCAAAATTATTGCATAAATTTAATTATATTTTATCTTTCAAAGTTGTAATTCTTTTTTATTTCAATTTCCTTAGTAAATTACCATATTAAAGTAGAAAACTAGTAAAATTTAGGTATATACAAAATTACATTGCAAAACCCTACATAGAAAACCAAAACCCTAGATAATAAAATAAAAACATAAACCTAGATAGCAAATTAATTTACGAAACCCTAAACTTAGAAAATCAAAATATAAATTTAGAAAACCAAAACATAAATTTAAAAACATAGACACACTTTCTCTCTCTCTCTCTCTCTCTCTCTCTCTCTCTCTCTCTCTCTCTCTCTCTCTTCCTCTCTCTTTCTTTCTCTCTCTCTCTCTCTCTCTCTCTCTCTCTCTCTCTCTCTCTCTCTCTCTCTCTCTCTCTCTCCTCTTTCTCTCTCCTCTCTACGTACTATTGTTTTTTATTATCTTAGAAAACCAAATTTTAGAAAATCATTTAATATAAATAAATAGAAAACCAAAACATAAATTTAGTTCACGCTATGTTTAATGTTATTTTCAAAATTATTGCATAAATTTAATTTTATATTTTATCTTTCAAAGTTGTAATTCTTTTTTATTTCAATTTACTTCAAGTAAATTACTGTACTAAAGTAGAAAACTGGTAAAATTTAGGTATACAAAATTACATTGCAAAACCCTACTTAGAAAACTAAAACCCTAGATAATAAAACAAAAATGTAAACCTCGATAAAAAGTTAATTTACGAAACCCTAAACTTAGAAAATCAAAATATAAATTTAGAACACCAAAACATAAATTTAAAAACACTCTTCCTCTCTCTCTCTCTCTCTCTCTCTCTCTCTCTCTCTCTCTTCCTCTCACTCTCTCTCTCCTCTCTCTCACTCTCTCTCTCTTCCTCTCTCTCTCCTCTCTCTCTCTCACTCTCTCTTAAGTTGTAAGGTAAAATATATTTTATAGTATGTTAATTGTAAATTATCATGTTTTTATTTGTACGCAGATTGACAGTATGGATGATTTTCACATTGATGAGCTTATAGGTTAGCATGCACCACCACCTCCTCGTCCACCTCCCCCTCCCCCTCCCCCTCCACCCCCCCTCCACCTCCACCTAGAGAGCTCAGAGATAATATTAGGATAAATGTAGAGGACATATTGAGAGACATAAACATTATTAGGCATGATCCATATCCATTTGTCCAGCTACTACGCCTTGTAGATAGCATGCAAGGCGTAGTAGATTCCATATAGACATTAGACTATGATATTGATAGTTTTGAGTCATGGAGGGAGTCTATGCATGTATATTATGCTGATGGCCTCTCTTATAAAGAGGTTAATAAGTTAAAAATTACAAAAAATGATTTGGCATGCTATTTTTTGAACCCTATAATGGATGAGCAGATAGTTGGCAAGAAGCCATGCATTTCCATTAGATGGTGTAGACACCCCGGGATAGCAGAGCATTTTTGGGAGTGGTGGTGGATGGTATTTGACCATCCACCACATGCTAATCATGAGGTCCCACTTTATTTTTTGAAGAAATTATGGGCTGAGTTTGAATTGGGTAAGAAACCCAATTATTTTGACATGAGAGCATTTCAGGGGGTTGGCTGGGGCATGCCATAGGATAGGCCAGGGGCCAAATTGAGTGACAAAACTAGAAATTATGTGCGCAATGAGCCCCTCATTCCTCTTCCAACTCTTGTACTTCCTGCACCTATCTATCATCGAGAAGTGCAGTCATCTCTTGGTTCTTTGAGTGCCCTTACGGACAATTTGTTACAGCACATGACCCAGATGAGGACTGCCCCCAGCATAGCACATGTTTGCACAATTTGTGGGGGTATATGTATGGGTCGCCAGTCTAATCCTGATGCTACCCATGCTGCC
Organism: Chamaecyparis obtusa; assembly: GCA_027943335.1. Lineage (NCBI taxonomy): Eukaryota > Viridiplantae > Streptophyta > Pinopsida > Cupressales > Cupressaceae > Chamaecyparis > Chamaecyparis obtusa. The sequence goes on from BSBK01001383.1 coordinate 2,107,298, forward strand.
CATGGTGGATATGGTGATGATGCAGTGGTGCACATGGTGGATATGCCGATGATGATGATGGTGCACATGGTGATGCCGGAGATGATATCTCATCATATGTTGATTTCCTCAATGCAGATGATGATCATCCCGCACAGGTAAATTTAATTATAATTTAAATATAGCGTAATATTAAATTTCTTATTTATACAATTATGAGTCATAACATGTGGATTTTTCGGTGAATAGAGGAGGGTTGACCCTCCAACATTCATTAGCCATCATCATATGACATCAACACCTTGACATCTCGGTGCTCCATTCACGGTATGCACTTTGATCTTGATACATTTAAACTTTAAACAAAATAAACTTTAATTGATAATGTGTTTGACATATTTTTGTGATTTTGTAGGGTCTCTCATGTACGATTGAGATTGGCAGTCCTTCATTCTCTGCCTCACCAGTCACCGAGATTCAACCGCATATACCTATAGTATGTTTTTCATTTATTAATTCTAAGTATTTGTATCTTACTAATTTATGTACAACTTTGATTCACACTTATTTTTTTTTAATTTTAGGATTTTGGATTGTCTCATGTTGCACAATCCCATTTACATCCTCACTCATCGATGACATTAGCTATGTGTCACACACAGGTAATGTACAAATGTTTTTATTCCGTATTTATATATTTAATCAAGTTATATATACTTTATAATTTATGTATATATGTACTATAAGTTTGATTCATGCTTTATATATGTTGTTCAGGTTGACACCACCATGAGTCTTGGCATGGCTATAGGATTAAGCCAAATGCATCCATCGACACTATCCTTTGAGGTGATGATTAATTTAAGTAATTTTTCAATGTCTTGTGTGTATCTAGATCTTTTTCAATGTCCTGTGTGTATCTAGATCTTAGATGATTAATTTAAATAATTTTTAATTTGTATTTTTAATTTTTTTACAGGACTTGGCTTCATCTACTTTTCATGTAGTTGAGGATGAGGGTGCTCGAGACCAGACAGAGCAAGATCAGGGTGCTCAGGACCAGACAGAGTAGGATGAGGGTACTCAGGACCAGACAAAGCATGTTGATGCATCGTAGTCCTCTTCACATGGAGTGAAGAGGACTGTAGATCAGCTAGATGAGTAGAGTTAGATTATGATGACTATTTGGACTTGTTTTATGATAACTATTTGGACTTGTTCATTTTATTTATGATGACTATTTGAACTTGTTTTATGATGACTATTTGGACTTGTTCATATTATTTTTTATGACTATTTGGACTTTTTTTATGATGACTATTTAGGCTTGTTTAGACTTGTTCATATTATTTTTACTTGTTGTTAGAGTAGGACTTGCATTATATACTAGTCCACTTGTTATCATATATTGTACTTGGACTTGTTTTTAGAGTAGGACTTTGTTTTGTGATTGTATGTATATATCATGAGTTGATATGATGAACATTATGATACATGTAAATTATTTTAGGATTTGTTATGTTATTTATCTTAGTCATGAGTTGTTATGTAATTTATCAATTTATCTTAATCAGGACTTGTTATGTAATTTATCAATTTATCATTAAAAAAATATCTATCTAACAATGAGATCTATTAATTCATGTGTAATTGATCTAAGTATAATATCTAGATACGTGTTACTTGAGTAATATGAACACTTTGATTAACTATAAAAAAAATAATCTAGATCTAACAATGACATCTATTAATACATGTAAAATTGACAAGAACAATATGGAAACATTACAAACTTAATAACTATTAAACAATGAGATCTATTAAGTGAACATAATCTGACCAATGAGCATAATTTAATATTTGTAACAACAAAATTAGGTGAATACAAAGTTATGAATTTAACTTAAATATTTAAAACAAAATTCGATGTATAAAAGTGAGTTCATGTGATCTTAAATTATTAACCCAAAATTGTATGAATACAAGAGTGCATTGTACTACATAAATAACTTTCATGTCTATGTTCTTCTAGACATCCTGCATCATAAAAATAAACATGTTGAAATGTTAGAATTTATAAACATTTATTTAAAGTTAATTTTAATTTTAATTTCAAATCTATATCTCTAAATCATAAATTATGACACTTCAAAGAAGACGTGTAGAAAACATATACAAATATGACAATTGAACAAAAACTTACATGTATAAATTTGATTCAACCTAATGTACCATCAACATACTCTCTTTTCTGCAATGCACATCTATGTTCTTCCTGACATCTTGCATCATAAAAATAAACATGTTGAAATGTTAGAATTTGTGTACTCGAGTTCATTTAAAGTTAATATGACAATTGAACAAAAACTTACATGTATAAATTTGATTCAACATAATGTACCATCAACATCCTCTCTTTTCTGCAATGCATCTAGATGTTCTTCCTGACATGGACTGCATCATAAAAATAAACATGTTGAAATGTTAGAATTTATGTACTCAAGTTTATTTAAAGTTTATTTTAATTTTAAAGTTAATAAGACAATTGAATAAAAACTTACATGTATAAATTTGATTCAACCTAATGTACCATCAACATTCTCTCTTTTTTGCAATGCGTCTATGATTGCCTCATGCTCTTCCATTGAAAGTGTCCATAAAATTTTATTAGTAGGTCTCCCTTTGTATCTTTCCAATTTGATATTTTTTTCCACTACCAAATGAGAATAGTGTATAATCTTCTTTTCTGATTGGTAGTCTTCAAAAGCTGGTAAACCATTCCTTCTTGTTAGGTATTTGCGTAGCCATGTACCAACTACCACAATAGACCCAATTGGATACTGAAAATTATCATCATCTACTTGATGACATATCAACTTTTTCTTGGGTTCTACACATTGAGCTAACCAATACTCTATCTGCTCTTCATTATCCTCAGGTGCAACAATAGCATACACATGTCCTGCAAAACCAAATTAAGTATATGTGCACTATAAATAAAACTTGTTTAAATTAAAGGTTTATAATTCAAATATATATATAATCATAAATTATATGACATACACATGTAACTAATATATAATTTAAAGTTTTACAATAAATTGTATTAAATTACTAGGTTGTATGAGATCTGAAACACGATCATAATCTTTTGATGCAAAGGCATGATCCAGGTCTTCATTTATTATAACATCTTCATCTTGTCTCTCACTAGGTGTTAATGATTTTTGTTGCCATTCTTCAACCCATTCTGTATTCTCGCATTCTTCCCATTCACTTGCAACACAAAATTGACAAAAACATGCAAGCTCCCTAGTCCATATAGTCCAAGTGTTAGAATTAGAACTCCTAAATGAATGCCATTTAGCTGATCCATTGATTGTATTACAATCATATCTTGAAAAGATATTCTTCTCTTCAACTAGCCAGAAAAAATGTCTGATTGTAGAGTTCTGACTTGATTCTATAGACAAACTTATTTTACACCATTCAAAAATTGCACATGCATCTTTAAATTTTGATTTTTCCTCAAATTTGAGTTGCTCTCTACAAAGGGCTCTCTTAACACATGCACCAGCACCATCATGTTCTCCCTTCCCGGGTCCAGCCTCAAAAAAACTCCAGATATGTTGGATATTTATTTTCTTGTGCATCCTACTCAACCAATAAAACATTCTAGCATTCTTGAATTTTCCTGTGCAATTATCTGACCATATTAGATGTTGTGTTATATGAATTTCTCTTTCCCTTAAATTTTCATAAAAGGTATTAAAGCAATATTGGACAAACTCCGACGAGTGTAACTTATTATCACTCAGATAGAAATGGTACTCTCTCAATATTTTCCAATCCTCTTCTGTACTATCAGGTGCATGTCTATAACAATATGAACAAAAATTGTTACTTGCACTGAATTATAATATTGTGGTTGGATCTCATCTTGTGGTGCAAGCGTGTAGTTCTCTGCAAAGTCAACAACTGACAGTATACTACCAATTGGAAATGTATTCTTGCATATGTGAAATTGTCCATCAAGCCATCTAGAATTGTGAGAGTGTTTCACATATTTAGGTATGATCTTACTCTTGAATTCATTCATAAAAGCATTAACACTATGTTTTTTAGTTATTAGGTCACACCATTTTCCAACTTTTCCATCCTTAAATGGATACTCAACAGTTTTAAATATTTGTACATCAACTAATTGTTGTCCAAAATCAAATGAAATATTTTCATGCAAATATTCGTCTAATAATGTAAGATTGCCACATACATCACATACACCAGAAACACATGCATTCAAAAGATAAAATTGCTCATTAGGTGGGTTACAAAACAAATTTGATATACACTCCTTTACAGTTTCAGGTGGTATATTTATACCACATTCCTGCAACATTTCATTAGTATGCATAGTAGAACATATAGATCAAAAAATATCATAATGATAACCAAATTGAACATGAGTTTTGCAACAATAGGTGATTCTTTCTTTGTTAATCCTTACATACCATGGTTTACATTTTTCAAAAGATCTTTGACTAATACTAATAGTTAACACCTTATCATCCACAAATTTTTTATACAATTCTGTTTGAGTCATATCTAAAAGGTGTTTTGGATGTGGATCATGAACTTTTGAACCGACTCTTAATTTAAGAACATCTCTGGCATTAGGGGATACTCTTGTATTATCGTGCCAAAAAATTTTAATCAAAGTTTTGACTTCACCAGTAAGTTTCATGTCAGACCTCGGGAGTCTGCCACTGAAGGTCCATAAATGGTTTGCCAGATCACTTTCAAAGTTAACTCTTCTCTTTACAGCTCTTGCTAAAGTTTTATGATTAATATTAAGATATCCACTTATGTTTGAAATCATTCTTTTATCAGTAGTAGTTTTGTTTACTAAAGCTGTTGTTATTGCTCATTGTGCCACATTACTATCTTTAGAATGAATTTTGTTTCCAATTGTGTCAAAGGCACTAGCAATAGTTGATACAACTTATTTTAGAGACTCATCCCTCTTCTTAGTTTTCACATAAATGCCTAACCTCTTCATCACTTTTCGCATTTTAGACATTTTAATTAATTGTAACATTAATTGACATTGAAACCCAAATTTTTTTATTATAAAAAAATTGTCTAAACAATCTGCTCACATGTGTCCTAATCTGTCTTGATGAAACCAAATCACGTAGATTGTCTAACACATCAAATTTTAATTGAAATTGTTCATTTATTTCATTATCATTCAAATGAGTTTCTTTCTCAATCGGTGTTTCTATGTCTACATTTACATTGTTGATTTCAATTTGAATTGGTGTTTGATTTTCAGTTTCAATTGGGGTTTGACTTTCAGTTCCTTTATCATTATGATTAACATTACTAATTTCTAAAATTTCACGTGCAATTAAACTTGCTAATCTATTTTCAGGAATAAAATTTAAATCATTTCTATTGTAACTTGCTTCTAGCAAATCATGAACATCTTTATCAGAATAAGTTGTAACAATTGGATGCGAAGACATACTTGTATCCAATATTGGATTAGAAGATGCACTTGATTTTTCTTCTTCAACCTCTACATCCATTATGATGTTTTCATTGTCCTCCTCTTTTGAAACAATTGTTAAACTCGATGCTCCTACATTATTCGGGTTTCGAAGTCTTTCTCTTCTTTCTCATTGTCATTTTGCCTCCTTCTCTCTATTTTCTGCAATCTCCTTAGGTGTCAGATTCTTCTTTAACATCTTTCTACGTTGATTTGATCCCATTTTTGCACCAAAATTTGAATTGAAACAATCTTTTATGAATGTCAGATTCAGAATAAGACAAATAAAAGGAATGTTGGCAGAAATATTCTCTTTGTTTGGTGCGAATTGATAGAAAACAAAATGAAAAGTCGCAATCATTAGATTAGGCCCACAGTCTAGTTTTCTTGATTGCAACGGCTCTTTAAGAAACGGGCGCCCATTTTTAGTTTCATAAAACGGGTGCCCATTTTTTGATACTAAAAATGGGCGCCCATTTTAGATTTACAAAACGGGCGCTCGTTATTTGAATTTAAATAACGGGCACCCGATTTGTAAATCTATGGGCGGGAACCTTACCTCTTGGCTTGGGTTTTGGTTCGGGACAGGCTTGGTCCCACCAAGCCTGTGCTTGACCCTGCAAAAAAATGGCTAAGGCATTACAGAGTAAAATTTCTACCTTGCCATAATTTTTAGGATAATTTTCCGAATGAATTTTTTGATAAAATGAAAACCCATTTTAGCTTTTATTGTGTAGATTATAAAAATATAAATTTTATAGTGATATGATGAATTTTAATATTTATACAATATTTATTAAGCCAATGTGGTACCTAAACTTGAAATACCAAGGTTAACTAAAACTTTAATAACTTTTTTAATTTTTAATTTTTTGAAAAATGAGTTATATGTCATCAAACTAAATATAATTCTTTCCAATTTTTTTAAAAAAAATTTGAAAAAAACTGAAGTTATCATCAAATTATGGTGTCCGTACACCAGAGGTTTAAAAAATATACTTTATAGTCAATTAAAAATTAATAAAAAAAAAATATTCAGTAAAAAAATAAGATAAAATATTCTCATCAATCTTTAGTGTTTTAGGTACCTTTTCCCAAAAGGATTCCCAAAAATACATTCATTTACTTCAAAAAAGGGTGTTTGTACACGCGTGAGGTGTGGTCCTGAAACAAACATTTTGAAAAAGTGGTTTTTAGACACGCATACTAAAATTCAATTTATACCATGTGGGTGTTGAAATAAATTACATATTTAAAAATTAGATTCCGATAACTAAATTTTATATTACTGAAGTTTTTCAAGATTAAATCTTTAAGTGCTTCAAATTTGGACATTAATTGACATAAATTTTGAAAAACAGAGAAAACACTTCCACTTTTTGGCCAAAAGTGGGACCCAACTTCTTGCAGCCACCCCGAGGATCATTTATTGTAGATATATTCATTAATTGCGATGATGATCATTATGTAATTGCTAGATCTAGGTTAATTTTGTACACCGTAGATCTTAGGGTTTTCTCTAAGATATTGTAACCTAATTTTGTTAAGAGGCATAAGCAGTATGCTATATAAATGGAATTCATATCATTTTGGAAATGTATGGAGTGAAGAAGTTCTTGAAGCATCATCCAACTTCAAGATATTAGTTATCAGACAGAGAAGAATAGAATACAGAGACATTCAAATTAAGCAGAATTAGACAAGGCTATTGAGTAGTTCAGAGTTGAGATATACACATGAAAAGGTGATATCTATTCAGTATTTCATAGATCTGTATCAGACAAGATAGAGTTTTCAATTTTTAGATACTTTCTGTTATTTTCTAATCATTGTAACAGAGAAACCCAAAATCTCTTAACAAAGTAGACCTAACAGTCTTTTATGTAAACCTCTTTACCAAGTGCACACTCAAGAAGTGTTGTTAAAATCCTATAACTAGGTAGATCTAGTCGATCTGAAATGTTACTCCTAACAGGGTAAGATCACGAGAAGTGATCACAACTTGTAGCCCTAACAAGAAAACTTTATTTACTGCAATAGTGAAGAATTTATGGGTGTCATCCCCCTCGTAGTTTTTACCTTCTAACAAGGGTTTCTACATTACCAAAATACTTGTGTTATGTGATTGATATATTGTTGATTTCATGCTATTTACTGTTACAAGTTAAATGAATGAATGATGCATACAAAGGATTCAAGTTTTATGTGAAGTTACTACTATTTTCTGATTTAGTTTTGGAAGTTGAAATTTTTGTGGGCACTGATTCACTCCTCCCCTCTTAGTACCATGTCTCTCCATCCCAATATATATATATATATATATATATATATATATATATATATATATATATATATATATATATATATATATATATATATATATATATATATATATATATATGTTAGTAAATATATTTGTTCTTATTTATTATGATTATAACTCTTAATGCCCAAACTATGAACAATATCTAAATACAACAGTTGAAAAGCCGCTCTATGATTACTGGCTTTTCTCTGAATTGGTAGGTACAACTCCCTATGTGAATGATATTCAATGAATTATGTTTTTCTCCTAAAACTAACATGGGGTATGCTCTTAACCCAAGAGCAGAAGAGGCAAACCAAATTAAGCCTAAACAGGACTTAATCCAGGTAGATTTTAGATCCCAATCCTAGCCAACTTCAGGAATTCACACATCCTATGACTTCCCAATATTGGTAATGCAAGAATGCTGTTAGATTTGTAAATGCAATGACATGAGATTAAAAATGAAGATTAAACATCCAAATCTTTGCAACAGGATCAGATGACAGTACTCTAATCTATCACCCAATCACCACTTGACTAAGAATGCAAGAAAGTGCTCAAAACTGACCACAACAATACTCTGATTGAAAGTAATCAGAAAAGTGTTGCCCAAATACTTTGATTCATAAAAAAACTTTCCTTGTTTTAAACACACAAACTCAATACTCTAATTATATTTGCTTGCAATCTACAGCCAAATCTATTACAAAAACTGAACATCAATCTCTATGCATGAATGAAAATGCATAAATTAAAAGTGCCCTCTCCTCTACTCTAGCTCTCTGACTGTATGCAAAAAAAGGAAGCACATGGACAGTAAAGAGTTGACACCAAGTATGGTTGTCTCTGCAACCTCTCTTTATGTCAAAATTTTTCCGACCCTTGCATTTACCTTTGCCACAGTTTATATAGGGATTACAATATACCACTTTCATGGGAAAATAGAGTGTTTCAGCTTCTAGAATCTGGAAAGACTAGAGACCACTTTCAAAACCACCAATAGAAAAGCCAAAACACCATGACTTTTCATCTACCTCTTCATATGGTTTTCCTTTGAGAATGTGAAGTGAACAGATTTTCACCAGAAGACATGAACTTGAAGTATGCCACATTTTCCCTAGCCACGTTCTATGCCATCATGTTTAACATTATACCTTATCATGCACATCAGTAAAATTGCACCATAAGTCTTCAGCTGCCTTTACAACTTCAAGCATCATGGCCAGTTTATACTTATAGATATCCTTTACGCCTCCCACAAATTTTCCTGTTATTAGGACCTTTGTGTCTAGTTTTGAATATGCCCAGTCAGGAGAGAAATCAGAGATACTGAATAGCTGGTCTTTTGATAGTGAAGGGCTCATCAAATCATCATCTAATTGTATTTGATGGGACAAGCTTGACACTTCCTCAACTCCATTTTGACCTTCACGTGTGTTCCAATACATACCAGAATCAAATGCCACCAGCGAGTCCTCATTATCTCCACCAATCTCTCTACTCATCCAGTTCTTTGAAATTGTTGTTCTTCTGTAGGTTCCCATCTGCTCCGCATTGTTCTACATATTTCCTCTTGCAAAGGCATGAATATGAGTGTCCATGTATGCTTGCTATTTACCACCAAGGTCACTGCTTACATATGTTTCCATTGCGATGCTTCTCGGTGTTCTTTAGATATCCTCACGAGTCATAGATTGCAAGCAAGGGACTTTACCAGCTTTCAATCTTTCATGTACTTCCCTTACTATTTTTCCATCTTCTTTCTTTCGCCATCAAGGCCATCTTTACAAAAATAACGTAATGCTTTTCGATCAAACAGAAATAGTGATCTAGACACGCGTCAAGATCCTGTGTTGCCTCTAAGAATCTTTCGCACCATAGCAGAAAAGTGGGGACCGTTGATTTTCCTTTAGAAAGCCACACAGTGTGGATGCCTTTGGACCCACCACTTTACACCTGTCACGATCCCGCTATCCCTCTAAGAATCTCTGACTCCATATAGACTAAGCGAAAGCCGTTGATTCAGTATCTTATAACTGCAGAGAAACTTTTCTTGGCCCTACTGCGAGACACATGTTCGCATCTCACATGATCGCATAGCTTGTTTTAAACTCTTGTGATCATGCGACCGCTTTGCCGCTTAGAATCTTCCCTATCATCCCGTCAAAGTGGGAACCATTGATCGAGGATCTTTAAACCTTTCTATCGTAAAAAATTCTTCTGGACCCACCGAGGGACATGTGGTGAGATCCCGCATGATCGCAAGACATCTTCCTTAGTCATGTGACAAAGTGGGGACCGTAGATCTGGAGACTGCAACTAAGAGCCCGTGACCCCACCATTCCACGTGGCTTCATCTCGCATGATCACATAGCATGTTTTAAAGTATGTGATCATGTGACCGCTCCATGATTGGTCAACTCAACAAACATCTTCGGTCCCACCTGGACATGTGGAAGGATCCCGTTTTGCCTCAAAGGTAATATGATGTAATCAAGGCAAAGCGGGGTCTGTTGATTTTAAAATTACATGGGATTTTCAAACATTTCAAAGATACGCCACACTTTTCTTTGACCTGAGCTCGGTAACAACATCGGGAAGCTTGTAGGAAAAGTATCTTGATAGGTGGAAAGATCCCCGCTATCTCGTAATGAATCTTCAACAACTTGGAGGGATAACGGGAACCGTTGATCTAATATCATAGCTCAGGTCCCGCTATCCCATGGCCGAAAGGTAGAATGGAGTTCCCTGTTCATTTCCATCATATTGAACCTTGTTTAGGAACTCCAAATAAAATTAAAACACTTTGGAGGCCTTTGTATTCATATCTTCATATAATCCAGGACTAGTCAAAGCAACTTCAATTTTTAATTTCTTGAATTTGAGAATCTAAACCTCCCTAAATGATTTTAATGCATAGGATAATGTTGAAACTTTCTTTCCAAGAAAAATTTCCATTTTGAGATACATCCTTCACATTCTAAGCCTATAGATCATAACACCATATGGAGTCCAACTGAGATGACAACATTACATTTGCATCAGCAATCTCTGGAAACACAACTTAAGATCCTCTTGACTTGTAGAATTTCAATGTAACCAAATATTCTCCACTTGAAAATTCTACTTTTATAACCATTACACACATTAGAACAGGAGAAGTCTTGTCAACTAGATTGCACACACTGCCCCATAAAGTGAATCTCTGAAATTCCAAATGCTAGACTTGTTATTGCATCAACCATATGAGAAGACTTCCATTAGGTCCCTTGTACATGCCTGGAGAATATTTCACAACTTTCATCTGCAAAAGATCATCAATGAGAGCCTGATATCCTTGCTAGGTTGGGAACTATCACCTACCCATCATGACAAGACTTTTAAGTAACCCACCCAGCTCAGAGAAGGAAAGGCAATGATAGGGAAACCTGGCAAAGAAAACCTACCTAAGAAAGACTTAGACCTAGACACTAGACTGACTTGATGACTATATGACTCCAATATTGCCAAAAAAAATGGGTGACTAAAAGTCAGGCAACAATATATATATATATATATATATATATATATATATATATATATATATATATATATATATATATATATATATATATATATATATATATATATATATATATATATAGTGTAATATATGGACTAATATATTTTTTAATCTATTTTATTACTAATAACCATAATAAAATATGGAACAACAACATATATTCCATTCTTTTTCTTTTATCTGTTTAAATGAAGATCCCAAAATCAATACTCTCTTTAAGTTAAACAAGAACTTTTAAAAGAACTATTTCTTAAAAAAAATAAAAAAATTAAAACAAACATTTCTTTACATCTTTTTTGGTTGAAACATCATAACAATAAAGGAAACTTATGTATATAGAACTACTTACAAAATTGAATGTCATTATTTACTTAAAAACTATTTTAACAAATGCAATGACTTCATTGAATAAAATAATAGCCCACTTAGATTTCAAAGGTAAGAACATATGTTTTAAATTTGTTCACACACCTTCCTATTTATTTTTTTAAATAACTAATACCAAGAGAATTTTACAAGTCTCAAAAACAAGTATGTCTAGCTTACAAATGAAATACATAATTTTTTTTTCATTTAAAACTGGGAAAATATTTTACAAAATATCTACAACATTATACACTATTACAAATCTATTCATTTCAAAGGGTCCCTCAAAGGACTTTATTTTTTTACAAAAAGATCACACTACAAACATAGGAACACATTTCTACATTTACAAGCTCTCTTTTCTTTTTTTTCACTTTCATCATAGGAACTTTAAGCTTCAATAACCTGTAATGAATATTTCAAGTAGACCATGAGATGCTCACCTCCCATCCTAGGCCTCTATGAGGCTACCCCCGAGCTTGGGGAGCCAAAAACTAGGGCAGGTTACACACACAAGCATCACAAACAAACACTATGAAACTAATTACAATAAGAATATCCCTACCCAAGGATTTCACAATGGATCACACAAGACCCAAAAATAGGGGTGAAGGTGGACCAAGTACCCTAATGGGGAGATAGCCAAACCTAAAAAAAAAAAAAAGCCTTCACAAGGCATGTCATAGAAACATCTCAACAAGAAAACCACCACCATACTCAAATCCATCCCTTATGACCCCCAAGGTATTCAAGCCAAAACAAATGCACCCTTATGAAACCCAAAGGAATGGCTTCATGGAGCCCATACTCCATGATTTCTCCCTATCCTCCTTGAGAAGAGACTCTACACCCATGGGCTGACCTAAAAATCCCTTCACCCCCAAGGCTACTCTTCCCTCCCAAGGGTGAGTGGACCTTGAGACTCACAAAAAAGAAAATTGCAACACATTACAAAATAATAATTTACATCATAACAAGGAAGAAACAACAAGATTTACATGACAAAAAACATGAAGAACTCAACTACTCAAAACATCAACATTTTCTTACACAATAAGTAAACAACAAGAATGCAAATTAGTGCCACCAACCTAAGTCCAAGTTTATGGCAAGTGTTGAAGATGAGATTCTTTTTGTCCAATCCTTTCCTCTTTTCCAAGCTCCTCCAAATCTAGTCCAGTTTCTAAGATAGAGAGTGGGTGTTCAAACTCACAACAATGAAGGGTCTCCGCTAAAAAGGCCTCCACACAACTCCCCACAATGTCTAGGGATAAGGTAAGCCATCTAATTGGTTGGTCTTCCCTAAAACCCTTAAAAATTTCCAACAATGGGTTCTAGAAAAGGTTAACCAAAAAATGGGCAAAGTCCTTGCATCCCAATGGAAGGGTGGTCTATCCAAGACCACGCTTCCAAAACCTGATTTTTGGCCATTTTAAAAATCCAACTTTTGGAAGGGTATTTTGGTCAACTAAGGGTTGTCCTATGGTTGAAAATTACCCTTAACCATAGGTATACCAAGTGGGCTTCCTAAAAATGACCCAAACACACCCCTAGGCACCTTACTAAGCCCCCAAACATCTACTTAAAGCCTAACTTCGAGATTCCAAGACAAGACCTAACCTCAAGCTCCCTAACCAAGGGATTCACATGGGGATCCTAGAAGGTATTTTCCTAGGTTGGTGGGCATCCAATCTTCAAGTGGAACATGTCATGGCCACATGTACATAATACAAGTGTCAAGTGACACACACACATTTTACACATCTCAACATGGCATTTTCACTTGAGCTCACACATTAATTAAAATTTATAATTTAACAAATTGAATAGAAACATACAAGCTCATTACATTTATGAATAAAATACAATTACAACGAGGTCTCTATCTTTTATTAGACGCAACCTTGGCTTGCATTGAATTCACATTGGCCTAGATTTTGGTTCCCCAGTTTGTTACCATGGTCTAATTTCCTGCACACTAAATCCAATATTAGTAGTCCAAGAAATAAAATCCACAACATATATGAAATAATCCTCAAATCAACTTTTAAAAATTATTTACATCACATAACAAATTGGAATTCACATTGCATAATAATTTAGCTATTTTCACTCATGAAAATATATATCACATAATTTAACTAAGCAATTAACTTTCAATTCATAATAGAAATTTAATTGCATCATAATTGTATCAAATATTCATTTCCTAATTAAGCACATAAATAAAATCCATCATGTCATCCTAGCATTCATAAAATTAAATTAATCATAAATGTAGATCCATAATAATGTCACAAGGTAATCATCATCACATCATAAAATAAGGTGCATCTAAAATCTAAGGTAATCAAATCCATGACATAAGTGTCTAAATCCATAGTGCATCAAAATAAAGTCCCAAATATGAATCTCTCAATAGTAGAAACTGAAAAGCTATGATGGGCTCGGGGTGAGGCCTCACACTTTATCATTTAGTTGTTGTCATTGATGACAACTATATGCATTTCATATGTTCACAGTACTTATTTTGATCTTACTAAAAGATTGAAGGTAGATTTGGCTAAGTATAATTGATTTAGAGGCAGTTGACAGGTTTCAAGAAAAATAACAGTTACTTTTACATGCCTTGCATGTGGTTCTCTAATTCATGAGAAGGTACAATAGGAGCTCAACCCATAAAATTTCATGTTGTAAGGTATGTGAAAATTTTACCTTGCCAATGGTGCACATTGAATCGTTACCATGTATGTATGTCATGGGGAGAACTACAGTCATCGCCTTCCCATGGCTTGTGAAGCCTACTTGGGTGCACAATTGACATGGCCAGATACAAATGTGCTCTATCATGGATTTGGCGTGTAGATATAATCAGCTATTAAAACCTACGACCGTGGTCTAAATGATATGGTCTAGTGATAAAGTTTCCCCATGAGTGTCTCTATGCAAATGGGTGTGTGTATCTGTAAGGGAGAGTAACTAAGAACATATATATATAACTTTTTAAAGGATGAATACATAAATTCTGACTACGTTATCAGTCATGATATATCCTTGCAATAATTGTATTGTTTATATTAACTATTAAACTAATCCTAGTCTGATTTCCTTTCTGGTTGAAGCTAAATGCACTTGGTTAGTTTGGTCAATTTGTTCATATGTTTTCCACTCAATATAACAACTAGACACACTAATCTTTCCCGACTAAGATGATAGGGCTAAGTTTCAAATTCTATTGATTTCTTGCATGCTTGTGAGGTAACTATTGTGCCCATACAAGCTTTTAGTACTACAAGGTATAGGCTTCCTGAAAACATCTAATCAAAATAATACAGCTTTTGAACTAATTAAAATATCCCCAAATGAAGAAAAAGTTATTTTAAGTGTGCTATATACTCATAGTGGATAATGTTCATTGCCATTTTCTTCTATTGCCTCCAATTGCTTTATAGGAAGTTTAGCTACTGTCACTTGAGGATCATCTTCCATGATAAGTTTCTTCTTTTACTCATACAGATCAGGGATACCTTTAGGGTTTAAAATAAAAGGAAACCATATTTATTTGAGACTTGAATTATGTAATCAATTGTGTGTGCTTCATGGAGAACAAGAAGACTATGAACTTAATGTACATACACACAAAGTATCCATCCAACTTCCCATGAGACTAAGTTTGGCTAATAAGTCATACTATGCAACCAATCAAGGGTAGTAGTTTCCCTTCAATCATGTATTTTTAGGGTAAAATCCATCATTCCAACATATGAAGAGCACGTATGCCATATTATCCTTTAGTAGGAAAAATAGAATAAATAAGTGGAGCTCCCAACCAACCCCCTACCATTCACATACCGTTCAACTCAGTGTTGAATTAATCATAAGAAAGACTTAATTCCAAAATACGATGCAACCAAAGGTCACTTATTCACATTCATTGTGCAGAAGAGGAAGATTTTGATGAAGCGAGATAGATAGACTTGCCAAGAAACCAAGAAAATTAACCATTCACCTCTAGTGAGATAGTTTTAATGTATGAATTTCTTGTGTTATTACCAGAGGGAGAGGGAAAAGTGCATCATTCCTTTTTATATGACATGGTCTCGCATCTAGTTGTTGGTTTCTCTTGGTACTAACTTTAAACTTAACATTTTAATATGTCGTATCCTCTAATTCAAAAACATTTTATGATCCATTTTCAAGAATCGTTCATGTAACTTTCATTATCTTTTCTACTCAAATTAATCATCTTTATTCTCATAATTTTAATTTAAAATTTTGTTATTTTTAAAAAATAATAATAGATTTTTTTTATTAAATCAAGTTACATAGTATAAGGAAAACACTTAGTTGTCAGAAGATACTAACATAACTCACACTCTTTAGACAAAATCACGAAATCAAACTCTCTAGTTTGGTGTTGTCATGTCAAACTACATATTGTTGTCTACAATGTTGAAAAAGAAGGTTATCATGTTGAAATAATAAAACTTGTTGGCAAGAGACACTACTCTTTATGATTTAGTTGTTATCATTGATGACAACTATATGCATTTCATATGTTTATAGTACTTGTTTTGATCTTACCAAAATATTGGTATAACTGATTTAGAGGTAGTTGAAAGGTTTCAAGAAAAATAATAGTTACTTTTATGTGTCTTCCATGTGGTTCTCTAATTCATGAGAAGGTACAACAAGAGCTTAGCCCATAAAATTTCATGTTGTAAAGTATGTGAAAATTTTCCCTTGTCAATGGTGCACATTTTATGGTTCCCATGTATGTATGTCATGGGGAAAACTACAGTCATCACCTTTCCATGGCTTGTAGATCCTACTTGGGTGCATAATTGACACGAACAGATACATATGTGCTATGTCCTGGATTTTGCATGTACATATAATCAAATATTAAAACCTATGACCATAGTTTAAATGATATTTTCTAGTGATAAAGTGGCCCCATGAGTGTCTTTGTGATAATGGGCGTGTGTATTTGTAAGAGAGAGTAACTAAGAACAAATATATAACTTTCTAAAGGATGAATACATAAATTATAGATAAGTTATGAGTCATGATATATCCTTGCAATAATTGTATTATGTATATTAGCTATTAAATTAATCCTAGTCTCATTTCCTTTCTAGTTTAAGCTAAATGAACTTGGTTATTTTGGTTAAGTTGTTCATATGTATGACACTCAATATAACATCTTAACACATGAATCTTTCCCACTAAGATGATATGGATAAGTTTCAAATTCCATGGATTGCTCGCATGCTTGTGAGGTAAACATTGTGCCCATAAAAATTTTATGCACTACGAGGAATAGGCTTCCTAAAAACATATAATCAAAATAATACAACTTACGAACTAATTAAAATATCCCCAAATGAATAAAAATTTATTTTAAGTGTGCTATATACTCAGTGGATAATGTTCATTGCCAGTTTCTTCTATTGTCTCCAATCGCTTTATAGGAAGTTTATCTATTGTCACTTGAGGATCATCCACCATGAAAAGTTGTTTCTTTTACTCATAAAGATTAGGGATACCTTTAGGATTTAAAAGAGAAGGAAACCATATTTATTTCAGACTTGAATTATGTTAGCAAGGAAAGACCCCCAAGATAATTGAGAGGGGGGGGGGGGTGAATCAATTATCTGATATTTAAATCATTTATCATCATTAACTTCAATATCAACTTCAACAGCTTTAAACCATATAATTAATGCAGTAACCAACCATAGAAAGATAACCATACACAATGACACAATAACACAAGATATGTTAACTAGGGAACCTCTTGATCAAAGATTAAACCCCGGTGGGAATGATGCCCACAAAATGATGCACTAATATGAAAGTTCCTTGTTAGAGGATGGACCCTGTTAGGAGTCTTATGAAATACACTCAGTACATATGAATCTCTATTAGGAGATTTTGAATCCCTGTTAAAAGATTCTAACCCTGTTAGGAGTTATGGAAGACAGAAGGACCCACTGCCTAAATAGCTTCAAGGCAAGATCTCTGAACTCATTGTCCAATAGATCTTAGGATTATTAAACAAAATAATATGAAATATGTTACCTCCTTCACACTGTGCCAAAACCACACTCTTTGCTACACAAAATCACAAATTCAGATCTTTGTACTTCGCAAGTCTTCCTTCATCACTGAATTAGCTCTTTTCTTCACTTCATGCATACATTCGCATCACAACTTTCATAATTTCATATCATAACTCTTACAATCCTCATACATAACAAGGAAAACATTCCTTCCTTTATACCACACTCAAATAATTACAAATGAGTCAGCTTGCAAATACAAAATAATAATTTCAACATGCTACATCAAAATTACATAAAATTGTCGGCTTCCAGATACAACTTTCCAATCGTGTGACTTCAAAGTTTGCATTGTGAACCACATCACCACCAATGAGTCTCAAACTTCCCTTTAACTACACAAAATCAGATTCCATCCTGATTAGGAGATATCCTCCGATTACCAAAAACTACTACACAGGAAAACTGCCAGAATATTGCTTCCACCAAAATGCTTATAACTTTCATGAATAAATGAATTTCTCTTTGCGCTCTTAACCATAGGCTAATAACACACCAAATAAAATACCATCAACTACACATAACTCAATATGCAATATAACATGTGTGCAAAACAAAACTGTGCCTGCTTCTCTACTAAAACTCTAGAATAACACTGTGTTGACATCAATGACAATCATAGTCATGAATGCAACAACCACTGCTACAGAATGACTGCCAAAGGCTTTAGAATTCATTCCTAAAAAATTATGCAATCAATTGTGTGTGCTTCATGGAGAACATGAAAACTGTGACCTTAATGTACATACACACAAAGTATCTATCCAACTTCCCATGAGACTAAGCTTGGCTAATAAGTCATACTGTGCAGCCAAACAAGGGTAGTAGTCTCCCTTCAATCATGTATTTTCAAGGTTAAATCCATCGCTCCAGCACCATACAAAGATCATGTATGCCTTATTAGCCTTTAGCAGAAAAACATAATAAATAAGTGGAGCTCTTGACCAACCCCTCTGTCATTCACATACTGTTCATCTCGGTGTTGAGTTAGTCATGATAAATACTTAAATTCCAAAATATGATGCAACCAAAGGCTGACTTGCCAAGAAACCAATAAAATTAACTGTTCACCTCTAGTGAGATATTTTTAATGTATGAATTTCTTATGTTATTACCAAAGGGACAGGGAAAAGTGCATCCTTCCTTTTTATATGACATGGTCTTGCATCTAGTTGTTGGTTTCTCTTGGTACTAACTTTAAACTTAAAAGTTTAGTATGTCATATCCTCTCATTCAAAAACATTTGATTGTTCATTTTCAAGAATACTTCACACAACTTTCATTATCTTTTCTACTCAAATTAATCATCTTTATTCTCTTAATTTCAATTTAAAATTTATGATTTTTTAAAGTATAATAATTTTTTTTTATTATTAAATCAAGTTACATAGTATAAGGCAACCACTTAGTTGTTAGAAGATAACTAACATAACTCACACTCTTTAGACAAAATCACAAAATCAAACTCTCTAGTTTGTCATTGTCGTGTCAAATTGTTCCCACCCCTAGGGCTTAATCTCCCTTAATCTCTTGTAACTTCTAATCCTAGAACTTCTCATCCAACTTCTAACCCACCCACCCCAGTGAAGAGGTTTATAGTTGGGAGATAGGGTGAATCCTTGGCTCACTCTATCCCAAAGGCCCCTTAAGGTCAAGGTGCCACATCGTGAGATGCGAATCGAATCCTAACCCAACCATGACAGTTATTCCCAACACATGAATGAAATACAATATGTAATGTTTAATATCAATACTATGGTCCGTACCAACCGTAATCCGAGTTGTTCATGTTCTCCTTTCCCATGGGATCTAAGCCCCTGGGCCCATATCCATATATTGAGATAGGTGATAGGCAGGGAGAAATAAAATGAATAGATGATGAGCCCTCTAAAAAAAACATTGAATGGACTGAGTAAGATTCAATTTGGATTTGTCAACATTATAGTTATTATTGAAACAGCTAGGGCGGCTTGGAGAAATATCGATCACTACAATTTCAACACATCATACCTAAACAATACAACTGACTAAGGAAGGAAGCCCTTAGCCTAGTCATGATCACATGAGACTGGCCAAGGGCCCCCCTATCATGGTCACCTTGTATGCTAAATTTTGGGTAGGGGGGAAGATTGTCATATATATTTTTTGTTGTTGCTGAAGTGGTGTTAGTTTTAGCTATTGTTCTAGTTCTCAGTTCTGCATTGGATAAGAATGGTACAATAGGAAGGAGGAATTCACAATCTGACTAACTGACCAAGCAATGCATAAGAAAGATATACGAGTGAAGCAAGGCCCCCTTTGGTTGAGGAATTATAATTTGACTCAAAACCTGATTATCTCAAAATATGGTTTTGAAATTCCGGTTTTGTGTATTCAGAAGATAGTTTGGACCGTTTGGTTGACCCAAAAGATGACTGAGACAATCCATTTTCTACGTTTGGTTGCTAATTTCAAAATTAGAATTGGAACTGAGAAATTTCTATTTCTGTGTTTGGTTCTACAATTTCAAATTGGAATTCGAATTAGATTATCCATTTCTGTGTTTGGTTCTACATTTTGAATTGGAATTGGATTTTGACGAAAAAAAATTAATTTTTTTTAAATTATTGAATAATGTTTAATTTATTTTGTCTAATTTTTTATTTATATTTATATTTTATTAATTTATATTTTTATATAGTAAATCATAAACAAGATTAATTTTTTGAAATTTAAGTTTTTTTCAATTATATTTTCAATAGTAAACTTAACTTTTTTTATAATTTTATAGATTATCATAAAAAACAAATAAAAATAAAATAATAATTGCATTTCTTGATATCACATCAAAATATAAACAAGTGTTATAGTCCACATCATGGTGTGTGTATATATATATATATATATATATATATATATATATATATATATATATATATATATATATAAGTATTTCTGCATAATGATCCAACAAAGTAGTGTGATTTTTGCACAAAGAAAACATCACAGAAACATGACATCAACTTTATAGGTAGCCTCCGCTTTTTCCATTGATGCACTCTAGGTGGCAATAGATGTCTCGGGCACCTTGCAAGACTTGCACTCATCATCCACAATAGGTATATGTGTAGATGGTGCAGATGATGTAGACAAAGATGGGGCATCATTGGCCCACCAAAAGTAGTCGCATCCACTGATATCCTACAACATAAATCTAAGTTAGTATTTCTATAATGATTAATATTTATTCTTTGTAAACATTAAATATAGTGCAATTAACAACCTTTTTCTTATTTATACAAGTCCAAAATTTACGCTCTAGATTAGTGTATGTGTGTGACGTCCTCAACACGTAGCACACTCCATCACCATAGTCATACATAGGGACATTTATCATAGCCATCACCACTGTATCGAATAAATTTTTGTTCATTCATACTATTGAAGGAACCAAACTTAGTATTGAAGACATGTAGCAACATTCATATAACAACATGACTATTTTCTATTAGTACAAAATGGAAAATTTTCATTCATATAACAACATGACTAACAAATGCAAGAAGAACAATTATCTTTGTTTCTATTTCATGTATGACTAACACTCCAAATCTACAATTTATCAAATTTGATAAAATGTGGATTTGGAGTGTTGATAAGACAATGAAAATCAATGAGGAAACAACTTTTTCACAATGATGTCAACTAGAAGAGGTCATTGCAGGTGAAAGTGTTAGTACAAAAGTTTTGGTCCATGAAAGTTTGAATTCACTATATCCTAATGAATATTGTAAGCTTAAAAAGACTTAAAATTAAAATTAGTGCTAGATATGTGCAAACATTCCTATTAATAGACCATATGTTATGCAATATTTGAATGTACATAATAACATACAAATATATCTTTAAAAATTAAAAAAAAATGTGTGCAACACTTTCCACACAACATTTTATTTAAGAAATCATTACCCCTCCATTGACCCTCTATGCTGGGTATGTGCAAGATCATGAGGGGCCAAACTATGCCCCTAAGTGGCAATGAAAAATCAGCAAATCAGGGTTAGTCAACTTGACGTGAAAATTTCAACTAGCTATGAACCTAATATCAAAAAGTTGTAAGAATAGAATCTGTAGAAAATTGAATGTAGTTTCTAAACTACTAGGCCTTTTTTGAGAAAAAATTAGTATGATTGGTGAAAAGTATAGATTTCAATGCAGCAGTACAAAAATTTCAGCAAAAAAATAAGAAGTAGGTGTATGTTTGACCACTTTAATCATAATCAAATGATAATATTTTATTATAAGAATTTATATATAATTAGTAGACTCATGCCCGGATATGATGCATATTTTTTTGTAATTTTATTCCAAAAAAATAATTAATTATGAATTTTCTGCTACAACATTTTTAGAATAAAAAAACTCCCATGTCTGACCACCTTAACTCATTCAAAACTTTACAAAATTCAAATTTTATTTATTTTTCCTTATAGTAGGTGAAGCATAGAATGTGATGCATTTTTTGGATTTCAAAAATGTTATACGATTTGAAAGTTATAGTCATTTTTCAATCAGTATATAAATCGGCACTTTAGAGGTAGCTTAATTGAAAAATAACTAATAATTACTTACCGAATTCAAAATTTGACAGCAATTATATCGATAGAAAGCTGATAATTTCCTTAAGATACCCTTCTCATTTTATCAAATTCGAGTGAAAAAAAAGTCGTCAGCTACATTGTCAAAGTGTGGAACTCAAAGAAACAGGGGAAAAACACGTATTTGAGACATTCCAATAGTTGACCATGTAGGTTTGGTGCACAAAGCAATACCAAGCCTAATCGGGTACCCAATATTTTCGGGTACCCAATATTTACCCGAACATGACGCACAATTTTGAATTTTCACTTTGCCTCCACTTTCTCCCTCCCATTTCTCCATCCTTCATAAACATATATATATTAGATATATTAAATATTATATAATATCAAGTATATATTAAATGTTATATAATATATATTTTACATTAAATATTATTTAATATATATTAATATTAAAAACTATATATTAGATTATATATTATATATATTAAATATTATATAATATGCATGTTACATTAAATGTTATTTAATTATATATTAATATCAAAAACTATATATTAGATTATATATTATATATTAAATATTATATAATATACATTTTACATTTTAAATATTATTTAATATGATTCTGAGCATGAGCATGAGTCCCTACAGGGGCATAGTTGTGTCTTTTACAGGCTCCGAAAACCCTAACTATGCAAAAATGGAGGCTTTGAAGAATAGTTCACTGGAGGTAGATTATAGAAGCAGAGGGCAAGAGAATCACTCTATTTCCACCACCTATGGCTGTGAAATGGTATCTTTCCCTACTTTTTCAACTGGAACACTAAATTGCAAAGGTTCTCGAAATAGATTCTGGTCACCGGACAATTGTACCACACCTGTTGATAATCTGGCAGCTCAACAGAGTCATTGGGAGGTTAAACAAGAACAACCGGACGGACCTTTGAACCAGTCGAAGATTATGGAGAGTGGGGAAGGGTTTGGTAAAATGAGCAGTTGTACTGGAAATTATGTAGGTGTCGTAGAATTGACCGCATTAATAAATTTAAAGAAGAGATCAGCGGCAGCGCGACATTATGAGGAAAGCCTTGTCGTTTCGATGGTCCTGCCCTGATATTATGAAGAATGTCTTGCCACTTCAATGCTAGCATCGCCTCTGTCTTAGGCTTTTGCCATTGCTTCTCATTAGTACTCTGAGATATGGCAGGGATTGTGGGCTTTTGCACAGCATAGTCCATCGTAAATTCTCTATAAATCATCCTACGTTCCAGTATTCTACATGTTTCTAAACGACTTACTCGAAGAATTTAATTTTTACCATAATTTTGGATCCATGGATTGTCATTTTGCACTCAGAGAGAAGCTGCGGATTGCAAGAATTTGATAAATTTGGTTTATCTCATTTTCTTTCTCTGCCATTTCTAAGTAATACGATTTTGTTTTTGTCCGTCTTAAATGATTTCGCCTGAAGTTAATGAATTTTTTAAAATGATTTTGTTTGAAGTTTTAATGAAATTTCTTCCATGGACGCTAATGAAATCTCTTCCATGAATGCTGATAAGATGTTTAAATTCAGAGTTAATAAATTCTATAGCTTGAATGTTCTTTTTTGTAGAAGGTTATTTTCATGGTTTGTCATTCATGCAATTCCTTAATAGTTTCATTCTTAAAATAATTCATAACTAGATTTTCCATAGCCAATTTTCTTCTTGATCGTTGCAATATTTTCTTCTCCACTGAACATTTTGTAATTAGTTGATATACAATTACATTTTTCTCTTGGCCAATTTTGTGGGTTCATGATTGAGCCTGTAGATCCACAAAAGGGTTAAAATCTGGATCTGGTGGAAGAGTAGTATTAGCAAGAAGTCATTCACTAACATCTCATTTGGGTCATGGGGAATCCCTAGGGGTCCAAGTATGCCTTATCATGTGTTAGGACACCTAGGGAGTCCCCATGACACCTTTGTTGGAAATTTGGCTAATGTGGATGCATAGATGTTGTCATTATGGCAACATATGATCTCTATTAAGAGCACATAATCTGGAATGCAAGTATGCAATGTTGAAGGAAGAAATTGTCTAAGTTTGGATACAGTGATCCTGACAGAGCACCCGATGAAGATTTAGTTGGTGACGTCCACTGGAGCAATATTTTTGTTTGCGTAGTTAACTGAAGCTTCTATAGAGTATGAGGATACCCCATCTTAGTGCGCATAAATTTTGGAGTAGTACGGACAAAGTTATTCAAAGTTTACCGAAGACAGTTTTGCAGACAGAGCAGTTTTGGAGACAGTTTTAGCGAAAGAGTTAAGGGATTATTTTTGCTTGTCAAAATAATGAATTAACATTATTAAGGGATGACATCCTAGATGTTTACTCTTGGATAATGATTTTGGATGCTGAACATGTAAATTTATTAGCTTTAATAACTCATATATTAGGCATACTTGAAATGTAATGAAACATGAAAGTGATATGTAAAAAAGAAAGAAAAGATAACATGTGATAGTTGTATATTGTGATAGCAGCAAAGGCTATTAATGAAAATTTGTAAGCAGTACCATATTACAGTCAGAAATATTTTTGTATTTCCTGTTTGGGCAGTGAGCTCAGCTGGTGATCAGGTTTTGTAATCTAACTCCTAACAGGGTTAAGGCTTCTAACAAGGCCTAAAGTCTTTTAACCAGGACAAATCTACTATACATTGTAAATTGACTCTTAACATGGTCCAATTTCCCTAATAGGATACTTTTGATTAGTGATCTTTGTGGGTACCATCCCCACCGGGGTTTTCCCTTGGCCAGGGTTTCCTCAAGAACATATGATGTGTTATGAGTTCTTTCTATTTACTGCTATGTTTGTTAATCAGCTTGATAATCTTTGTATGCACTAAAGTAATCTGTTATATCCATAAGTGGGCAAAAGAAAAAGTTTGTGAAATATTGATTCACCCCCCCCTCTCAGTATTTCCTATTTCTAACAACCTTTTGACACATTGGAATGCTCAAGTGTGTCTTAATGGGTCGTAGGCCCCTTAAGACACACTTGAGCCTTTCACTATGTCAAAAGGGGTCATGGGGACTTTGAAGCGGTCCTAACATGTGATAAGGCATAATAAGACCCCTTGGGAGTCCCCATGACCCCTTTTGACACATTGGAATGCTCAAGTGTGTCTTAAGGGGTCCTAAGACCACTTAAGACACACCTGAGCGTTCCAATGTGTCAAAAGGGGTCATGTGGACTCCCTAGGTGTCCTAACGTGTGATAAGGCATACTAGGAATCCAAGGGAGTCCCCATGACCCCTTTTGAGACATTGGAATGCTGAAGTGTGTTAAAAGGGGTCGTAGGACCCCTTAAGACACACTTGACCATTCCAATGTGTCAAAAGGGGTCATGGGGACTCCCTAGAGGTCCTAACACGTGATAAGGTGTACTAGGACCCCAAGGGAGTCCCCATGACCCCTTTTGACACATTGGAATTCTCAAGTATGTGTTAAGGGGTCCTACGACCCGTTAAGACACACTTGAGCATTCCAATATGTCAAAAGGGGTCATGGGGACTCCATAGGGGTCCTAGTACGCCTTATCATGCGTTAGGACCCCTAGAGATTCCCCATGACCCCTTTTGACACATTAGAATGCTCAAGTGTGTCTTAAGGGGTCCTACGACCTCTTCAGACACACTTGAGTGTTTCAACATGTCAAAAGGGGTCATGGGGACTCCCTAGGGGTCCTAATGTGTGATAAGGTGTACTAGGACCCCTAGGGAGTCCACATGACCCCTTTTGACATATTGGAATGTTCAACTATGTTTAAAGGGTCTTAGGACCCCTTCAGACACACTTGAGTGTTCTAATGTGTCAAAAGGGGTCATGGGGACTCCCTTGGGGTCCTAGTATGCCTTATCACATGTTAGGACCCCTAGGGAGTCCCCATGACCCCTTTCGACACATTGGAATGCTCAAGTGTGTCTTAAGGGGTCCTACGACCCCTTCAGACACACTTGAGTAGTCCAATATGTCAAAAGGGCTCATGGGGAGTCCCTTGGGGTCCTAGTATGCCTTATCATGCGTTAGGACCCTTAGGGAGTCCCTATGAGCCCTTTTGACACATTATAATGCTAAAGTGTGTCTAAAGGCATCTTATGACCCCTTAAGACACACTTGAGCATTCCAATATCTCAAATGGGGTCATGGTTAATTCCTAGGGGTCCTAACACGTGATAAGACATACTAGGACCCCAAGGGAATCCCCATGACCCCTTTTGACACATTAGAATCCTCAAGTGTGTCCGAAGGGGTCATAGGGCCCCTTAAGATGCACTCGAGCATTCTAATGTGTCAAAAGGGGTCATGGGGACTTCCTAGGGCACCTAAGGGGTGATAATACATCCTAGGACCCCTAGGGTTTCCCCATGACCCCTTTTGACACTTTAGAACACTCAAGTGTCTCCGAAGGGGTCGTAAGATCCCTTAAGACACACTTGAGTGTTCCAATTTGTCAAACAGGATCATGGGGTTTCCCTAGGGGTCCTAACGCAAGACAAGACATACTAGCACCCCAAGGGAGTCCCCATGACCCCTTTTGACACATTGGAATGCACAAGTGTGTCTTAAGGGGTCGTAGGATTTCTTAAGACACACTTGAGCATTCCAATGTGTCAAAAGGGGTGATGGGGACTCCCTAGGGGTCCAAGTATGCCTTATGGTGCATTAGGACCCCTAGGAAGTCCCCATGACCCCTTTTGACACATTGGAATTCTCAAGTGTGTTTTAAGGGGTCTTAGGACCCCTTAAATCACACTTGAGCATTCCAATGTGTCAAAAGGGGTCAAGGGGACTCCCTAGGGGTTCTAGTATGCCTTATCATATGTTAGGACCTCTAAGAAGTCACGATGACCCCTTTGGACACACTTGAGTGTTCAAAAGTGTCAAAAGGTGTCATGGGGAAACCCTAGGGGTCCTAGTATGCCTTATCACCCGTTAGGACCCCTAGGAAGTCTCCATGACCCATTTTGACACTTTGGAATGCTCAAGTGTGTCTTAAGGGTTCCTAGGACCCCTTCGGACACACTTGAGCATTCCAATGTGGTAAAAGGGGTCATGGGGACTACCTAAAGGTCCTAACACATGATGAGGCATACGAGGACCCATAGGGAGTCCCATGACTCCTTTTGACACATTGGAATGCTCAAGTGCATCTTAAGGGGTCTTAGGACCCCTTCGGACACACTTGAGTTTTCCAAAGTGTCAAAAGGGGTCATCGGGACTCCCTAGGGGTCCTAGTATTCCTTATCATGTGTTTGGACCCTTAAGAAATCCTCATGACCCCTTTTGACACATTGGAATGCTCAAGTGTGTCTTAAGGGGTCATAAGACCCCTTCGGACACACTTGCACATTCTAATATGTCAAAAGGGATCATGGGGACTCCCTAGGGGTCTTAACACATGATAAGACGTACTAAGACCCCTAGGGACTCTCCATAACCCCTTTTGACACATTGGAATGCTCAAGTGTGTCTGAATGGGTCTAAGGACCCCTTAAGACCCACTTGAGCATTCCAATGTGTGAAAAGAGGTCATGGGGACTTCCTAGGGGTCCTAGTAAGCCTTGTCACATGTTAGTACATCTAGGGAGTCCCCATGACCCCTTTTGACACTTTGGAACACTCTAGTATGTCCGAAGGGTTCCTAAGACCCCTTAAGACACACTTGAGCCTTCCAATGTGTCAAAAGGGGTCATCGGGACTCCCTAGGGGTCCTAGTATGCCTTATCATGCGTTAGGACCCATACGAAGTCCCCATGACCCCTTTTCACACTTTGGAATGCTCAAGTGTGTCCAAAGGGGTCCTAAAACCCCTTAAGACACACTTGAGCATTCCAATGCATCAAAAGGGGTCATGGGGACTCCCCAAGAGTCCTAGTATGCCTTATCACGCATTAGGACCCCTAGGGAGTGCCCATGATCCCTTTTGACACATTGGAATGCTCAAGTGTGTCCGAAGGGATCCTAAGATAACTTAAGACACACTTGAGCATTCCAATGTGTCAAAAGGGGTCATGGGGATTTGGTAGGGGTCCTAGCACACCTTATCACACTTTAGGACCCCTAGGGAGTCCCCATGACCCCTTTTTACACAATGGAATGCTCAAGTATGTCTTAAGCGGTCCTACGACCCCTTAAGACACACTTGAGTGATCCAATGTGTCAAAAGGGGTCACAGGGACTCCCTAGGGGTCCTAGTACACCTTGTCACATGTTAGGACCTTGAGGGAGTCCCCATGACCCCTTTTGACACATTAGAATGCTCAAGTATGTTTGAAGGGGTCATAGGACACCTTAAGACACACTTGACCATTCCAATGTGTCAAAAGGGGTCATCGGTACTTCCTAGAGGTCCTAACGCATCATAAGGCATACTAGAACCCCTAGGGAGTCCCCATGACCCCTTTTGACACATTGGAATGCTCAAGTGTGTCTTAAGGGGTCCTAGGACCCCTTAAGACACACTTGAGCATTCCAATGTGTCAAAAGGGGTCATGAGGACTCTCTAGGGGTACTAACACGTGATAAGGCATACTAGGACACCTAGGGAGTCCCCATGACCCCTTTTGAAACATTGGAATGCACAAGTGTGTCTTAAGGGGTCGTAGGACCCCTTAAGACCCACTTCAGCAGTCCAATGTTTCAAAAGGGGTCATGGTGACTCACTTGGGGTCCTAGTACACCTTATCATGTGTTAGGACCCCTAGGGAGTCCCCATGATCCTGTTTGACACATAAGAATGCTCAAGTGTGTCTTAAGTGTTCTTAGGACCCCTTTGGGCACACTTGAGTATTCCAAAGTGTCAAAAAGGGTCATGTGGAAACCTTAGGGGTCCTAGGATGCGTTGTCACTTGTTAGGACCCCTAAGAAGTCCCCATGACCCCTTTTGACACATTAGAATGCTCAAGTGTGTCTTAAGGAGTCTTAGGACCCCTTCGGACACACATGAGCATTCCAATGTGTAAAAAGGGGTCATGGGGACTCTCTAAAGGTCCTAACACATGATAAGGCATAATAGGACCCCTAGGGAGTCTCCATGACCCCTTTTGATACATTGGAATGCTCATGTGTGTCTTAAGGGGTCTTATGACCCCTTCGGACACACTTGAGCATTGCAATGTGTCAAAAGGGGTCATGGGGATTCCATTGGGGTCCTAGTATGTCTTATAACCTGTTAAGACCCTTAGGATGTCCCCATCGCCCCTTTTGAGACATTGGAATGCTCAAGTGTGTCTTAAGGGGTCATAAGACCCCTTTGGACACACTTTAGCA
This sequence comes from Chamaecyparis obtusa, assembly GCA_027943335.1. NCBI lineage: Eukaryota > Viridiplantae > Streptophyta > Pinopsida > Cupressales > Cupressaceae > Chamaecyparis > Chamaecyparis obtusa. The sequence continues at coordinate 2,137,095 of BSBK01001383.1, forward strand.
TTATAATGTGTCAAAAGGAGTCATAGGGACTCCGTAAGGGTCCTAACCTGTGATAAGGCATACTAGGGCCCCAAGGGAGTCCCCATGAGCCCTTTTGACACATTGGATGGCTCAAGTGTGTCCGAAGGTGTTGTAGGACCCCTTAAGACACACTTGAGCATTCCAATGTGTCAAAAGGGGTGATGGGGACTCCCTAGGGGTCCTAACATGTGATAAGGCATACTAGGACCCCAAAGGAGTCCCTATGACCTCTTTTGACACATTGGAAAGTTCAAGTGTGTCCTAAGGGGTCCTACGACACCTTAAGACACACTTGAGCATTCCAATATTTCAAAAGTGGTCATGTGGACTCCCTAGGGGTCCTAGTACACCTTATCACGCGTTAGGACCCCTAGGGAGTCCCCACAACCCCTTTTGACACATTGAAATGCTCAAGTGTTTTCGAAGGTGTCGTAGGACCCCTTAAGACACACTTGAACATTCCAATGTGCCAAAAGGCATCATGAGGAGTCCCTAGGGGTCCTAACGCGTGATAAGGTGTACTAGGACCCCAAGGGAGACCCTATGACCCCTTTTGACACATTGAAATGCTCAAGTGTGTCTTAATAGGTTGTAAGACCCCTTAAGACATACTTGAGAATTCCAATGTTTCAAAATAGGTCATGGGGACTTCCTAGGGGTCCTAACGCATGATAAGGCATACTAGGACCCCTAGGGAGTCCCCATGACCTGTTTTGACATATTAGAATGCTCAAGTGTGTCTTAAGGGATCCTAAGACTCTTTAAGACACACTTGAGCATTTCAATGTGTCAAAAAGGGTCATGTGGACTCCCTAGGGGTCCTAGTACACCTTATCACGCGTTAGGACCCCTAGGGAGTCCCCATGACCCCTTTTGAGACATTGGAATGCTCAAGTGTGTCATAAGGGGTCGTAGGACCCCTTAAGACACACTTGAGCATTCCAATGTCTCAAAAGGGGTCATGGGGACTCCCTAGAGGTCCTAACACATGATAAGGCAGACTAGGACACCAAGGGAGTCCCCATGACCTCTTTTGGAACATTGGAATGCTCAAGTGTGTTTTAAGGGGTCCTATGACCTGTTAAGACACATTTGAGCATTTGAATGTGTCAAAAGGGGTCATAGGGACTCCGTAGGGGTCGTAGTATACCTTATCATGCGTTATGACCCCTAGGGAATCCCCATCACCCCTTTTGACACATTAGAATGCTCAAGTGTGTCTTAAGGGGTCATAAGACCCCATAAGTCACACTTGAGCACACTTGAGCATTCTAATGTGTCAAAAGAGGTCATTGAGACTCCCTAAGCATCTTAGTGTGTCCAAAGGGGTCCTAGGACACCTAAAGACACACTTGAGCATTCAAATATTTCAAAAAGGGTCATGGGGAATTCCTACGGGTCCTAACGTGTGATAAGGTGTACTAGGACCCCTAGGGAGTCCCCATGATCCTGTTTGACACATTGGACTACTCAAGTGTGTCGTAAGGGGTCTTAGGACCCCTTTAGACACACTTGAGGGTTCCAAAGTGTCAAAAGGAGTCATGGGAAAACCCTAGGGGTCCTAGTATCCATTATCACCTGTTAGTACCCCTACAAAGTCCCAATGACCCCTTTTGACATATTGGAATGCTCAAGTTTTTCTTAAGGGGTCCTAGGACCCTTTCGGATACACTTGAGTGTTTCAATGTGTCAAAAGGGGTCATGGCAACTCCCTAAGTTTCCTAACACATGATAAGGTGTACTAGCACCCCTAGGGAGTCCCCATCACCCCTTTTGACACATTGGAATGCTCAAGTGCATCTTAAGGGGTCCTAGGACCCCTTCGGACACACTTGAGTGTTCCCAAGTGTCAAAAGGGGTCATGGGGACTCTCTAGGGGTCCTAGTATGTCTTATCATGTGTTAGAACCCCTAGGGAGTCCCCATGACCCCTTTCGACACATTAGAATGCTGAAGTGTGTTCTAAGGGGTCATAAGACCCCTTCGGACACACTTGAGCATTCTAATGTCTCAAAAGAGGTCTTGGGGACTCCCTAGGGGTCCTAAGGTGTGATAATGCATACTAGGACCCCAAGGGAGTCCCCATGAACCCTTTTGACATATTGGAATGCTCAAGTGTGTCTTAAGGGGTTGTAGGACCCCTTAAGACACATTTGAGCATTCCAATGTGTCAAAAGGCATCATGGGTACTCCTTAGGGGTCCTAGTATGCTTTATCACATGTTAGGACCCCTAGGGAGTCCCCATGATCCCTTTTGACACATTGGAATGATCACTGTTATCCTAAGGGGTCATAAGACCCCTTCGGATACACTTGAGCATTCTAATGTGTCAAAAGTGGTCATGGGGACTCCCTAGGGGTCCTAACGCGTGATAACGCATACTAGGAACCCAAGGGAGTCCCCATGATCCCTTTTGACCCATTGGAATGCTCAAATATGTTTGAAAGGGTTGTAGGACTCCTTAAGACACATTTGAGCATTCCAATGTGTCAAAAGGGGTCATGGGGACTCCCTTGGGTTCCTAGTATGCGTTATCACGTGTTAGGACCCATAGGGAGTCCCCATGACCCCTTTTGACATATTAGAATGCTCAAGTGTATTCTGAGGGGTCTTAGGACTTCTTAAGAAAAAATTGAGCATTCCAATGTGTCAGAAGGGGTCATCAGGACTACTTAGGGGTCCTACCGCATGATAAGGCATACTAGGACCCCTAAGGAGTCCCCATTACCCCTTTTGACATAGTGGAATGCTCAAGTGTCTCTTAAGGGGTCCTACGACCCCTTAAGTCACACTTGAGCATTCCAATGTGTGAAAATGGGTCATGGGGACTCCTTAGGGTTTCTAGTATGCCTTATCATGTGTTAGGATCCCTAGGGATTCCCCATGACCCCTTTTGACACATTAGAATGCTCAAGTGTGTCTGAAGGGTTCTTATGACCCCTTAAGACATACTTGAGCATTCCAATGTGTCAAAAGGGGTCATTGGGACTCCCTAGGGGTCCTAACACATGATAAGTGTATGCTATAAATGTGTCACACTTCTATAGATCATTACATGCAAGGAAACTCAAGAATGAGCCCTCACAAATCGATCCATAGCTCCCTAGGCATGGAGTGCAAAGGTTTTTAAGAATGCTCTCAGCTAGAGCTATTTAGCCTATAACCTTGCTAGTAAACCATGCAATGGGAGATTCAATGAAGACAAGGGCAAGAATGCCAATATCCTCAAGAATCAAGAATGAAAATGCAATGCAATGCTATGCTAGAAATGGAAATGCAAGCTAAGCTATGAAAGGAAATATGCAAGTGTTACAACCGAAGCTAATTAATCTATGTGAGCTAATCTAGAGCATAGAAATGAAGCTAATCTAAGAAATCATAAATATGAAGCTAAGATAAGAATGCAAGAATGAGATGTAGAATGCAAGAATGAGATGTAGATGCTAAGGATGCTCCAAATCTTCAAAAGCTCCAAAGTGACCTATAAATCCTGCAGCATTAAGTTAGCATAAAAAGTTGGGGATCTAGAATGAAGAAGAGAGTTCTTCTTTTATAGGAAATGAGGAGAAATGGACCATAGAGATTAAGAGGCAAAAGATTTAATCAATGGTGGAGCTTAAAAGAGGAGCAATCCATGTGCACAAGTATCCTCCAATGAGAAAATAGGAGTTGACTTTTGTGTCCATATGAGACAAAAATTACTTTTTCTCTTTTTATAAATAAGAATAATGCTTTATTTGTGCAACTTAAGATAAGAGGAAAAGTGGGGGCTTTTTATTTATCACATGTTAGGACCCTTAGGGAGTCCCCATGACCCCTTTTGACACATTAGAATGCTCAAGTGTGTCTGAAGGGGTCATAAGACCCCTTCAGATAGACTTGAGCATTCTAATGTGTCAAAAGGGGTCATGGGGACTCCCTAGGGGTCCTAACATGAGATAAGGCATACTAGGACCCCTAGGGAGTTATGAACCCTTTGGACACACTTGAGCATTCTAATGTGTCAAAAGAGGTCATGGGGACTCCATAAGGGTCGTAATGTATGATAAGGCATACTAGGACCCCTAGGGAGTACCCGTGACCCCTTTTGACACATTGAAATGCTCAAGTGTCTCTTAAGGGGTCCTAAGACCCATTAAGACACACTTGAGCTTTCTATTGTGTCAAAAAGGGGTCATGTGGACTCCCTAGGGGTCCTAACATGTGATAAGGCATACTAGCACCTCAAGGGAGTCCCCATGACCCCTTTTGAGACATTGGAATGCTCAAGTGTGTCCAAAAGGGTCATAGGACCCCTTAAGACACACTTGAGCATTCCAATGTGTCAAAAGGGGTCATGGGGACTCCCTAGAGGTCCTAACATGTGATAAGGGATACTAGGACCCCAAGAGAGTTCCCATGACCCCTTTTGACATATTGGAATGCTCAAGTGTGTCTTAAAGAGTCCTACGATCTGTTAAGATATAGTTTGGCATTTCAATGTGTCAAAAGGGGTCATGGGGACTCCGTAGGGGTCCTGGTATGCCTTATCACGCATTAGGACCCCTAGGGAGTCTCCATGATGCCTTTTGACACATTAAAATTTTCAAGTGTGTCTTAAGGGGTCATAAGACCCCTTAAGACACACTTGAGCACACTTGAGCATTTTAATGTGTTAAAAGGGGTCATGGGGACTCCCTAGGGGTCGTAGTGTGTCCGAAGGGGTCCTAGGACCCCTTAAGACACACTGGAGCATTCTAATGTGTCAAAATGGGTCATCAGGACTTCTTAGGGGTCCTAACATGTGATAAGGTGTACTAGGACCCTTAGGGAGTCTCCATGATCTTGTTTGACACATTGGAATGCTCAAGTGTGTCTTAAAGAGTCTTAGGACCCCTTCGGACACACTTGAGCATTCCAAAGTGTCAAAAGGGGTCATGAGGAAACCGTAGGGGTCCTAGTATGCATTATCACCTATTATGACCCTTAGAAAGTCCCCATGACCCCTTTTGACACATTGGAATGCTCAAGTGTGTCTTAAGGGGTCTTAGGACCCCTTCGGACACACTTGAGTGTTCCAATGTGTCAAAAGGCATCATGGGGACTCCCTAAGGCTCCTAACACATGATAAGGTGTACTAGGACCCCTAGGGAGTCCCCATGACCCCTTTTGACACATTGAAATGCTCAAGTGCATCTCAAGGGGTCTTAGGACCCCTTCGAACACACTTGATTGTTCCAAAGTGTCAAAAGGGGTCATGGGGACTCCTTAGGGGTCCTAGTATGCCTTATCACGCGTTAGGACCCCTAGGGAGTCCCCGTGACCCCTTTTGACATAATAAAATGCTCAAGTGTGTCAGAAGGGGTCTTATGACCCCTTAGGACACACTTGAGAATTCTAATATCTCAAAAGGGGTCATGGGGACTCCCTAGGTGTCGTAACATGTGATAAGGCATACTAGGACCCCAAGAGAGTCCCCATGACCCCTTTTGGCACATTGGAATGCTCAAGTGTGTCTGAAGGGGTCGTAGGATCCCTTAAGACAAATTTGAGCATTCCAATGTGTCAAAAGCGGTCATAGGGACTCCCTAGGGGTCCTAACACATGATAAGACATACTAGGACCCCTAGGGAGTCCCCATAACCCCTTTTGACACATTAGAATGCTCAAGTATGTCCGGAAGAGTCTTAGGATTCCTTAAGACAAACTTGAGCATTCCAATGTGTCAAAAGGGGGGTCATCGGGACTGCCTAGGGGCCTAACACGTGATAAGGCATACTAGGACCCCAAGGGAGTCACCATTCTATGTGTGAAAATTGTACCTGATCTGTAGACACAACACTTCAGTAAAACATTAGAGGTTAGCAAAAATCAAAATCGTGCAAAATTGAAATCTAATCTAACCAAGCGATCTACTGCCTTCTAATAGGTGCGAGATTGATGTTCTCAGATTGCTATCGAGATCAGTGACCTAGACGACACTTAAATGAAGAATTTGAATGCAATTGATCTAGATATGAAATATGAATGCAATTAATTTATGTTTTTGATATTTTCTATGCAATGATATGATCAAAATTGATATAAAATCTATGATATGTAAAAACTGATATGCTATGATATGCTAAATGATCTAACAATGATATGAAAATGAATCTAAATGAATGTAAAGAAAAAAAACAAGATTGATCTCACAACAATGTTGATTTGCAAGAAGCTTTGATTCTTCCAATTTCAATTCTCCAACGTGATTGTGCAAAAATATGAGATTTTGTGGATTTGAGAGATGAATTATGAAGAGCTGAGCCTTGTTTTTATAGAAATCCAAGGCTTTGGAGGTGCATGGAAAAAGCCATAAATCACTCAAATAAACTCAACTTGATTTTTGAGTTATTTTTAAATAAAGATAATTTAATTCACAAAAACATGCAAATCATGCAAAAACAACTTTTTAACTCAAATTAGAAGTTTAGATCAATTTTAAAACTCAAAAATGATGTTGAGTTCTAAAAAGTCAATAACTTGCATTGATTTTCTAATTTGGAGTTTAACTGCTCTTTGATTGTGCACATGGATAATTATGAATTAATAAATAAATAAAGTGATTTATTCTCAACTTAACTGATTTTTAAAAATAAATAATTGATTTATGAGTTAATCAATCATTTAATCAAACTTTTATTAAAAAATAATATCATCAAATATGACAACTTGCTTTAATTAATTAAATAAGAATTTAATCAATTAATGATAGGAATCTTGATGTATTGTCAAATTTAAATAGTAATACTTAGGAATAAATACAATTAAATTTAATTAAATAATTAAGTGGCAGTATTAAATCCAATTAATTAAATATTAAGAATATTCAATTAATCAAACTTTAGGATAAATTGGATTTATCGCCAAATAATCATTAAATTAAAGATAATTATGATAAATAAGAATATTTTTAGAAATATTCCCTTGATGCAAAATTTATGATAATCAATTAGGATTCGATGATGTTTAGATGTGCCTTAGGTCAGGACTTCGATGTTGATTTCGTTCGATTTGATGATGTAGGAGGTTAATGAACTTATAGCCCATTTTTGGGGTATTACATTTTGCCCCTTTTTGAATTACTGTGCGAAGGGCGATGGTTCAAAGATAGTCTGTGTTTGATAGATATATGAAACGGATTCAAAATTGATAATTGATATGAGACAGAAGCTTATTGATATTGATTTGATATGAAGATAATAGGTCCTGAATGACCAAAGATAATGTTTACTGTAGCAGCGATGAACCGAGGATTGTGAAAAAAAGTGTCAAAATGCCTGATTCCGAACCTTATGATTGCGAAGAAGTGAGTGACCAGTTCTAGACTCGATTGTCTTAACAGAACTAGCAGGTATCACATCCGAACCCTTCAGTTGCCGAAGAACCAAGGAAAGAACACTATGATCCGATGGTTGCAAAAACTGATACAGTTTACAAGATTAGGAGAATACTAGATTGATATGGATCTCGATGAATCTGATATGCCCCGAGTGATGATTGATTTGCCCCGAGCGATGAGGTCTTTTGATTAATCAGCAACTAGACGTGGTTGTTGTCTCGATTACTAAGGAAAGATATGATTCCAAATCTAGATTACAAACTTTGAATGATGTATAATACCATGCCCCCTTCGGGATTAAAATTGAAATCTGACAAGAAAAGTCAGTGTTGATAGTTCAGAAGCATGTTAATTGATTTGAGAAGTGGTTAAACACGCCAAGGAACTCATTTTGCATCGTTTGGAGGTCCAAAAGATGAAGTTAAAATTTTAATAGTTTGATGTAAGATAATCAATTAAGTTGAATTCTAGATTTCTGTGATGATTGAAGGTCGATTATGCAAGTAGTTAACAATATGAATGATCTCAAATTTTGATTTTGATCCTGAAAAAAAAAGTATTCTACTTGTTGTTTCGTTGGAGGAACCTTCATGTGAGATTCAGCTCTTGTTAGATTTGAAGAGACAAGTGGAGAATTGTTTAAGCATTGAAGTTCATTTAGCCATTGTGAGATCATGCAACATGAAAAATGCAAAGAGACATGCAAAATAAAATGCAACCTAAGACCTAGGACCTAGTCACTGATCATGTGTCGATTTGTTATCATCATTGAACTTTTAGGTAACCGGATAAATCAATACAATGCCCACTAGCCATGAAACCATAGACATATGAATATTGATTTGTAACGCTCAAGAACCAATACAACACCCACTGGTCAAACAACCATGGACATATGAATATTGGTTTTATTTTTGGAATGTTAGATTAGATACAAGCACCAAGGCACAAGCACCAAGATGACCTGAGTATCATGTCCTTTTTGATATAGCAATTTGCATTTAACATACACATCAAACAGTCAAGAGATCATTTTAAATCTAGTGTGAAGTACCCGATTACCCATACTGACCCTTTATCATTCACATCCTTAGGTAAGATCACGTTTCATAGTAGGAGAAAGAACTTACTCAAAAAGATAATAGTTAGATCAAAATTCCTTGAATTTTTTGGGTATCAATGGTCGAGGTACGCATGGCCATCCAATTCAAGATAGAGGCTCTTAGAGTCAAACACCATTTCAATCCAGAATTTCCAAAGACGTTAGATTTTCACATACAAGCAGAAGACAAAGAAAAGATTATGCCCCTAGTCATCACTCTCTAAATCCTATAAAGGACATCATCAAAGAGCTCGAAGGGACACAATATGCAAAAATCTCAATGCGAGTTAGTAAGCATACAAGGAGATAAAAGCATGAAAAACACATATTGTTTTCAGTTTGTGTTTGATTGTTGTTGTAGATGCAAAATCCTTTCTGGAGACGAGACAGACTTGACTGACTCAAACGAAGCTTCAAAGGACCCTGACTGGATATGATACGCCTAAGATATACTGGAGGCCATAGGATATAACATTGATTTCCCCCAAGTGTTAAGCATTGATAGGATACAGATGCTTGAGCTGAGTGGTGTACAAACTGACTTATTGAAAACTGGAAATGCAGAAACAAACCAGGAGTTATGTACAAACTAAAGCAAAACTAAAAGCTGGGAAAGACCAAGATTGCGCTGATAGATGGAGCATTTTGAAACAAGAGGCACTCGTTTGCCAGGTTTTCACCATCTTGGCAGAGATTCTATTTTTGTTACCAAGGCGCCTATTTCCAGGTTTTCACCAAGGCACTTTTTTTTTTTTTTTTTTTCATTTTTTTTCATTTTTTTAATTTTTGATATTTTCAATTTTTTTGTACTTTTGATATTTTTTGATTTTTTTGTGAATCATCAAGGTGCCTATTGCTAGGTTTTCACCAAGATGTTCATTTTTTCAAGACATTTTCCAATTTTAAAGATTTTTTCAGGACATTTTACCATAGACTGAATGCTTTAGGCATAGAATTTCTTCAGATGGAGAACGTTGATTGGTTCTCGGAGCTGTTCTCCTTCAGTCGTTGAGAGTTGATAGGCACTAGAGCCAAAATTAGTAGTGATCACAAGGGGACCCAACCAATTGGGTTCAAACTTCCCCTTGCGTTCTCGATGGGATTGATTTTTAGGATTTTCTCTCAAGACTAGATCACCAACCTGAAATTCTCTGTGTCTAACTTTCTTGTTGTAGCCTCTAGACATTCTCTTTTGATATACTCTGAGATGATCATATGCTACTTGTCTATGCTCATCTAGTAGTTCAAGTTCTTTCAACCTAGACACTCTGTAGTCATCATCAGTAACTAAACCATGCATTCTGATTCTTAGTGATGAGATTTCAACCTCAATAGGTAGTACCACTTCAGAACCATAAACTAAAATGAAAGGTGTAGCCCTAGTAGGTGTTCTGATACTTGTTCTGATATTGGTTCTGATACTTGTTTTGATACTTGTTCTGATACTAGTTCTGATACTTGTTCTGATACTGGTTCTGATACTTGTTCTGATACTGGTTTTGATACTTGATATACTTGATAGCATCTTTTTCCATTGCAAACTCCCAAGCAAGATCATATCATGCAGTCCCAATGTCTAGTAAGGTGGAGAACAAGAGGGATTGGCAAGCTGGTGGAAGAGATGGAAGACAAGAGAATGAAGGAGAATGAAGGGAAGAAATCCTCAAGGGAAAACCCCTCAAAAATACCCAAGATAGGAAAAAATTGTCATGTAAAGTGCATTGGGACAAGCAATGAAAGGATAGCATAGGATAAGTCACAAAAGCATAATGTTAAAGAAGGAAAGGATGCAGTCCAAAAGAGTAGACATGTCAATAGGCTTCATAGCATTGTGTTTTACTCTTTCTTTCTTTTTTTATTAGATCAAGACCAAAGGGGAAAATGATAGTGATAGGTGAAAATGAATAGAGGAAGATGGATATGAAGGCTAAACATGGAAGGAATGAAAGCAGGATCATCATAAGACAACTCACAAAATAGCCAAATGTTCATGTATAGATCAACATTGTCAAGATCAAAGAGAGAAGATGGAATAGATGAAATATGTAGAAGAACTACGCATGATGCCTGATTGCCAAGTTTTCATCATGGTACTTATCCAAAGTGCCACACGGGAGTGGTTTTCACCATAGGACAAATTTATTTCTCTTTACTTTTTCTACCAAGGTGCCTATTTCCAAATTTTCACCGAGGCACATTTTCAATTTTTTTAAATTTTTTTTTCTCTTTTTGGAAGAAGGAAAGCTTTTTAGATAATGCTCCTTGAAAGGATAAATCATGATATGCCAAAGATTCAAATGATATGCTCAAAGATGCTGATAAAAGGTAGAAGGATAATGAATGAAAGGATTGTGAAAGGGTAGATGGAAAAAAAGGCAAGATCAACATCAACACACACCTTGAAGGGTGGTGAGAGGATGGAGGAAACGCGAATGAAGGAATATGGTGAATGGATAGCAGAGGTTGCGGTTTAGGTGCATGGAATGGAAGAATGTTTTTGGAAGGAGATGAAGTGGAAGCCTTTGGAAGCTTGAATGTCAACTTCACATGTTGTTCAACACCAGACTCTTTCAAGAGAGACTTTGGAATCCATATAGTCGTAGGCTTTTCATTTCTTTTTGATGATCTAGAGAGAATATCTTTAATGATGGATTTTGGAACCCATACTTGTCTTGTAATTTTTTTCTTAGATATCTCTTTTGACTTTATGCCTCCATGTTGTTTAGAGGAGACATGGTGATCTTCTCTTTTTTAAGGATTCTTGTATTGCTTCTTTTTCTTGTATTGAACATTCAAGTTACTTCCAAAAGACTTGGGACTTGTGGAAGAAGAAGGATGATATGACTGGTTTAGATGGGTGGGTGGATGAAAAGGATTCAAGGGTATGCATCTATATTGATCTTGAGGAAAGATGGGAGATGGAGGGACGTAAGGACCCAAGATGGATGGAAAATTAAGAGAGTTAGGAGGGGAAAGTGAAGGGACATAAGGACCCAAGATGGAAAGCAGATGTGAAGCCCTTAGTAGTGGTGGAGGAGGTCCAAGGATGGATGTAGAAGATGCAAAAGGATAATCAATAAGTTCATCAACATCTATATGGAAACCAAGGATATCAACATCTTTAGAGAGAGCATTAGGATTTTCAATAGAATCATGGATATCTTGAATAGGAGCACCTTCTTTGATAGGATTTTTCAAAGCTTGAAAAGACTTAGGACGAGTAGAAAGTGGAAATGAACATGGAGTGGTAGAATAAGAAGATGGAAGACTTTGATCTTGACAAAGAGCTTTGGATAACACAAGTGTACAATTTTTTTCTTGATTTTCAATAGGCTTAACATTGGAAGTAACAACACCATTTTTACCAACCTTAATGGAAGTATCCTCTTTGGAAAGCGCAAGGGTAGTAAGGTTATTTTGATGGTCAATAAGCTCAACAGTGTAAGTAGTAGCATGATCTTGCTTAGGAGAAGACTTAAGACATGGTGGAATGCATGAAAAAGGATGTGTAGGATCAAAAGAACCCTGAGGCAGATAAGAGACATCGTGAAAAGGAGTGGACGACATGGAGGGTTCTTGATCTTGATCTTTCTTTATGTTATTTTCTTCATCATTTCTAGAGTTCTCTTGACATGGAGCCACTTCTAAGGACAAAGAAGCATGTTGGGATTATATGGAAGACTTTGGAAGAGATGGTGGAGGACTAGCTGAAGTAGAAATTATAGCATATGAAGGCTTAGGCTCTTTAGGTTTAGCATTATTGAAAGTATTGGTAGCTAAGTGAAGGTTAGCTTGAATTTCTTCAAGGGGTAGCCCTTGAGGATAACTATAGGGAATCGTATGAAAAGTATCAGGGCTTGTGTCAGATGAAGGTTCTGTGAAAGCTTTGAAAGGGTCAGAAGCTTTAGGGAATGTATGGGTACTAGAGGAAGTAGGGGATGGATGGGAACCATCACAAGACAAAGGTCCAACATTAACATGATCTTGCTTGAGAGTGTAATCTTTATTTTCAGTATGAGATTTCTTAGAGGAGAGATCTTTGTAGTATGCACGTTTATAATCAGCAGGGTAAACTTTCTCTTCCTCAAGTGAAACAAATGGATAATCTAGGTATTATGCATAGAAATAATCAAAGTCTCTTTGAAAATTAGAATCATATGGATCACCCTCATGATCTATCCAATGTGATGGCCCATTTTTAGTAAGTAGGAACACATGATGAGGAGGATTCTTAGGAATAGAGGGTTCATAGGTATCATTACATTGTCTATCATCATGGTCATCATAGTCTTCAAAGATGGATGTGTCACTCTCTATGGAAGAGGTATCATAAGGATTGTCACACTGCTCACATTCTATCTGGGGGCATGGTGACATGTACAAGTCTTTATCAAATGGAAAAGGGCATAGAGCTTCCATAAAGAACTCTTTAGGTTCGTTCTCTTTCTTAAGATTGTTAAGTTCAACTTGCATAGCATGCATCTGTTTCATCATAGCAGTGATTAAAATTTCTTCCTCATGTGTACTAGTTCTTTGAGACATGTGTACTGATTCTCAATGGCTACTACTCTGTTCTTGACACAATGATTTGTTCGACAGATTCTGGAATTAGGCTGAAAAAGCTAAGTATTTGGCAATTTTGAACATTTTCTGACAACTTTTCAAAATTTTCCTAAACGACACTCTACAGACTCATACGACAGTGGGTATGCTATGAAACGATAGTTGAAAAGTTCATATGACAGTTGCAAAACTCGCATGATAGTTGCTAGCAGGATTTGACTTTTTGAATTTGACTGGTAGAAAGACTCGTACGACACTGGGTTCCTTACCATATGACAGTTGGGTAGTAATGAAACAACACTTTATAGAAACTCGTATGACTTTTTGACCTCCTAAGATTATTTTTGACTCCAAAAAAAAATTTTACTTCAGATTTTGCAAATTTTGAGTTTTCAGATTCGGATTGTTTGCAAATTGTACTGTCCAAATTTGAGGATTGTAACAGATTTGTTCATTTTCAATAACTAGATAGATAAACAAGCACGCAAAATAACAAGCTAGTGATTTCAAGCATGTCTGAAAACAATGAACAAGGGAAAAAGCAACCTTGCACATGAACAATCAAGTGATTTTATTCGTTCTAATCCTCTAAAGCGCTGAACAAGGGAAAAAGCAACCTTGCACATGAACAATCAAGTGATTTTATTCGTTCTAATCCTCTAAAGTGCTAATTGTGTATATTCCAAAATGTTTTGCAATAATGCACATATACCCTAGAAAATAAAAATTTGTCCTTGCTTGGGTTTTTAGTAATGGTTTGACTCTGCAACTTTTATGATCCAAAGGGGTGAACTCCAATCCCAGTGCACCAGGGTTTTGACACAGTCTGAGAATTTAATCAATCAGGAGCTGCTAGGGAGATTTGACAACCCAACAATGAACCACACCTATGAAAATTTCTTCCACAAGGACATTTATATAGCGGCTATCACTACCACGGTGAAAATGGCTATTATCGCTTGAGGTTTCGTCAACATAGTTTTCCCTATGAAGGGAATGTCTGCTACGGTTAGCCCTCTCTAAAGGTGACTCACAGTATGATACCACAAGGGGACTTGGCTCCAGATCCAAGGTTTTGATGCCTCTTCACTCTTAACCCAAACAAAGAAAGCAGATTAATCTGACACGCTAAGACAAAGTTTGTTTCACCAAGGTCTGTGATGTCAACCCTATGTGATCTATCAACCTCTCTAGGGAGAGAATGTATCGATCAATAAGAGAAGGTGCACTAACCAATTTTGATTCACCAAAGCTCATGATGTCAACCCCACGTGATCTATCAACCTCTCCTGGGACAGAATGTATCGATCAATAAGAGAAAATGCACTAACCAAGTTGAATGTGAAACACACTAAGTATCCTCCCTACCTACAAGGATTCTATCATCAAGAAGGATTTCATTGGGAATCCAATCTCTCAAGAATCATGAATAGTGTTCATAGGGCTTAATTACCATGTGAGCACAGATGTATGTTTCCAAAAAGCAAATCTACCAAAAGTACCCAAAAAGCAGAAAGAGGAACACTTAACACTTAAAATGAATATGAGATGATTCCACAAGGTGGAACACTTAACACCTCACACAAGCTGAAAATAAGTCCCCAACTTAGAAAACAAGTGAGTTCCTAAAAGCATAAATGGGTTGCCAAGTGGAACACTTAACGCTTCTGTCCTGTTGACCCCCCCTTTAATGTGGCGCTGACCTTGCAACCACGGGGTGGAATGAGGGGTCGGTGGATTAGTGAGTCCAATAACCCAAGATAGCAATCAAGATCAATCACAAGTATCTAAGACTACTTAATGAATCCTTAAGGGGTCACAACCTAGTATCAATTATGCAAGTGTGTAGAAATAGACAAAAGCATGAAAAGATGCACACAAGCCAGACACATAAGAGATTTATTTTAAGTCCAAATCAAAATGTTATTAGATGAAGGAGAATACCTAAGATCCTCACAATGTGCTTAGTAGATTTTACCTAATTTTTAGCAATTCTTGTTGAGCTTTTCCATGCAAGCAAGTGACGAACTCTCCAACAAGCAAACAAGCAAACAAGCAAACAAGATATGCAACATATATTCATCTTATGAAAACCATAGGGTTAGCTCTAAAAATCAATTATTATCAGCAATAATAACTAGCAATTAACCCAAATGACAACCCATATCAATCATTGAACCATGTAAAAAAAAAAAGTGCATACCCATCACAAAACTTTATTTTTTTTGCTACATTTGACCTAGTCAACAAGATCTAATTTTTTAAAAAAATTGTTTTGGCTACAAAAATAGAAATTAAAAACAAAGACCCTTGCTAAAAAATAGAGAGCTTTCCAAAAATGTAAATTTTTTAGAAAAGTCTCTTCATTTGTGTCCTAGAGACCCGTTTTTATCAAAATAGACCAGTTTTTGTAAATTGACTATTTGGGCTATTATATTGCATCCAAATTTAAAACACAAAGAATGGACCCCCTGTAGAATTTAAAGAGCTTTCCAAAAATATAAAAATTTCTAAAAAATATGCTGATTTGTGTCAGATATTAATTTTTTCCATAATTTTAAAAAAATTATTAAAAATTTAAAACATCTCCAAAAATTCTAAATTTTTTACTGTAGCTTCTCTTATATGTGTCCAAATCACAAAAAAAATTTCAGAGAAAAAATCTAAGCCGTTTGAGAGATAAAATTAAATCTTTGAAACTTTAGGACTTTAGCTCCACAAAAAAATCAAAACTAACATGTAAAGGTGGGTTGCCCCACCGTGGGTGCCAGAAATGGCATGTGTGAAAATTGTACCAGATTTGTAGACACAACACTTCAGTAAAACATTAGTGGTTAGCAAAAATTGAAATCGTGCAAAATTAAAATCTAATCTAACCAAGCGATCTACTGCCTTCTAATAAGTGCGAGATTGATGTTCTAAGATTGCTATCGAGATCAGTGACCTAGACAACACCTAAATGAAAGATTTGAATGCAATTGATCTAGATATGAAATATGAATGCAATTAATCTATATTTTTGATATTTTCTATGCAATGATATGATCAAAATTGATATGAAATCTATGATATGTAAAACCTGATATGCTATGATATGCTAAATGATCTAACAATGATATGAAAATGAATCTAAATGAATGTAAAAAAAAAAAAAAGATTGATCTCACAACAATGTTGATTCACAAGAAGCTTTGATTCTTTCGATTTCAATTCTCCAATGAGATTGTGCAAAAATATGAGATTCTATGGATTTGAGAGATGAATTATGAAAAGCTGAGCCTTGTTTTTATAGAAATCCAAGGCTTTGGAGGTGCATGGAAAAAGCCATAAATCACTCAAATAAACTCAACTTGATTTTTGAGTTATTTTTAAATAAAGATAATTTAATTCACAAAAATATGCAAATCATGCAAAAATAGCTTTTTAACTCAAATTAGAAGTTTAGATCAATTTTAAAACTCAAAAATGATGTTGAGATCCAAAAAGTCAATAACTTGCATTGATTTTCTAATTTGGAGTTTAACCGCTCTTTGATTGTGCACATGGATAATTATGAGTTAATAAATAAATAAAGTGATTTATTCTCAACTTAACTAATTTTTGAAAATAAATAATTGATTTATGCGTTAATCAATCATTTAATCAAACTTTTATTAAAAAATAATATCATCAAATATGACAACTTGCTTTAATTAATTAAGTAAAAATTTAATCAATTAATGATAGGAATCTTGATGTATTGTCAAATTTAAATAATAATACTTAAAAATAAATACAATTAAATTTAATTAAATAATTAAGTGGCAGTATTAAATCTAATTAGTTAAATATTAAGAATATTCAATTAATCAAACTTTAGGATAAATTAGATTTATCGCCAAATAATCATTAAATTAAAGATAATTATGATAAATAGGAATATTTTTAGGAATATTCCATTGGTGCAGAATTTATGATAATCAATTAGGATTCAATGATGTTTAGATGTACTTTAAGACTTCGATGTTGATTTCGTTCGATTTGATGATGTAGGAGGTTAATGAACTTATAGCCCATTTTTGGGGTATTACACCCATGACCCCTTTTGACATAGTGGAATGCTCAAGTGTCTCTTAAGGGATCCTACGACCCCTTAAGTCACACTTTAACCTTCCAATATGTCAAAAGGGGTCATGGGGACTCCCTAGGGGTCCTAGTATGCCTTATCATGCGTTAGGATCCCTAGGGAGTCTCCATGACCCCTTTTAACACATTAGAATGTTCAAGTGTGTCTGAAGGGGTCTTATGACCTCTTAAGACACACTTGAGCATTCCAATGTGTCAAGAGGGGTGATGGGGACTCCCTAGGGGTCCTAACAGGTGATAAGGTGTACTAGGACCCCAAGGGAGTCCCCATGAGCCTTTTTGACACATTGGAACACTCAAGTGTGTCTTAAGGGGTCTCCTAGTACACTTTATAAGGTGTTACGACCCCTACGGAGTCCCCATGAACCTTTTTGACACATTGGAATGCTCAAGTGTGTCCGAAAGGGTCCTAGGACCCCTCAAAACACACTTGAGCATTCCAATGTGTTAAAAGGGGTCATGCGGACTTCCTAGAGGTCTGAATGTGTGATAAGACATACTAGGACCCCTAAGGAGTCCCCATGACCTTTTTTGACACATTGGAATGCTCAAGTGTGTCTTAAGGGGTCCTAAGACCCCTTAAGACACACTTGAGCATTCCAATGTGTCAAAAAGGGTCACGTGGACTCCCTAAGGATCTTAACATGTGATAAGGCATACTAGGACCTCTAGGGATTCCCCATGACCCTTTTTGACACATTGTAATGCTCAAGTGTGTCCAAAGGGGTCTTAGGACCCCTTAAGACACACTTAGGCATTCTAATGTGTCAAAAGAGGTCATCAGGACTTCTTAGGGGTCCTAACAGGTTATAATGTATACTAGGACCCTAAGGAGTCCCCATGACCCCTTTTGACACATTGGAATGCTCAAGTGTATCTTAAGGGGTCCTACGAGCCCTTAAGACACACTTGAGCATTCCAATGTGTCAAAAGGAATCATGGGGACTCTTTTGGGGTCCTAGTATGCCTGAGCACATGTTAGGACCCCTAGGGTGTCCCCATGACCCTTTTTGACACATTGGGAAGCTCAAGTGTGTCTTAATGGGTCTTAGGACCCCTTAACACACACTTGAGCATTCCAATGTGTGAAAAGGGGTCATGGGGACTCCCTAGGGGTCCTAACGCATGATAAGGTGTAATAGGACCCCAAGGGAGTCCCCATGACCCCTTTTGACAAATTGGAATGCTCAAGTGTTTCTTAAAGGGTCCTACGACCCCCTTAAGACACACTTGAGCATTCTAATGTGTCAAAAGGGGTCATGGGGACTCCCTAGAGGTCCTAGTACCCCTTATCATGTGTTAGGACCCCTAGCAAATCCCCATGACCCCTTTTGACATATTAGAATGCTCAAGTGTGTTCGAAGGGGTGTTATGACCCCTTAAGACACACTTGAGCATTGCAATGTGTCATAAGGGGTCATGGGGACTCCCTAGGGGTCCTAACGCATGATAAGGAATACTAGTACCCCAAGGGAGTCCCCATGACCCCTTTTGACACATTGGAATGCTCAAGTGTGTCTTAAGGGGTCCTATGACCCCTTAAAACATACTTTAGCATTCCAATGTGACCCCTTTTGACACATTGCAATGCTCAAGTGTGTCTTAAAGGGTCCTACGACCCCTTAAGACACACTTGAGAATTCCAATGTGTCAAAAAGGGTCATGGGGACTCCCTTGGGGTGCTAGTATGCCTTATCATGCATTAGGACCCCTAGGGAGTCCCCATGACCCCTTTTGACACATTGGAATGCTCAAATGTGTCCGAAGGGGTCTTAGGACCCCTTAAGACACACTTGAGTAGTCCAATGCGTCAAAAGTGTTCATCGAGACTTCTTAGGGGTCCTAACATGTGATAAGGCATACTAGAACCCCTAGGGAGTCCCCATGACCCCTTTTAACACATTAGAACACTCAAGTGTGTCTTAAGGGGTCCTAGTATGCCTTTTAGGGAGTCCACATGACCCCTTTTGACACATTGGAATTCTCAAGTATGTCTTAAGGGGTCATAAGACCCCTTAAGACATACTTGAGTGTTCCAATGTGTCAAAAGTGGTCATGAGGACTCCCTAGGTTTCCTAACATGTGATACGGTGTACTAGGACCCCAAGAAAGTCCCCATGACCCCTTTTGACACATTGGAACACTCAAGTGTGTCTTAAGGGGTCATAGGACCCCTTAAGACACACTTGAGCATTCCAATGTGTCAAAAGGGGTCATGGGGACTTCCTAAGGATTCTAACGTGTGATAAAGCATAATAGGACCCCTAGGGAGTCCCCATGACCCCTTTTGACACATTGGAATGCTCAAGTGTGTCTTAAGGGTTCCTAAGACCCCTTAAGACACACTTGAGTGTTCCAATGTGTGAAAAGGGCTCATAGGGACTCCCTAGGGGTCCTAACATGCGAGAAGGTGTACTATGACCCCTAGGGAGTCCCCATGACCCCTTTTGACACATTGGAATGGTCAAGTGTGTCTTAAGGGGTCGTAGGACCCCTTAAGACACACTTGACCATTCCAATGTGTCAAAAGGGGTCATGGGGACTCCCTAGGGTTCTTAGTACACCTTATCACGTGTTAGGACCCCTACGGAGTCCCCATGACCCCTTTTGACATATTAGAATGCTCAAGTGTGTTCGAAGGGGTCATAAGACCCCTTTGGATAAACTTGAGAATTCTAATGTGTCAAAAGGGGTCATGGGGACTCTCTAAAGGTCCTAACATGTGATAAGGCATACTAGGACCCCTAGGGAGTTATGACCCCTTCGGACACACTTGAGCATTCTAATGTGTCAAAAGAGGTCATGGAGACTCCCTAAGGGTCCTAACACATGATAAGGCATACTAGGACCCCTAGGGAGTCCCCTTGACCCCTTTTGACACATTAGAATGGTCAAGTGTGTCTTAAGGGGTCCTACCCCTTAAGACACACTTGACCATTTGAATGTTTCAAAAGGGGTGACTGTGACTCTCTAGGGGTCCTAGTATGCGTTATCATGCGTTAGGACCACTAGGGAGTTCCCATGACCCCTTTTGACACATTGGAATGCTCAAGTGTGTCTTAAGGGGTCATAAGATGCCTTCAGACACTATTTAGTGTTCCAATGTGTTAAAAAGGGTCACGGGGAGTCCCTAGGGGTCCTAACACATGATAAGGTGTACTAGGACCCATAGGGAGTTCCTATGACTCCTTTTGATACATTGGAATGGTCAAGTGTGTCTTAAGGGGTCCTAAGACCCCTTAAGACACACATAAGTTTTCCAAGTGTGAAAAGGGGTCATGGGGACTCCCTAGGGGTCCTAGTACGCCTTATCATGCGTTAGGACCCCTAGGGAGTCCTCATGACCCCTAGGAAGTCTCTCTCTCTGCCTCTAGTGAACTATTCTTCAAAGCTTCCACTTCTGCATAGCTAGGGTTTACGACATCTGTAAAAGGCACATTTACTACTTAGATTTAGCCGACCACCTTTAAAGACCTAAAAGAAATGAGAAAAAAATTTAGGCCAAAAATACATACCACATTTCTGTATGTAGTACTGTAAGCTTCAACAATCCAGTCGGCTTCCTCTGCTAAGGCACGAAGAACTTCATTAATGTATGCTCTAGGAGGAAGTTTATAATTTCCATATTTCTGCAAGAGATTCTCCAAAATTTGTAATATTATATATAATATATTAGTATACATTAGTATATATATATATATATATATATATATATATATATATATATATATATATATATATATATATATATATATATTATATACATGTTATATATATAATACATTAGTATATTTTAATACATTAGTATATTATAATACATTAGTATATATATAATATACATTATATATATCATATGCATCTTTTATTTATATCTATTATATACATCAATATATGTAAAAGTTAAATTTTTTTCATTTGCTCCCGCCTTTTTTTCATCAGCCTGAGAATATCGGGTACTCAATATGAAATCGAATACCTGATTTTTGCCAGGTAATATTTGACCAAAATATTCCCTGTCCCCATAGACTAGACAATCACGGGATTTGATACTTTTTTCACGCGTTGCGAAAAAAAAAAGTGATTTGGGGCCCATTGTTTGATTTTTGTCAACTTGTGGTCTCACCGTGGGAAGCAGCAGTCGTCGAAAGGCTAAATGCAAGAGGAAGTTGATAGATGATGAAATTCAAGCATATAGGGAAAAAGATAAGGAAAATCACTGAAGAAGGAGAGAAGGTATGTTAAACATTAATCAAGGTGACCCTGTAAATGTAGTTGTAAGTGAAGAGGATGTTCAATTTGAAAATGCACATATGGAGATTGAAAATGTAGACTTTGGGAATGAAAATGTTGCACAAGAACCACATGAATGTTATACATCTCCAAATTATATGCGAAATGAAGTCCCTTGCAATAAAGATAATCAATCTTCAAATTTGGGGCTTTTAAGAACACCTAAATGGTTAATTGAAATTGAGGAGAACATTATGAATAATTGGGAAGGAAAGAGGTCACATAGAACCGTTAGGTTGTGGGCTTCAAGACTTTATGATCAATTTTTTTGAAACAAGACATTGGTTGAGCAATGTCAAAATTTTGTGCAATTGTTAAAGATGCAAAACATGAGACCTGTGCTTGTGAAATTCAAGATTCATGTGAACAAGAAAATGGAGAGAAATGCCATTGTTGTGAAGAATCTTTTCAATTCTCTCAATAGCATTGGGAAGACTAGCAGAGAAAAAGACAAGAGAGTTGCTTAGAGGGTTATTACAACCTCCTTAGTAAGTCATCAGTTGAGAAAGGCTCGTTTGATGAGACAAACTTGTGTTGACTTCAATATACACCGTAAAACTTTGCGTAGAGCACTTGCAAGAAGAGAAAGACTTGATGATCCGATTCAAATTGATACATGGGCTTATGGTGGGAGACTTCCATGTTTCGATAAGAAGCTAACAGATGTTGTCAAGGATGAAATTCAACAATTTTGGGATGCTAACTCAAGAGTGTCACCAAATGTGAAGGATGTCTTGAAGTTGAGAGTTGGCAATGGAGACAACACTCCACATCCTAAACATTATGTGGAGGTAATTCAAACAATGTTGTATAAAAATTTTTGTGAGACACATCCAACATTGAAAATATCACAAAGGTCTTTTGAATCCATGAAACCATTTTATTGTGTACCCTTTAAGATTTGAAATACATGTTGTTGCAAATATCATGTTGATTTTTCAATGCATCATCAATTATTACGGTCCAATCGTTCTACTTTGAATACTAATGAAATGCTACAGGATTGTGGTGCAAGTGGTCTTCCTAAATCATCAAGAGACTTGCTAGATCAATTTTTATGTCATAGAGATGATGGTTGTTTATTTTATAAAAAAGATTGCTTAAATGCCAAGTGCTCAGAATGTGGTGGCTTGTCCAAGTTTAGAACATGTTTTCATGAGGGTTTGGAACACAATTTTGGACAGACGCTCATCCAAAAAAAGGTATATGAAATAATGAAATATACATTGAAGAGTGGAGGTGAAGGCTCTAGATGTGAGTTAGTTGCAAAAGAATACAATGTTGCTGATTTTATCTCAGATTTCAAGACAAATCTTTTTTACAAGTATGCAAGGCATAGTCATAGGTCTCAATGGTTGGATCAACAATTCAGGACATGTAAGGACACTTACCCCATTGGAGCTATTATATCTATTGTAGACTTTGCGGAGAACTATACATTGCAGCCCCAAAATGAGACTCAAGCTCAATATTACAATTCCATTCAGGTTACTATTTTTGTACACATCACATATAGACATTCCCTTGAAAGCACAAAAGATGAGTGAAAGATAATCAGAGAGTACCATTTTTATATGAGCGATGACAGGTCTCACTCTCATGAGTTTGTTCAACATTGTTTCCAGAACTATTTTGACTTTTTGCAAGAAAATGGTATCGCTATGGATAAGCATCTCATTTGGTCGGATAATTGCATCAGTCAATTTAATAATGCTAGAATGTTTTACTGGTTGTTTAGAATGCATGTGGAGAGAGGTGTACCTCATATTTAGATTTTTTTTGAGTTAGGGCATGGGAAAGGGGAGCATGACGGAACAGGTGCGTGTGTGAAGAGAGCTCTAGTTAAGGAGCAATTGAGGATTTCAAGTGTTGTACTTCTTGATGCTCGTTCTATTGTTGATTGGTGTACTTTAACATTGTCACAGGGGGGGACTCTTGATTCTACAGTGCGTAGATTCTTTTGGTTGGTTGAGGAGGGAACTATAGGAGATAGATTGGATTGTCAAATAGTGAAAGACTCTTCAAAAATGCATTCATTCTGAAGCTCCAATAGTAGTACATGGACCATTTGGACACGAGAGTTGGCTTGTTTTTGCCCCATGTGTTTTTAGTATGATTGAGATCATTGCGAGTCAAGTGAGTGGGTGGATACATGGGTTCCACAGTATCTGAGTCCTTTATATTTGACACTCTCTATAAGAAATGATGACATGGACACTTCAGTTGACTATGACCATCTTTCAGATCTTCTAAAGCTAGGAGATGTTTTTGCATTGGTTGCACCATAGGGGAATGATGAGAGGTCAGATTATTGGTTAGCACGCTATGTACGAGGTAAATAGTAGCTTGTACAATTGATGACAGATGGTGATGGGTTCACATATCCTACTAGTTCAATTGTTGTTGCGGGAACATGGCTACAAACATACATGATTAGAAAGAATGGAGTTCCCACATTTGAAGACTATGAGAAGCACAAAACTATTCTCATGTATTCACACCTTGTTATAGCAACAAATGTCAAGTTGTCAAAGCATCAAGGAAGACCAAAGACAAAAGAACTTTGGACTATTACTACTACTGATCATGAAGCACTATTGGAGACCCTGAAGCAAAGAGATGACCCTTTAGGAACACTTGACTAGGTAATAAGTTAACTTAGTGCATTGTTTTCTAAGTTCGTTAAGCTTAATTTCAATACATTAATTTGACCTTTCTTAGATTATATTTTGAGTCAATAAACTTGGTTTTGTATATGGATTGTAACTTGTACAGGAGCACCTATGAAGACGCCTATGGTCACCATGGATCCAATCAGAGATAGAAGGACAAAAGGATCCTTAATGGTTAATTGAGATCTTTTCAAGCCTATAATGGCAATTTGTAACAATCAATTTGATTTAAAAGTTAAATGTCCTAAAAATATTCATAAGGACTTATGACCAAAATCATGTATGGGTGGCTAATAGTGCCAAGAAGGGATCTTACATGTCATATACTTATGTCATTTGCATGGTTTGAATTCTTACATGTTTGATTGTTGTTTCTAATGCTTTAAGGATATTATTTTTTAGCATTTCAAAAAATCTATAAAAGTTAAACCTCAAACATAATAAGCTCCATAGTTCAAATTTCACAAGCTTAATCATGATTAATTTCATAGTTCAAATTTCAAACATACCACTAACAGTCAGTTGAAAGCAGCTCAGCAACGTATCTTTCAAACTGGCAGTGATCTTCTAGGGCTCATATCTTAGACTTCGTGAGAGGTATCAAAAAATCATTACATGCTACAAGATCATGTTTTTGAGGTCTACAATAACCTCTCTCAGTTTTGGGTGATTTGACTTTGTTTGCATTTGGCAAGGCAATCTCAGTCGATGCCAAAACTTGTAGTGAGGGTCAGTTGAAAGTGGCTCAGCAACATATCTTTCAAACCATCTGACCTGGCATCAAACCGTATGCTCCATCAGCTCCATTTGGCTAGGTAAATGCCAGTGACAACCCCATTCTACCCACAGAGTCACCGGAATGCTTGTGACCATGCTCAACCCAAGTGACCCCAAGGTGCACTAAACACAATTGGGCAGTGATCTTTCAGGGCTCGTATCTCAGACTTCATGAGAGGTATCAAAAAATTTTTAGGTTCTATGGGATCATGTTTTTGAGGTCTAAAATAACCTCTCTCAGTTTTTGGGGATTCGACTTCGTTTGCATTTGGCAAGGTGATCTCAGTCGATGCCAAAACTTGCAGTGAGGGTTAGTTGAAAGTGGCTCAGCAGTGTATCTTTCAAACCATCTGACCTGACATCAAACCGTCTACTCCATTGGATCCATTTGGCTAGGTAAACACCAGTGACAACTCCATTCTACCCATAGAGTCACTGGAATGCTCACGACCACACTCGACCCAAGTGACCCCAAGGTGCACTAGGCACGATTGGGGAGAGATCTTCCGGGGCTCATATCTTAGACTTCGTGAGAGGTATTGACAAACTATTAGGTGCTACAAGATCATGTTTTCAAGGTCTACAATAACCTCTCTTAGTTTTGGGTGATTTGACTTTGTTTGCATTTGGCAAGGCGATCTCAGTCGATGCCAAAACTTGCAGTGAGGGTCAGTTGAAAGTGGCTCAGCAGCGTATCTTTCAAACCATCTAACCTAGCATCAAACCATCTACTCCATCAGCTCTGGTTGGCTGGTTAAATGCCAGTCACAACCTCATTCTTCCCATAGAGTCATCAGAACGCTCGCGACCACGCTCGACCCGAGTGACCCCAAGGTGCACTAAGCACGATTGGGCAATGATCTTTTGGGGCTGGTGCAGGGCACCCTCCACTAGTAGGAATTTGAATTGCATTGTTATGTTTGTAATAAATAGGATGGATCTAAATAGATCATCCTAATTTTGGTTTGGAATCCCTAATGTGTGATTAAGGATCTTTTGGCAATGTTATAAGCCTAAGATACCTTAGGTCATGGGGTTCACCTAGTTAGTGATAATTTGCTAGGTTAGGCTTATGGAGTCTTAAAGGTTGATTTTAGATTTTTTTCACTTGAAAAATCATGTTGATAGGTTTTTATCTCAAAAAGAAATCATCAACTCTATCGAGTTCATAAAATGGCATATTTTGCAAAATTGCAAAAATGCAATAAAGGTTGTTGTTGCAACTTTCTAAAATTTCTCGAGAGATTGGAATTGGAAATCCAAGAGTCAAATGGGTTATCCAATCAATATAAATTCATTTTTAAGGTTATATATGCTCATCACTTTGAACCATAATGGTAAGAAGTTGATTTTTGTAAACTGATGC
Organism: Chamaecyparis obtusa; assembly: GCA_027943335.1. Lineage (NCBI taxonomy): Eukaryota > Viridiplantae > Streptophyta > Pinopsida > Cupressales > Cupressaceae > Chamaecyparis > Chamaecyparis obtusa. Next base: position 2,163,371 of record BSBK01001383.1, read on the forward strand.
GATAAAGGAGGAATACAAACCATTTTTGAGCCATTTCTCAGAGTTGTACATGCGTGTACAGACTTAAAGGGTCATGATTTGAATGTGGGAATATTTTATTACATGTTAGTGAAAATTTTCATTTATTTTAAGAAGTTTTAGTTTCATTTGTTAAAGTTATTTCAATTCTTTTCAAAACAGTCCAGGAAGCATGCTTTTCTAGGGCCCTAAACACTAATGGAGGCCTAACTTGCATTCTAGCTGTGGGTTTAACCTAATAATTTGGAAAATGAAAGTTAGTTCTATGTATCAATGGATTATAAAGGCTCATGTAGTGGCTCGAAGGGCAAGGCCTTCATGCATCAGGCCCTAGTCTGAATTTTTGAGAGGATTCAGTCTAGAAAGTAGAAGAAAGTTGTAAAGAAGTGCATAGAATAGATAAGTGAGTGAAGTAAAGGTGGTTTTGAGTCATTTTGGGTTGGAGAAGAATATCTAAATCACTACACCAGTTCCATGAACCCTATACCTCATACTTGCTTTGTAAACCAAGCTTAATTAAGCCAATTAGGTCTGTGTCCAAGGTGGGTGTTAGGTGGCACTAGAGTGGAGTTGGAAGGAAAGGCTTTGGGATATTAAATAACTTCCAAATGGGTGTTTTAAAATTCCCTAATTGTATCAAGGTACTCAATTGTGCAAAAGTTAGAGTAGAAAACCCTATTGAGAAGGCTACAAGGAAATTGGCATCCAGGTCTAGTTTGCCATGGTATAGTTTTGGTGGGAATAAAACAAGTGTTATTTTAGAGGCCTTAGGTCATATGAGGACCATCTAAATGCTTGGGAGTGGTCAGGAAGTCCATTGGTGAAGAGTTATATCAATAAGTTAGTTTTAGGCCTAGTGTCCCTAAAGCCAAAAAGACATTGAAGTTTGATTGAGTGTGTAACTTTGCAAATGGAGTTTATTGGGATAGAAATACATTTTTTTGGTTGTGTTATACCATCAAAAGAGTTTGGGATTACCCTTAAGCCTTTGTGGTTGGTTGGTGAGTTGTGGGAGGTAGTAGAAGGGCACTCCACTTTCTTGCTGTAACCTCTGCATTAGGGGCTCGTATATGTAAACTATTCAACAGAATGCCTGCAAGAAGAGCATGGCATATGGAATTACAGATAGGAGTAGTAGAACTAGTAAAAGGTATCCAAAAATGAAGTTTCCAAAGCTTTTTTAGGTTAGACTGGTCGATGACAATGAGAATTGGTTTTGCACATCGACAGTATTGGCATTCGAGAACATGATAATCTATAATGCAATTTCAATATTAAGACATTATCATTTCTTGAGAATGCCCCAAAACTGAATGTCAAGGAGGACTCAACATCTTCCCTGATGGACAGAACCTTGTTTCATGCTCGGTTGTTGGATTCATAAAGGTCTGGGACTATATCAGTGGGAAACTTAAGAGCGATTTTCAATACCAAGCTGATGATGCCTTCATGATGCATGATAATGTAGTTCTTTGTGTTGACATCAGTCATGATTCAGAGATGTTGGCTTCAGGTTTACAGGGTGGGAAAATTTTGGAGGATGTGCTCACAATTGAATCCCAATATACGTATGTATGATGGCTTCGAAAAAATGTTTCTTCGTGTCACTTGCATGAAGCGGTAGGTGTGTGGAGAGCCATAAATGACACACTCTAGTTATAGCACCAAGCATCCAATTAAAACATAGAGGCATTAAAACTTGTGTTGCAATAAGATCTAGATGGCACTATTCTGTAGGAATAGATCCATTTTGAAAGATGTAGAGCGCCAAGTAACATGGACTTTCATAACAAAATATTACTAAGGCACTCACAAAGGGAGACTTTAATGTATTTGAGAAAGAAGATGTGGATAGACATGTCCTCAAGAATTAGTTATTATAACAAGAAAGAAACTAACCAAAAGGGGAAAATAAATAAGGCTCGTAGAGGAGATTTTGGGGGTTTTGAATTCCGCTTGACCTGAGAGACTTTGTGCTAGGGGAGGGATAGATTAGGATTTTTATTGTAATGCAGGGAAAGAGGGATTTTATTTTCAGATAATGATTAATGTACAGGAACAACAGAATCTTTGTTGTTTTGCTATGTTCAAAGAAGGATATGTCAGCATATTAAAACTTTGATTTTAGATGCTCACTTTTTGATTGATATTCATCTTTGAATGATATTGGTTTCTTTTAAATGCGTATATGTTATGTCTGATCATTAGCACAATCATTTGTGGACTTTGTGCTATAGTTTTTCATGTATTTGGAAAGAACCATTTGTCTTTCTCTCTTAGTTTCTTTCTGTAATGCATTGTTTAGGCAAATGAAATTTGTAGTGTTTACTGTCCTTTTCTTTTCAGTAAATCAGTCCCTTCATGTCTATCTTGTGTTTATGAATAGATGTTTGTAAGCCTTTATTACTTTCAGGTTAAAAGCATTATCATTTATAGTTTAGTTGATTCATTGTAAATCCTACACGGGGAGCTGTACCTAGATAATTCAGAGGGCGCTTACACTTCTTAATAGCAAAGTGACCCAACTGTTGGTGTTGGTTGAGTCTTTTTGTTTAGGCTTTAAGGGTCATTTTGTAAGCATTTCTTTGGAAGACAAATCTATTCACCAACAAGAAGTTAAACCTCAAACATAATAAGCTCCATGAATAGGGTATTCCAGAGTAAAGAAAAACAAATGTAACTTCAACAAGATATAATTTAAATCATAATGATAATCATAGTCAAGATATAACTTCACCATTCAATTCCATAAACATGAATAATAAATATGTATATGCAAAAGATGATGCAAATATAACATATAAATGAACATGTTCTATATATGTATCAAATGTATCAAAAGTATGTCCATATACAAATATGGCACATGCCATTTCAAAATGTCTACAAAATTAATGTTTTAAGGTGTACAATGTGGCATATATGCCATCTCAAAATGTGTCAAGTGTCATCTCTAAATGACCACAAAACTAAAACTGCATCCTATGCTGTAGGGGGATCATCAAAATGTAGCCTCTTTGAAGAAGTGTTGGGCTCTGATTGATCCTGCATAAAAAATGAGTTCAAACCAAAGTTAGATTGCTTACTTTATATGATTTGTACATATATATATATATATATATATATATATATAATTCATAATTTTCAAACACTAATTTAATTAAAATTATAACTGAATACAAATATTTGTACCTAGTCTCTCGATCGCCTACCACAAGTAGGTGTCCTAGCATAAGTCCTGGGTAGTGAAGGGACCATGCCAGCAATACCAACTCTGACCTATAAATATATATTTGCAATAATGAGATTAGTAGAGTGGTGCAACATAGAGTAATAAATCTACAAAATAGGATGATAGCATAATATAATTACAAATTGATTGAACTAAAATTAAAACTTACATCTGGTGATCCCTCCTCTGGAATAGTGGGCTGGGTCAACAAGGAAATGAAGGATTCTTGTGGGCCCTCCCTCACAGTCAGAGTAACCTATGAGAGTAAAAATATTGTCAATTATATATCAATGTACTTCATCATAGCAAACCTGGTTACAAAATACAAATAACAATATGTAAAAGTCTACGTACAATCGGGCTATCACTCTGAATCGAGATGCTTGTAACCCTATGCTGTCGAACTGGTGTCAGGACATCATCGATAGCCACACCCTATACAATAAAGTGCAAGTAAAATATTTATTACTACACACAAGTGGCATACATATGCATGCATAATTAATCTTAAACAATTAACTACCTTTCCTTTGTTGACACCTGATGAAGGAACCCTCTCATGCCCCCCACTGACATCGGCTATAGCCTGCAAGAACACAATAAGATGACAATATATATTAGTAAATGTATGAATTTTATTGTTCTAATTGATAGAGATTAAAGCACGTACACCAAATGATATAAAAAAAAACTAATGGGTACATAATTTATAATATACCATATAGTCATCAAGGCCAAATGAAATGGCCGAAAGTGTGGACTCATCCACCTATCTCACCTCCTCCTATGTCATCGACTGAACATAAATGGAAAAAATATATATACATAAGTGCATGCAATCATTAAAACTAATCTAAATAAATAAATTATTTTTAAATTAAATAAGTCATGTGACAAATTTATTTATAATGTTTACTCTTACTGTATCAACAGGAGTCAATGGCTCTGCCTGCACCTCTTGAGCACTCTCATGAGATGTAGATGCTCCATGAAGTGTTACAGCCTCTACAACTGCATCTCTTGTATCCCCCTCATCAATATAATGAAACTGATATATATCAAAATTAGTAAGCGGTCTGAGGCACATATACCTGCACGTAATGCACATATGGGGCTCACATACATGTGAACTCCGACAAGCTGTCAATGTGCCAGCAGCATCCAAAGGAGGCAACACTAACCTGGTCTGAGGCAGCCTCTGCAATGATATCAGGATGTTGCACTGGAGTAGGGGGTGTGACATCAGTGGGGGGGACAAAGGTAGTGGCCTTTTGGTGCTGGGAAGATGGCCTAGTCTGAGGAGCTCCTCTTCCTACACCCATGTTGGGCCTCATACTCCAATAATCAACATGGTGACCAAGCACAAACTCAGCATACAATTTTTTAAGGAAATAAAATGGGACTTCCAAATTTCTATGGGATGGTTTATCAAAAACCATCCACCAGCGATCCCAAAAGTTTGTGCGTATTGCTTCATTTGTGCACCATTTTATTGATAATTTGGGCTTTTTGGGGTCAACTGGTATTCTGGTTTTAGGATCGACAAAAAGGGCGGCTATATCTTCCTTACTTATATTAAGGGCCGCAATCCCATCATGGTCAAGCTCGTCATCAAATTGGGCATGCATATCATCACGCCAATGAAGAGCGACATTATGTTGCTGTGTGAGTGTGTCAATGTTTCCAACAATTGTATTTAGTGTGGCAAGCATGGGACCTAATGTAGGTATATTTTTATACGTGTTTTGGAAACCCCATATTGTTTTCAAATTTTCTTGTATCAAATCTTGTAAAGATGAAGGGTTTTGAAGCAGGGGATTGTTTTGGTGATCGTTATTTGGTGCGGGAGGGTTATTTTCTTCATTGTTGTTAGCCATGCTTGATTAAATAAAAAAAAATCTAAATTTCACTCTAATTTCATATATTATTACAAATATAAATACAAAACCCTATTAAAAAAAAAATGCTACATTTAGCATGAAAATAAAATAAATTAATAAAAATCATATAAATAACTACTTACCGAATATGCTTGGAGTTGAATTTGTTGTTTCTAATATCAGGTATCTGAAAATATATCGGGTATATGAAAATCGCAGAAAGAACTTAAGAAAATCATGCAAGGAAACGAGGAAAAGGGCTCGCGGGTTTTGGATTTATGCCATAGTTATTGGGTACCTGATAAGGCCTGTGCTTTGGTGGCAGCTTTGCCCAGGTGTACTGACACCCAAGCCTACTAAAAAGTCAACAAGCACTTTCATGTGCTTTTGGACGAGTGAAAAGTGAATGTTTTTCACATCGCCACTTTTTGGCTCCTCATGATCTTGCACATACCCTACTCCTAAAGTTTTCTTCTAGGGCCTTGTTGTCAAGTCCAAATGCAAAAACAATCTCTTCAAGACTAAGATATGACAATCTATTATAAAATTTAACTTTTTGGAGAATCTAATTGGAATGCTCCTAGTGCAAACAAAATACACTATGATATTATTATATTTAATACTCACTTAAAAAGTGACTTAAGCCTATACTATCAATCTATCAACCATTCAAAGATCAAGGATCTACCACTTAATATGCAAGATCTTGGCTACAAGGAATTTATCATCATCATCGATGAAAGTAAAAGAACTAAAAATTCTACCATAACCATCAGAGGTTTAATGACTCAAATCTAAGTGAATGAAATCTAAGTTACCAAAGGCATAAAATTTAGGGTTTCAACCATAATAAGAAAAGTAGAGAATGATATATCTACTCTAATATTGATATCTAGTGAGAAAACTATCAAAGGGAATTCGCTAAAATGGCTCTAATGCATCCCAACCAAATGAATTCTTTGATTGCACAGAGATTTTAATCTGATAATGAAGACATATTTGTTCCCTTTCTTGGAAGGACATATCTTCTCCAAATGCTTTGACAACATCAAACACATACAAAAAGATGTAAAAAGGAAGCCAAACATAACCCAAACTACCCTTGAATGGAAGAAAACAATAAAAAACTATGAAGAACCAACCACATAGTTAGAGGCATGAGGAATGCCATTAACATTATTTCCCTTTATTATCTTTCACGTGGGTGAGCCTCTTATGATGCCAAGAGAAAAAAGGCTAATTGGCACCCTCTCTGATAAATTTTTTTATCTTTGAATGAAAACTTTTCAGTGTAACACCTTTACTATATTTTATTACTTTGATACTTTAGAAAATAACAAAATTACCATCATAATATGCTTACCAAAGAAATTTCCACATTAGTCAATTAATCTCACATGTGTATTACTCACTTTCATTATGAGAGTGAAGAGTGAAAATAACCTTTAAGTGAAAATAATTACTCTGAGTGAGATAAATACTCCTCAAATTCACTTTTCCCTTGCCCCCCATTTGTTCCCTATGAATAGGAAGAGAAATGTGGTCTTAGCAAAGCTAAATGTGGAAAGAACAGACGTAGAGAAGGGAATCTCTTCCCATGAATGACTAATAACAACCAACAACCTCATTGAATGCCAATATAAATTTCCAACAAGACAAACAAACATAATTTTTTTTTACATATAGATTCTTGGCAACAATCATAGATTAATGAATTTTAATGAGTTGGACACAATAAGGAAGAATCTATGTTGGAGTTTCAAACATAAAAGATATCCATTTAATTCATTACAGATTGTAGCAACATTAACACTAAGTATCAATGTAAAAATTATCAACCAAAACACAATTGTATCAGCGTTTGTGAACTATGATCAAATTTGAATTCTTCAAAGTGATAGAAAATAACTACAATCCACAAAATGTTATTGCAATCCACTCCACTCTCTCCTCCTCAATCATAAGAAAGAAACCTTTTTCTCTTTCACATTGAACCATGAAGGTGTCGTATACCCTCATGAAAGCACCTCGACTCAATTTAGGGATAGATTTGAGAGAGGTATACGTTCTAATAAAAATATTATCATCATCAAATTTATCCATTTTGTGATGGTGAACATTTCCAAGGCCATCTTTTATTTTCTTGATTGTTTCACAAATGACATCCAAGGAAGTTTCCATACTTTCCTTCCTCCTCTTTCTCATCCTTGGTTATGATGATGTAGGAGTTCATCTACCACTTGTAGTGGATTGATTGGAATGATTAAGGTCTTTGTCCAAATTAGCAACACTGCCAAGAGGTATACCGAAACCAATATCCTCTTCATCATGCACATCAAATGCCTCTTCCATAGGGTTCCCTTCTTTAGTCTTATGTGTCATCATAGTTGCATTACCTTCAACAATGTCATTAACCACAATTACACCCAATTCATTAAAGTATTGGAAGGGTTTCCTCTTATACACTTTGGAATTTTTGAATTCTCTTCTTTGCATGTTGGCATAAATAAATGGATTAGGTTCTTTGTCTTTCATTATTAACTTTATAAGAAGGCAATATTATTTCAATCAAAATAGTAGAAAGACCACCCTACCTTCAGAAGCTCATCCCACACACTATCCTCATCCTCCATGCATTGAGTTGCCTCATTTCAAGCGAAGCCACTTGTATTTTTCAACTCTTTCATCGCTTTATATGCAAGCTTCCATGTTTTCAACTTGTTTTTGAAATTGTCCTTTGTTATATTGAGGTGTATATCCACCTTGAACTACCTCTCAATGGAGGTCCACACTTATTTTTTGAATCCTCCATCACCTTTTCTTCCAAGCTATACTTGCATGTTGAGAAAGTATAGAAACTTGTGTTCCATCTCTTTTGTCCATATTAACTTCTTTGAGGAAGAAGATATCTAGCTCATGTTACCAGTTTCTTCCATGCTCATCATTAGTTTTGTGTATGCCATGGTCTAGATCAGTTGTTCACAATGTACAAAATCTTGTTAATGTTATAAACATATTGTTGTTAATCATATAAAAATATCACATGGAACATATTTATGGATATATCATTATATCATTATATCTTCATACATCGGTATAATATAGCAAATAAAAAACCATGTCCAATACTTTCAGATATGAACAAACTAAAAAGGAAACCATCATGTAAATCAAAGTATCTACATACATCAGTTTACTCAAATAAAATACATTGACCCATAAAAGTACAACTATTCTTGGGATCTGTAGTCTTTCCACATTCTACTTTCTATATCATCTCAAAATTGTGCTCACTCATCTCTATCATGTTGAGACAACCCATATGTTTCAAGTATTGGTACATCTATCCCATCAATATCATTTTCCTCTTCAGTACCAATTTTTGATGGAATGTCGTCCTCTATTGTAATGAAGTTGTGTAGTATGCAACATGCTAATATAATATGGGCTTGTGTCATGATAGAATAAGACATGGCATGCCTCAGGATTGGAAAACATTGCCTGAGAATACCAAATGTATGCTTTATTGCATTTCTAAGTGAGGAGTGTAAGTGGTTGAATAACTCTTGTTGAGAGTTTATTGGATTTTCTCTTGAAATCTCCTTCAGATGGTAGCGTGTACACCGATAAGGAGTGAGAAATCTAGGTGCATTGGGATATCCAACATCCACTAGAAAATATTTTCCTACATAAATAAAGTAGATTCTTAAAACTTGAAACATTGATTGTATCCTTGAGTATATTAAAATATTATTTGGCTTACTGGGGGGAACAACAAGTGGATCTTCTCTTGACAGAGCTGAAGCTAGAACATGACTATCTGTAGTAGACCCTTCCCAACTAGAAAGGCAGTACTGAAACTTATAATAAAAGGAACACACACCCATAAAATTTTGTGACAAGTTACCTTTTCTATCATGATATTTACCCTACATGTCGACATCGACGGTGACTGGTATATGGGTTCCATCGATAGCTCCAACACAATCCTATATGATATGATAAAATCATCAATTTTATAGTCAACCAATAATATGATAAGGATAAAAATCTATACAAGAAATTTGTAACAACATAAGAATTACCTTGAAGAATGGATTGAAATAGTCCTTCCCACTAATTTCAGGAGGAGTGTTTGGACCAAGTGGTATAAATTAATCCTTGTGGAGTGATAAGATAGCCCTCAACACCTTGTGGAAGTATCGGCTGACTGTCTCTCTTGAGTGCCCAAAGTTGTGGACAATCTTGTGGTTCCTCAGATTGTGCCCAACGGTGTAGAGGAACATCACAAGCTGTTCTTCTAACTTCAAGTTTATCATATTTATCAAGCTTCCTTTCAGCCTTAGGATACTAGCTCGATGAAATAAGGCTCCCCTTCTCATGCGAATTTGATCACAACAATCCACATCATTGGAATGAATAACCATTTTATAAAAATAATTTCCTTTTCTTATTAGTTTACCCATTTGTATACTACCTTCTAGAGTGAACACTACTTTGGCTATGAAAAGAAAAGAAAGAAGAGATATGAGAAAATGAGTGTATGTGGTCTCTATAGCTATGCATCCTAGAATGTCAATATTCTCAATAGGATCCACCAATGGCCTAAAATGTGGACAAACACAATGATTTTAGTGAGGAGATATCCACTATCAAGGAAACTAATAGAGCGTACATTAGTTATTGAAACCATATATGTATGTATCTCATGAATTTGTTAGCCTCATTGCATTAAGAAGTCAATCAGTTTACAAACACCTAGAACATATGTTAATTCTTAGACTGTGAACTTCGTGAAACTTGTGACAATTGGAAAACTCATCACAAAGAACATTGGGCCTATAAGACCTTATGATATGGGTAGCATTGATATTCTTGCATTCACTCCAAAATATTTACCAAGACATTTTATGAAGTATCAGTTTTGTGCCACTGTATAACTAATTGAAAAAGTACCCTTACGATTGAAAACTAATATACATACACACTTCCAAATCATTAGAAGGCAGCAAAAACAAGTAAGATAGAATTGAATGATATTATATTGCAATAACTTTTGAACTTTGTATTTTGTACATCATAATCTAATTACCAAAGTCTAAATGATGATGCCCAATACATTGAGTGACTCACAGTTTCAAAACCTTACATGGCTGTTATGAAATTCCATCATTGATGGCATGAATGAATAAAATCATGAAGTAATGATTTGTTCTTGAAAAGAGAAAGGTTCTTATTCTAATGATGGTCATGATAGAACAAGAGAGAAGACAAATTTGTGGAAGTTTTACTCAAATTCCATTACCCATGATACACAGATGTCTCAATTAACAAAAATATACAACTGAGAAATAAAAGTATGAGTATTTTAGTTTAAAAGTGACTTTCTTCCATCCTAGAAAGCCAAATTTTCTTATGCTAGAGGAGTGGAGCCACTGCCAAGCTAGAAAACTATACTACACATATATGAATCAACATCACATTGAAGAGGATAAAGTTAAATGGAATTGTTTAGAACTAAGATATTTGTTTAAATTCAGTACACTAAAAATAGGTTAGAGCTAATTTATAGTTAAAAAAAAATAAATTGACTTCTAACCTAACTCTAAATATTTTACCAATGCATAAACCCTAGTCTACTTTGAACTTTTCATGCTACAAATGTAGACTATGTTTGTTTTCAATAGCTTCTCATTCATGTTACAAAGGTTTAATCAACAATGCATGATAAGAAAATAATGAAGAAATAAGAATGGATTGCGATTAGTTGTGCTTCTAGCATCACTAATATGGTTATTTGGGTTTTTACTTGTAATTGTTTTCTCCTTCATGTTCAAATGTTGCAAGATAGGAAAATATTGAAAAAATATGAAAGGTTGATTCTTATCCTAATTCTCATTTTGAAAAGCTCACCATTTTGTCATCTCTTCCACCAAAACCTTTTACACAAACAAGACATATAGATATGTTATTCCTATCAATTGAAGGTTTCATTATCCCTCAATGTTGATTAACATTCTTGAAGCACATTGTCAAAATATTTTTTCTTTGTGAAATGGTAATTACTTTCAAGTACTTTGCATCTGAATAGACACGTTAGTATAGACTAGCACTCCCAGAATCATATAACTTAACGAGAATGGATCCGGCTCAAATTTACAAATATTTGACGATGCATATTTGTATGCATATAATGTTGTCCTTGTTGATCCATTCAATTTTAAAGTGGTATCAAAGTCATTTTTAGGAATTTTATAGTAAAGTGTGGCTCAAATATAGATGTGACAAAACAAGTCATTTTGAAAATGTAAAAGAACAATAGTTTAGTTGTAAAGAAACTCTAAAGTCTACAACAATAAAAGATCATAGGTTCAAATTCTAATTGGTCCCTAAAAATTTAAATCATAGGTTTGTTAGAATAACTGAGAGGGGGGTGAATCAGTTATCTAGTGTCCCAAATCAAAATGTATAATCCAAAACAATTCTACTACTTTTGCTACTCAGTAAACATAAAATACTTTCACTGTTAGTGTCTTTACTGATTGTCAGTCTAAACTTTATAACAGTTACCGATCAAATCTAACATGTAATATGCAAAGTATGATAACAAACAAATATCACAATCAACACATAACACAAGAGATTTAACATGGAAACCCTGTGAAGGGAAAAACCACCTAGGACTGGCAACCCAAAATTGTTCACTCTTCTAAAGTGAGGTTGGTGAAGACCCAACCCTGTTAAAGGTTACAAACACACTATGAGGTGTGACCTTGTTAGAGGATTTTAGACCAGAAGTTATCATCCTGTTGGAAACTACAATTAAAGCAATTGTTGTATTGTCATTGATGTCAAACCTTAACTGGTAAGACTATTGCTACTTAGGAAAGTACTATATCTATTCTGAGAAAGGAAAGAAAGGATGGTACCAATAGCACCTAGGGAAAGGTTGAGTTATCTTGATACTGCAAAGTGTACTTGACTATGTTGTACAATGATGGGACAATATATTGTTTATCTTAGTAAGATTGAAGACTAAACTAGTATGCTTAACCGAGCAAAAATGAAGAAATCATGTTTAAGTCAAGCTATGTTAGTGTCAACTGAGTTAGTGTATGCTGAGAAAAAATCTAGTGTCGACCGAGTATCAGTTAATTGCCAGGGAAGACAGTATATGCCGAGGAAACAATTTTAGTAGTGACCAAGCATTTTACATGAAGACCGAGTGGATGATCACAGTATTGACCGAGCATCAACTTTTTTATATTTGAAGAGAATTCAGATTTGGAGCTGACATTGTTGAATTCTTGGATTATGTAAAACATGTTGACTTTATTTATTGATTGTATGGAAGAATTTAATGCTTTGTAAAATGTTTTATTGTAAATCTTTATGAGATTTGAGATGATTCTAGAAGAGGAGATGAATAAAATGAAGTGGGTAGATTCAATGAATCTGACCTAGCCCTAAGATCTATGAAGGAGATTAAGTGGAAAAAGATAAGTTAACCTAACAGAGAAAAGTATTAAGGGAACCTAAACATTAGGTATGAGAATGCATGGGTGAAGTAGATGCTGGAAGAACAGTAAGTTTTATTGATTGTATAAGCGAAAAGGCTGAAGGAGAAGTGTGGTGATTGCTTGAAGAAAAGTTTCAAGCAGATCAGAGATGGAGATGGAAAAGTTTCAAAGTTAGTAAACTAGCATTTGTGTATGGAATTGGATATGATATTTGCAAAGTGAGTTGTATGTTTTTCAGATCAATACTGTTGCTACTTTCTAACCATTGTAACAGTCAAAATCCTTTTAATAGAGGTTGACCTAACAGTCATATGTTAAATCCTTTGAACAAGGTTGCATTCTAATGGAGTGTATGTAAGTCCTCTAACAAGGCTCACTTTTAATAGGGTGATTGAAATCCTTTAATCGGATCACACCTGACAGTGTGTATTGTAACCTTTGACAGGGTTGGCTTTTAACTGAGCTCACTTAAGAAGAGTGAAAATAATAGTAACATGTTACAAAGTGGCTTTTCCCATATTGGGTTTCCACTATAAATCCTGGTGTCAATACTTGTGTGAATGTTTTGGTTTGAACATTTCTATGTTTTACAAGTTAGTTACAGTTGGGTAGTGGACTGCGGTGTTATATGTTTCTATTATTGAATCAGTGATGACCGAGTTTGTTTTGGTTTCTTGATTTGATTTAAGGAAAAAAATTTTGAAGTTATTTTATACATTAGGACCTGAGAACAACTAATTCACCCCCCCCCCTTTGTTGTTCTAAATCATATTAACATGTCCAACCAGCAGTCACTCTAGGGTTGACAGGATAACAATGTTCACTCTATGAATGAAACATCAAAAGACTTTCATAGTCCACTCGGTTAAGAGATTTGACTGTGTACAATGGTTAAATATGTAATAGTAGATGATCTTCCTTGAAACAACTTCAATTGAAGTTTATAGATCAATGTTCAGCTCATTCAAATCTTTCTGATCAATATAACACTTCAGACTCAATACTATATCAACTTACTGTCCATCGGTAATTACTCTATGTAGCTCAGTAATTGTTCTGCAGCTCGGTTCTTATTAACTAGTATGATTAGAATGCATGAAAGCTTGTTCACGCAATAATTCTACAGTATCTTCTTCTTCCAGTGATGTTTCAACAATGAAACCAATGTCTCTTATATAGATGAGTAAATCATTTTCTTTTGCTCCATCAGATTTTGTCGCTTAATCATATTCTTAGATTTTTCCGCTTTAAGCTCTTTCGGTTGATGTGTCAGTAACACATTTCAATATGATCCATTAGATCCTTTTGATTTATGTTAGTCATCGATCTTCATAACAAACCTTATTTGTTACCTTGATTTCATACACTTTATAGCTCATCACTTTATTGGCTAAACTGATCATTTAATTCCTTTCTATTTTGCTCGGTTAACAAAGAAATGTGTCGGTGAACACAAGCTCGGTTAACACTACACTCGGTATACACTACATTCTGTCGATGTATACTAAAATGCTTTATTTACTGACAACAATGCTTTGTGTCTTTTAGCTCTATCCTTCATCATAGATGAATGCAACATAATAAATTCAATTTCATCAGGTCATAGACTCATCAACAAGTTACTCAGTGTATTCCTTATCCTCATCTAGTGTATACATCTTCCTCATGTAGATATTTTTGTTCTTCATCTCTTTCTCCTTTATTCAGATGTGTCAGTATAGTAACTTACAAGATAAGTATTGTCAAGCTAGTTGACATCAATGAAAACATAATACTAATTTAATCATCTTGCATATCTAATCAGAAACTCTTTAGTAATCTTGAATTACAGATTCTCCATTCAGCTTCTAAATCAGTTATAGTTCATCAATCTCTCCTTTTGGCATTGATGGCAACTCAAGTAATATGAAATGTACCATACACATACCAAACATGTATTCTACAACTCTGTAATCAAATGTTGTGCAATCTCTCCTTGGCTTAATATGTTTAATCACTACGTTACTAAACAACATTATAAAAAATCAGCTTTGTCATTCTGTAGATATAATCTTTCCAGCTCTCAGGTTCTTGTTCCTATTTTTCCTTTCAGATTGTCTCTCCCTTAGATAGTTCTCATCAGTGCATATCTCTCCTTTTCCTTTTCATATTATTTATCTCTCCCTTTGACAACAATGCCAAAGAAACAAATAAATAATCAACTTTGTAGTAGCTAAGTAACTCTCTGTTGTCCATTACAATCTTTGTATCTTTGTATACTGATATCCCAATCTGTTTCAGTTCTTCAAACTTAATCACAACCTTGAACAATATCCAAAGTGTGAACTATGTTGCATCAATATGTGTGATCATCTGATAAGATTAGGCTGATGCAACATCTAGATCACATTAGTGACTGATAAACAGGGGATGGACCCCAAGTCTAGTCCTCAAATATTCAAATGTGTCCTTCGGTAGAGGCTTTGTAAAAATATCTACAAGTTGTTCTTTGGATGTAACAAATTCTAACTTCACTTGCTTCTCTTGCACTTGTTCTCTTAAGTAGTGATACTTAATTGATATATGCTTTGTCTTAGAGTGCATCACTAGATTCTTTGAAATATTAATAGCACTTGTGTTGTCACAGTATATAATCACCGAGTCAGTGATTACCTCATTCATTCCTTCTAACACTTGCCTGATATATGCAATGTTTGAGCAATTAGTAGCAACAACAACATACTCTGCTTCAGCTGTAGCATTCTAACTCCTTCCAATCTAGCAACAGGTGCAAATGTCTCACCATAGTCAATGCCTTCTTCCTATGCATATCCCTTGCCAATCTCATGTTATTTCTTGTCACTACACCATTTTCATTCAACTTGTTTCTGAATATCCATTTAGTATTGATAACATTATTATCTTTAGGTCGGGGTACTAAGGACCAAGTTTTGTTTTTCTCTATTTTTTTTATCTCCTCCTTCATTGCATTAACCCATTCTTCATTCTCTAATGCAACTTTCATAGTCTTTGGTTAAAATTCACAAACTAAACATGTACCTTGTCTTGTTTTGCTTCTTGTCTACATTCTAGCTTGTCTGTTTCCAATAATTTGTGTCTTAGGATGATGTATTCTAACAAAACTAGCCAGTACTTAGTTTCTTCTTTCTTGTTCATCTTGTTCAAGTTCATATGCATGCTTGGTAGCACCATCTTGTTTGTTAGTTTCCCTTTCCTATTCCTCGGGGTTATTTTCATGTTGACCAATTATCACAGGTTGCGACTTCGATAGATAATCAAGAAGTTCAATGTAATTGAATCTACCATAGTCTTTCAGTTCCTTTCTTTCTTCTATATGCATGTCATCAAACTTATCAACACAGACATTAGTGCTTTCAATCATCTTATTTGTAACCTTATTCAGACATTTGTATGCTTTACTCTTAGTAGAATATCCTAAGAATATTCCTTCATCACCTTTAGAATCAAATTTCCCATTTCTCTCATCTTTCAGAATAAAACATTTGCTTCCAAAAATCTTGAAATAACTTATAGTAGGTTTGTGTCCAAACCATAGCTCATAAGGTGTCCGGTTGGTGTCCTTCTTTAGTTGTACTTGGTTAAGCACATATATAGTTGTACTAATAGCTTCTCTCCAATATGTCTAAGCAACATTCTTTTGTATCATTAGTGTTCTAGCACAATCAATGATTGACCTATTTCTTCTTTCAACAATCCCATTTTGCTGAGGTGTTCTCGGTGCAAAGACCTGTCTCTTAATACCATTCTCATTACAAAAATTAGTAAATTCATTAGAGATAAATTCACCTCCTCTATCAGATCTTAAGCATTTTATTTATTTTCCAGTCTCTTTTTCTACTTTTTCCTTATACCACTTAAACATCTTAAATGCTTCAGATTTCTCTTTCAAGAACATAATAGTCATTAGTCTAGTATAGTCATCAACAAAAAGAATAAAGTATCTATCACCATAATAGCTCTGAGTTCTCATAGGACCACATAGGTTGGTATGAACCAACTCAAGTATCTTCTTTGTTGAGTATTCTTTTCTCTTAAAACTAGACTTAGTCATCTTACCTTTCTAACATTCATGGCACATAGCATGATCCGGTTTTGACAAGTTAGGCAACCCTCTAACTCTTTTCTTTTTACTAATCTTGATCATGTTATCAAAATTCACATGACATAACCTCTTATGCCACAACCATGCATCTTCATCCTTCATTAATAAACAAGAAGACTGATCAATATCAAGATAAAATAGATTACCTCTGGATTGTGTACCGGTTCTGACAAGTCTTCCTCCATTATCATAGATTCTTACCTTTCTTCTCTCAAAAGAAAGTCGGTGGCCTGAGTTATTCAGTTGTGCCACACTTAACAAATTATAGTTCAGTCCATCTACCCAATATGCATTTTCACATTTTATTCTATCATTAATCATCAGTGAACATTTACCTCTCACCATACAAGTTGCATCATTTACCATTCTAACATATCCTCCATCATATTCATCAAGTATATCAAATTTCTCTATATCACTAGTCATATGATGTGTACAGCCACTGTCTATGATCCATTTATCATTTCTGCTTACTTTAGAGATTAGTGTTGTTTCTTCATGTTTTTCTTCTTCCTCTAAATCATCTTTCATAGCAACAAATACTACTTCTACATCATCATCAGTGTCAAATTCAGATTCAAATTCTTGGGCTATGTAACATACCTTTTTCCCTTTGTCATAGCTATCTTAATTATTTTTGTTGCTGTGTCGGTAGCCTCTATTGACTCTTCTCCCATAGCTTCCTTCAGATCGGTCTTTGGATCTATCATCATCTTTCTTATTTGAACATCTAGCAGCGATGTGGCCAACTTCTTTACAATTAAAACATGCCAAGGTTAACTTGCCTCTATGCCTTCCCTTACCTTTGGGCAATCTTCTAGCCATAAGAGCTTCAAGCTCATCAAGTTCATCATCGGTATTACTATCACTATTATTATTCTTATCATTCCTGCTACTAGAATTACCAATCTTCAAAGAAGACATGAAAGTGGATTCAATAGAAGGTACAACACTATTGTCAAAATTATTCAATTCAAAGGTTGTAAGCTTACCGATCAGTGTCAAGAGTAAGGTTGGATGTAGCCCTTGTTTCATGAATTGTAGAGATCATGATCGCATAAACTGGTAGTAAAGTTTTGAGAATCTTGCTTATCACTATTTCATCGTCAATAACTCCACTGGATGCTCTAATAGCATGTACTACCTCTTTTAGTCTATTTGTGTATTGCACAATGTTCTCACCTTCTTTCATCTTCATATCATCAAATCAACCTCTTAGGATTTCTACTCTAGCTCTCTTAACATTCGCATCTCCACTATATATTAGAGTCAGTTTATCCCACATGGTCTTAGTTGTATCACAGTCCTTGATGTCTTCAAATTCGCCATCGGTACAGGTAGTAGCAAGTTCCATCATAGTAATATTTTGTTCATGCCTATCCTTTAGTTGATCAAGTATCAGGGGACCTGGTGTCAGTTCAATGTAGCCATTCTCCATTAGTTCTAGTGCAGAATTCCCAATTCCAGATATGTGCAACTTCATCCAACTTTTCCATACTATGAAATTATCTTTGTTCAGCTTTGGCACTTCCCTCTTATACATCTTGAGACCTTTTTTCTAAAGTCCTTAAAACTCTATTCTAAGCAACCACAGCTCTGATACCAATTGTTATAATAACTGAGAGGGGGGTGAATTAGTTATCCAATGTCCCAAATCAAAATGTATAATCTAAAACAATTCTACTACTTTTGCTACTCGGTAAACATAAAATACTTTCATTGTCAGTGTCTTTACCGATTGTCAGTCTAAACTTTATAATAGTTACTAATCAAATCTAACATGTAATATGCCAAGTATGATAGCAAAACAATATCACAATCACACATAACACAAGAGATCTAATGTGGAAACCTTGTGAAGGGAAAAACCACCTGGGACCGACAACCCAAAATTGTTCACTCTTCTGAAGTGAGGTCAATGAAGACCCAACCCTGTTAAATTTTTAAACACACTGTGAGGTGGGATTTTAGACTAGAAGTTATCATCCAACCAACAATCATTCTAGGGTTGACAGGATAACAATGTTCACTCTATGAATGAAACATCAAAAGACTTTCATAGTCCACTCGGTTAAGAGATTTGACTATGTACAATGGTTAAATATGTAACAGTAGATGATTTTCCTTGAAACAACTTCAATTGCAATTTATAGATCAATGTTCAGCTCATTCAAATCTTTCTGATCAATATACCACTTCAGATTCAATACTATATCAACTTACTGTCCATCGGTAATTACTCTCTATAGCTCGGTAATTGTTTTACAACTTGGTTCTTATTAACTAGTATGATTAGAATGCATGAAAGCTTGCTCACATGATAATTCTGTAGTATCTTCTTCTTCCAGTGATGTTTCAACAATGAAACCAATGTCTCTTATATAGACGAGTAAATCATTTTCTTTTCCTCCATCAAATTTTTTCGCTTAATCATATTCATAGATTTTTCCGCTTTAAGCTCTTTCGGCTGATGTGTTAGTAACATGTTTCAATCTACTCCATTAGATCCTTTTGATTTATGTTAGTCATCAATCTTCATAACAAACCTTATCTATTACCTCGATTTCATACACTTTACAGCTCATGACTTTATTGGCTAAACTGATCATTTAATTCCTTTTTGTTTTGCTCAGTTAACAAAGAAATGCATCGGTGAACACAAGCTCGATTAACACTACACTCAGTATATACTACATTCCATCGGTGTATACTAAAATGCTTTATTTACTAACAACATTGGTTTGTGTCTTTCAGGTCTATCCTTCATCATAGATGAATGCAACATAATAAAGTCAATTTCATCAAGTCATAGACTCATCAACAAGTTACTCAATGTATTCCTTATCCTCATTTGATGTATACATCTTCCTCATGTAGATATTTCTATTCTTCATCTCTTTCTCCTTTCTTCAGATGTGTCGATATAGTAACTTACAAGATAAGTATTGTCAAGCTAGTTAACATCAATGACAACATAATACTAATTTAATCATCTTGCATATCTAATCAACAACTCCTTAGTAATCTTGAATTAAAGATTCTCCATTCAGGTTCTAAATCAGTTGTAGTTCATCAAGGTTGTAAGGATGTATAAATGAATAAAAAATTTGATCATGGAGCTTTGAGAAATAGACAAGATTCAAGGAACCTTTCCCAACATGGAAACCATGAATTAGCACACACAGAACCTTTCCAACTATGAAAACCATGTATCAGTACACTTGGAACCTTCTCAACCATGGAAACCATGAATTAGTACACTGGGAATTTTCTCCCTCTCAATTCCATGGGTTAAGACTTTGTTGTGGTTAAGTACATATCAATAGTTCCTTTCTAACTAGAAATTTATCTTTGACTATTTATGTCTTTATGTTTCATTCCCTATCTCAATCAAAATCGCATTGATGCAGAGACCAAGGGGTTTGAAAGATATGAGAAGAGAACATAGTGAATTTGAATAATCAAATAGTTCTATCTCAGTTGTACTTGTAAATATCTATTAATTTGTTGCCTTTGTAATTCATAGCATTCAATCACATTAATAAGTTTGTTAGCATTTGTGTTTTTCTATTTAATAAGTACTTAGTGAAATAGAAGATACTCACTTATGACACACCCGACAAAGATCACTCTCAATCTAATTTGAGGAGCCATTTATTCAATGTCATCAACCTACTCACATTACCATCTATCTACCAATAACATGCAAATTAAAGAAGACATGACTAAGGTTACAAGAGTAGCCAAGGCTACCAATAACGATGTAGACAGAGTGACCAGTGTATCACAGATTTCAAGATATATTGATAGCTCAACTAATATACTCTATCATTGAGCCATGTCCTATATAGTTTGAGCTAAACATTTAGCAAGAGAAGTCTAGGGATAAATTTAGATGCCTCACTTTCATCCTACACTCTAGTTAAACTCTTAATACAATCAATTTCCTAATTTTCATAATATTAGAGCGTTGAACAAGAGTTCCTATTTTCAAAATTGTATATGTAATTAATGGTGACTGAAGGCAAGGGCTAAGACTTGAATTTTTTTTTATACAATTGGGTCTACAATTATTGTTGCATCTTACCTAATGCTGAATGTATGGGAAAGGGAAGAACTAGAGGTAGTGAATGAACATTGACCCTTCTTGTGCTCTCCCATCTCAAAATGCTATTGGCAACCATCCTAATCCAATCACTATCAAAAAAATCAGTATGTCAAAATCCTTATGGTAGATCAAATCCACGATGCATAGATCAAATGGAATGTAGTCCACAAAATTCAAAATTTGTGTGGAATGAATGTGGTGTACGTATTTTGATGCCTTGTAATAATATAAATAGTACAAATGGTTCTATTCGTTAATGATGTATTTTTCTTGGTGCTTCTGTATTTAAAATAGTACAAAATTATGAAGAAAGTGTGAAATGGTAGAAATATTTATGAATCCCTACGCAACAGAACAGGTTTTGAAAATAATTTTAAATGAAATAAAAAATAAACTCAAAATGTTACAGGAACATTAATGTCACAATACACAGCTTAGAAGAAAACATTTGCAGTACCACAATAGATTTAGAATGGAACAATCCAAGAAATGTCAGGAGCAGATAAATCATAGCTTAAAAAAAAATCAAAACACCAATTTAATCACATACCTCAACAACCAGAGCAATCCATAAATGAAAGAGAAAGCATAAGTTGAAACCCCAAACAAAATTCAATCCAAGCTGTAAAACTAGATCAACAAATTAATCCATTTTCCAAACTTCTTCCATTCCCAAAAAGAGATTATCAGAAATCTTGGTGTGGACGCAAGTCTTTTCCATGGCTTTTTGCCTCCTTCGCAAACCACTTTCACAAACCAAGAAAAATCCGGACCTGATGACCAATTAAAGGGTGGTCATAAAAACCCAAACCCAGAAGATGATTTAAAATTCCACCTATTGGGTGAGAAGATAGTGCCACCAATTTTGGTGCCTAAACTAGATTTTGATCTCTGAAACCCGAATTGCAGTTTAGCAAACCAAACGGTAGATTTGGAAAAAAAAAGTGGAAGTTTCGCACCTAATTCCGCCCCAATTCCACTAACAAAATGGAGCCCAAAGGAAGGAGAATAGATCTAGAAGCAAGTATGAAAAAGATGGAAGGACAGTCAAATTGATTTTGAAAGTATTAAAGAGGTAGGTGTAGACCACGAAGAAAATATTATTGCACAACCGGAAAGGCTATAATAGAGCACCAAAAAGATAAGTGCCCTACAACTTATTATAAGGGGTAACAGATGGGGAAATACATTTAGTAAATGTACTAAGTAGAAGCACAACCTTATACATAGGGATAGGGGCTTTTGATAATTGAATGCTCAAGCTTCACTATAGACTTACTTACTTATGAGTGAGAGAATGAGTACCAAGGAAGAATCAAGCTCAAATGAGACTAGGTATACTTGACGAAATGACTTATTTTATGGGTGGAACCTACCAAACCAATTGGGGCCCTCCATAGATGGTTCCTCCCCATGGGTGGGACAATTGATAGAAAGGCATTGTTTCCAGCTTACTCAATGAATTGATGTTTATGATTTCATTGCAATTCTTGCCTTGTTCAAGAAGATCTATCATATATGCTCACTTTGTGGAGATTTGGGGGACTAGTTGGGGGTGTCCCCCCATTAGGAAGAAACATAGTATGACTTCTAACTCCATCATTACATCACACCATGAAATATCCTGAGTAAGTGAAAGCCCTTTCCAATTCTGCAATTCATTCTGATCTACGTATATCAATGAAATACCGATTGATGTATTCCACATATCCATATGAGTTGGTTGGGTAGCAAGTGGTGGGATGGATTTCATGACCGACCCACTAATTATATCATATTATCTTCTATTTCAAGTGAGCGATCATTGTTTGCATCAAATTTAAGGTTTTCTATTCCCTAAGTGGTTGGGCTTATGGGGGGACATCCTTTCCTTTATGTGCTTCCATAGTCTTCTCTGATCTGAAGGAAGATGGATGGACAGAAATAGATGATTGGTGGCCAACCCAAAACACGCTACAAACCACCCACTTTTTTTTAGCTTCAGCCATAGTAAGCCTACTCTAGTAAGAAGGAAGAAGAGGGTATTTCATAGTAAGCCTACTATAGTAAGAAGGCAAAAGAGGGTAATTGAATTGTAGTTTTTTTCTTTGTGTTGGGATTTCCCCCATTCCCTTCCAGGATCCCTACTTTTTCTAGGAGAGGGAATTTCCCAATAGAGTGATTTTGGCTAGAAGAAATGAGAGATCACCCACTCCAAAAAGGGAATAAGATGGGAAAATAAAATAAAATAAAACTTATATTAGATAAGAGAGGGGAACATAGACCAATCAAACAATGTGCTTGATCTAAGCCTTCCTTTCTGTGAGACCCTTCTTCATAAATCCCTTCCACTAGGCTATAGAAGAGCTAGAATGGGAGGGAACTTGACCTTTCACTTCTATCAATAAACTCACCAAACCAAAATGGGAGGAGATTCTTGAAGGGCCAGTAAATGAGGTTTTTTTTCCACTATTTTTGTTCCCCTCCTCATCACGAGGACCATAAGAACCATATAACTATATTTATTTGCCCCCCCCACCCAAGGTGGGAAACTATAGTTCTATCCCCACACATGCGGCCTCTACTATTCTATGGCATAGGTTACAACAATAATATAGCTCTACACCAGATGAGAATTCATATGAGCAAGCCCCTAACCTATTCTAAGTTGGGAGCTATAATTCCACAAGTGGATTCTAGAACTATAGCCTACCACCCACTCGATAATAGAAAGGGAGGGCCTGTTTGGTCAAATACACTCCTAAGCATGTTATATATATAATCTACAACTATCTTTCCAAATTATTAGCCTATTATTTATTTAGGTTCCCCAAGAACTATAGTTGGCCCCCTCCCTATTCCATAGTATAGTTCTAGAGAAATTGCCCCTACTACTCTATTGAGTGATGATGAGTGTTTCCCTCATCTTCCCATTACAAAAAGAGGGGTGTTTAGATGAGTTTAGCCCTTAGAATAGTAGGGCCCCTCCCACTACACCAAGATGATTAAGTATTAGGTGAGGGAGTTCCTTTGAATTCCATATATTTCTTTTAAGCTTTCCCACCTACTATTATGTGGATTAGATACGTAATATGACTGACTTAACTAAATTGATGGATGTCTAATGCTTGATCGACGCATCCACTGGTTTGATAGATGCCTGATGGTTTAGTCTTCAAGGGCAAGTGGGAACCAAAAAAATGAGAGTTTGACCACATATAGCTTAATTAGATGGATAGGCACCTACTATTCTAAGGCCCTACAACTTATTGTGGTTTGGAAGTCTATCTCTTTTCATGAATGCTTCACCTAGGGTGATCCACCAGATTCATAGCAACATCCTAAACAATGGGACATCTGCCTAACAACTGGATTTGTTCTACCTTCCCAAGCATGCACGAAGGTTGGGATTGGAAACTATACCAATAGTGGCTCGATATTGGAAGTCAATGGTCAGAGATAGTAGATAGTTGAAGTGGTTAAATTTACTTGAAGAAAAATTTTGGTGTCACTTTCTTTGTCTTCTTCATAGCTGAAATAGTGCTACCTCTTGTCGAATCTCTTCTTAATCGATATCGATAGAAGACCACTTCTCTTATCTCCCTTTCTAGGGAGGGCCTCCATTTAGACATCTCATTACACCACCTACAACCTTTCTAGCCTACTCCTCTAATCCTTCCATGACCTCTGTACATGCCCTAATCAGTGGTCATTCAGTTATTGTTGAAAATTCTCTTCTTTATAAGCATGGCCAGGAAACAAGGGTTGATCATTTGGCCTACTATTCAAGGTGGGTGGGAGTCCTATTATTATATTATTGGGGGAGAATCCAATGAATGTGTCAAAAGTGACCCATTCATTGGATCCCCAAGTGAGTGCAAAACTAGAATGAAGAATCCTGGAGTTGAGTCACCCTTCCCTTAGAATAGTAGGGGCCGCCTACAACCTTTTCACCCACCCTGCTATGGGAAACCTATAATTCCCACTCAGACTTCTCTAGCTATCCACCTACCCTAGTCCTACCCACCTTAGTCCCACCCCACCAACACTAAAATTCCTAGGTGGGAGGTTCTAAGAAAGATAGTTGACCGGCCTATAATGGTTCTAAAGACATTATATTCATAAAATGGGAGGGGGGAGGGGAAACATATTTTTTGGGGGTAATAGCACCCCTGAACTATAGTAGGGTGGGTGGGAATTATAGTTATAAAATCCTTCCACCAATTCACTATGTTTATGAATCTCTATTCTATTGGTGGTATAGCTAGTTGGTAAAACATCTCCCTGAGAACATTGAGTCCACGATGAACACTGGCAACCCTACAATTCCCACCCCCCAGAATTATACTATATCTACCCTCCCCTACCAATTAATCTACCTCTACATAAAGGGGCCATGAACACCCTTTCCTATAGTTTAATTTCCCACCTGTTATCCTCTATCCTCCGCATATAGTTCCCACCCAACCCAAAACTATTTTTTCCCATAGTTTAATCTAAGGGGGGGCATGATAACTCCTATTATTCTAGTTGGCTGATGCCATTATTCATCATCCTACCTCATCCCAACTCTAAATAGTTGTGGGCCCCTACCATAGAATTGTAGGTGAATTAAATTTGTTATTGGGTGAGTGGGCCCTACTATTTGCCAAGGTAGAGGCCCTCAGAATAGTAGGGGCCACCTTGCATAGGAACTATTTCCATTTTGGTGAATGATTTGGTGCTCAACGGGAAGAATCAATCAACCAATGAACCACTCCTTATGTTTTTCTACGTTGACGTCGAATGGTTGTTTGACGAGCAGGTCTTCATCAGAACCTTTAGTTATATTATCACCTCACCAAATCTGTTGTGCATTGATTGATATCCTTCAGGGAAGTGATATATTGCTACTTCATCTCTAGATACTACAACCTAGACACTATAGATATTATGATGGTGATCCCTTGAGAGAGCCATCTATCTAGTGGTTTGTGGGTGGGTTCATGTTCTTGAGCCCTAGTCGTGGGGTGAGATACAACTACATTATAGGGGAGGGGATCACTTTCTCAAGGAGTCAACCAAGATTGGATGGGGATCACTTGAGAAAATGTTGACATAACAAGTAGAGGGATCCTCTACACCACCCTTTTGAATAGTATGGAGTCATTATGTTGAGTGAAGAGTAGCACAATTTTTATGAATCTAATCTTTATTTGGGATACAGAATGAAGCTTATGGGAGGGCGCGAATGAAGCAAGTGGTTACAAGGAATTCAAGGAGCTCTTCATTCATATTCAGCTAGGGCTCACTCCTAATTGATGTTATCAACTTGAAAATGGTGAGGAGATAAAATAGTGGTAGGTACTTGGCGGATCTATAGTTATAGTCCTTCCTACTATAAATATCTAGACTATGTGCTCAACCCAAATAGAATCCTATTTCCCCCCACCCACAATAATAATTGGAGGGGGGGCCTTCTCAGAGGACAAAAGGGTCTTCCTCATGAACACAATATTTGAGGGGCCTGTTAAATAGTATTGCAATTCACCGGTAATGAAGACCCTCCCCCTACTATTTAAAGGGCCATGCAACCTGCGACCTTTTTCAATAGTATGGGTAGGGTGAGGCCCTACTTAATTAGCCTATTAGAATAAGGCTGCTAAAGCACCCTCATGCACACCTTGAATTAGATTGTTCCTATGCAGGGGCTCCCAACTACTATTTAATTAGGTGAGCAATCCTCTCTCCTCTCCTAGCTCCCCCTCTCCTAACAGTCATCTACCATCATCCATTGTGTTATACAACCACCCTAGTGAATCTACCCTATATCTATAGTCGTTAGGGGAAGTCATATCACATATATAAAGGATGAATGGTGAGAGGATTCCCTACTTCAAACCCAACTATAGTTATAGGCCAATGCATGACAGACTAGTCATCTATCTAAAAAATAAATAAAAGAACATTCAATCCCTAGAATGGCTCTGCTCTTCTCTGCAAACTCTTGCATCTTTTTGACTATCTCTCTAGACTCCCAATTAATATTTTTTGCAAGCACCAAATATGCAATTCCGAAAAGGAAATGCCCTATCTCTACCCAAGTGAAGAATTCACGGATGAAACAACTTTCTTCCCCTAGAACTTTTTCTAGTGCTCTACCATGGGAGAAGCTTGCTAGGGCCCAAGAAAATCTATGGATCCCAGCACATAAACAAAATGCAAGAAGGGCTAAGCAGCATGAGATGTGTCAACAATCTCGGCATTGCTCTCTACACCAAAATTCTTTTACAATCCCCCTTAACAAAAATTATGGACATCTCCAATCCCTAAAAGATCATCACTATTCCTTGGCCCATAGGCTTGAATCAAGCTCAAGACTAGGAAATAGGCTTCAGAAGGCCGCGAGTGTATATACACCTCCACATCACCGGGACAGAGGTAAGTATAAAAACCCCTCTTCTAATTCATACAACAATATTGCTGAAGATAAATTTGATAGATATGCGAAAACCAAAGACACAAGTAGATATAAAGAATCCTTTCTTAAAACATTAAGTTAGAATGGTAATATCTATTCCCCTCCACATAGAAGAATGGAACCAATAGGGATCCATAATCAAATAAATGAAGATAACAACCCACGCATGAATTTTTCTTTTTTCCCTAATCAAATTAGCTCTAAAATGGAAAACCTAGATTTAGAATTAAAAGATAGATGTATAGAAAGGATCCAGAGTGTGTGTGCAGGCTTTGGAATTATTTGCAGGTGGAATGGCTTCGGCACAACTATAAGTGACATAATGGTGTGGTTGAAATCAAGATGGAAACAAAAGGTAGCAGTATCAATTCTTACTAAAAATTTCATTTATCTAGACTTTAGTAGAAAAGAACTTAAAAATTAGGTATTATTAGAAGGATGCCCTAAATTTAGAGATATGGAATTTACAATCTTGGAATGGACACCCTTTTTTAACCCTGAAAAGAATAATGATTTCATGGTAGATAAAGATGTTGTCCTTAAAAACCTGCCTCTGGAATTCACCTGGAAGGAAACTCTTAGAAAAATAGAAAATTGTATAGGAAAATATATAGGGCTGGTCAAAACAGAGCAAAATCATGTAGAAAAGATTATTATAGTAAAAATGAATCTTCACAAGAAGTCAATCCCACCTATCAAACTATGTTGTAAAAAAAATTCAGTGGTCATTAAGCCCACTATAGTTGATAATCCCTTAGATATCGAAGAGATAATAGAGAATATCCCTATCAATACAACTAGTCCTTTAGAGCTTCAATTTTCCCCTACCCTTAATATGGGGAATCAAGATATTAAGGTCACTTTCCTTGAAAATAGGGGAGGGTTCGTAATTGAACATTCTATTGGAAAGATTAATGATATTACTCCTCAAGCTCCCACTCCTAGGAACCCTGCGAACTCTATAGGGAAATCAGTCCCTAGTTCAGGAAAAATTCTTTATTACTCTTCCAATACAGCCACCCTAGGGTTGGAAATCTTTGGGGACATCCAGAATAAGAAAAAGCTTGTAGAATATAATCCTAACAAGCCCTCAATTTCTTGATCTCCAGTAGTAAGAGTAGAAGGTACTAAAAATAAAAGGAAAGTGGATGATGAAATTATGGAAGAACTTAAGGAAGTACAAACAAAAATAAATAAGGAATTAACACAAGGACACATAGCTAGAATGTCCAGGTGCAATAATGATGATAGTACAAAGTTGGTTTTAGGTGGAAGTGGTCCTTGTGAAGCAAAACAAGTTATAGGAGAGAGTCCCAAAATCAGTAAAGGTTCAAAAATAAGATTTTTAGGGTGTCTCCTAGAAGCTATAAAGCCCTCTAATAGAAATAGGACTCTTACAAAAAAACAAAAAAAACAAAGGGAAACCATGCTTTGATATGACCCAAGAAAATATTGATTTCTCACTCTCATCAGACAATGAAATCAGTGACTCAGAAGAACTCAATAGGAGGAAGAGTAAACTTATTAAAGAAATAATGAAAGTAGATACATCCTTATCCCTTTGTGATATCTTAGAAATAGCAACAATATCCCCAGAAAAGAGATGTAATGAAGAAACTGGCTTGCCCTCAGTAGGAAGGAACAATAGGAAGAATATAGACTATCCAGAACATTATGTAACTAATAAGTTGAAGAAGAAGATGGAAACCACATACTTGAATTCTGAGGTAAAAATAAGAGAGTCCTTACAAACTAAGGTTACAAAAGATAAGGAATCAGATGTAGACCCCACAATAAGCCCATCTTTTATAAAGATAGTGGATAAGGATAGCTTACCTCCAAACGAAAGGATCAGCCTCAAAGAAGATTCGATAGAATATTTAGAGAACTCAAAATTTGAAAAAGAAAAAATTGAAGAAGTAAATATAATAGCAAATTTTATAAAAGAAACATTACCAGAGGAACTTATGGAGGAACTATTGGACGAAATCTGGGACCCAAAAGAATTTGAGAACCAAAGGAAACTTCTTATTGAGAATATCAATATGGACAATGAAAACTTAGAAGTACCTATAGAAGAGGTATTAATAAATATGGAAGAAAAGGAAATGAAGGAGCATATCTCTCTAGGTATAGCTCAACGTTTTGAGAGTAAGATCTCCCCAGATTGTGCAAAAAAACCAAGAAAAAGAGGAAGAAGGCCAAATGCAGAATTGAGGGGCTTAGCAAGGGAAGCTATAGGAAAAATTAAAATAATTGCTATTCTGAATGCTGGGAAGGGGAAGAGCCTTCCCAAGGCATCATGAATGTCTTATCATGGAATGTTAGGGGCATGAATTCCCCTAACAAGTAGCATTTAATTAAACATTGCATCAAAATTCACAACCCAGAGATTATGTTAATTCAAGAAACTAAGTTGGATAACATAGAAATAGTCCAAATTTCAAGAAGAAATTAGGGTTAAGGGAAATTGAAGCCTCAGAGGCTCAAGGTGCCTCAGGGGGTCTAGTGATCATTTGGAATCCCTGAAACATTGCAATAAACATTACAGAGAAAAGACAATATTGGATGAGTGGATAAGTCAAGAACTTTAGACTTAATCTAACTCTCAATTTAGTTAATGTTTATGGTCCTATTCAAAATAAAGATAAACTTATAGTATGGAATGAAATAGGATCCTATCTTGACCAAACAAGAGATATAATGTGCTTTCTAGGAGGGGACTTCAATGTAGTAACTAAGATTTATGAGAAAAGGGGATGAGTGAATTCCCTTCCATCAGCAGCTAAGGAATTCACACAATGGAGGGACAGTTTCTCCCTCCTCAAAATTCCAACAGAAGATAACTCATTCACATGGAATAATAGAAGACTAGGTTTCTATAGCATTGCAGAGAAATTGGATAGATTCTTCCTGAAAGGAAGCTTATCGAACTATGATATTTCACTTATGGCTAACATCTTCTCATTATTTGGATCAAACCACTATTCTATTACCCTCAACATCTTAGCACAAACCAGGCCAAAAAAAATTTCCTTTGAATTTGAACAAATATGGTTAAGGGAGATTGAAATCCTAAAACTCATTGAGACTTGGTGGTCAGAACCTCAGATTGCGGGGTCCAAAATGTTTAGATTAGTAAACAAACTCAAATGGATTAAAAGAAAATTATTAGAATGGAACTCGACTAAGTTTGGCAACATTTTCGAAAATAAATTAGAACTCGAATTTGAATTAGGAAAAGTTAATTCCCAGGTTATTAAGGAAGGGATGGATGATGACCTTTACCAAAAGGATAAGGGTTTACTAAAGGATTATGAAGACATTTTAGCCAGAGAAGAAATTTTCTAGAAACAAAAATCAAGAGAAACTTGGTTGGAAGCAAGGGATAGAAATACAATTTTTTTCATAATAGTACCAAACAAAGGAGAATCACTAATAGGATCTCATGTATCATTAACAAAGAAGGTAAATCTATAGAAGATCCTAAAGGCATAGCTAATGAATCAGTAAACTGTTAGATTAGGTGAAAGACTAATCTCCCAAGAACACCTGCATGCATAACCCTGTCACATGGAAGAAGCAAAGAACAGAAGGCAAGAAAAATCTATGGAGGCCAAAAAGCCAGAGACATCATATGCACATTCAAAAGAACAATCTATTATGAACAATGCATTGAGTTGCTGAAAAATACAAAGAGGGAATCCTTATAAAAGGAGACCGAAACCCTAAAGGAGAAAACCCTGAAGAATAATAAGATGCCCAAGTCTAACTTAAGTGTAGAGAATAATAGACTAATAATTAAATAAATTAATTATTAGCTATAATATGACTACTCTAACATAAACTACTTTGATAATATTTTGAACAATAGTGAGTCATCAAATCTAGGATGCCAGTTAGAATTACTCTGAAATATACCTAAAGTCATAACTAAACAACATAATCAAATATTAACTGGTAAATTCACAAAGAATGAAATTTATTCAGCCTTAATGCAAATGAATCCAGACAAATCCCTGGGACCTGATGGCTTCTCGGACATTTTTTAAAAAAATGTCGGCACTTTACTGGCGAGGAAGTCACAGAAGTATTAGGAGTAAGAAATTTAGGTAAAATTCTTAAAGAAGTAAACAACACCTTTATCGCTCTCATTCCTAAAAAAGAGACACCTACTAGCCTTAATGATTTTAGACCAATCGCTTTATGCAATACTTTATACAAACTACTTACCAAACCATTGGCTGTTAGACTCCAAAAACTTCTCCCTATGATTATTAGTGAAGAACAGAGAGGGTTTGTACCAGGAAGATCCATCTTTGATGGGGTAATCATTGCCCAAGAAGCCATTCACTCTATCCTCAAAAATAAAAATCCAAGCATGCTTATCAAACTAGACATTAAGAAAGCTTATGACAAAGTGGACTAGAGATTTCTCTGCAAGAGCATGGAAGCCTTTGGATTTGCTAAAAGTTGGATTAACTTAATTTTTGAATGTATATCCACTCCTATGATTTTAGTCTTAGTAAATGGAACCCCTGAAGGCTTTTTTGGAATATCTAGAGGATTGAGACATGGAGATCCAATATCCCCATTTCTATTTATAATCATGGCCGAAGCATTAGGTAGGGCCATATCAAAAGAAAGGAATAATGAAGCTATTGAGGGAATATCCATTACTAGCAACTTGGAGCCTACTACTCATCAGCATTTTGTTGATGATACTCTATTATACAGAGCCATTAAAATAAGTGAGGCAAGAGCGTTTAGGAAGATCTTGGAGACATATTCTAAAGCTTTAAGACAAGAAATCAACTCGGACAAATCATAAATTTTCTTTTTTCATACCGACTTAAAAACTAAAAAAGATATTTGTAGAATCCTTAATTTTAAGGAAGGAAAGCTTACTTGTAAATACCTAGGTCTCTCCTTAGTCAAGGATAACAGAGAAACAAACATATGGGATCCCATTATAGACAAGATTAAAAACAAAATGAGTTCATGGAAGGGAAGATGGTTGTCCTCTGTAGGTAGAACCACTATGGTAAGGTCAGTCTTGGTTGCCATGCCAACATACCAGTTATCATGTATGCACTTACCTTCTAACAAAAGATCAGAAATCACAAAGCATTTAAGAACTTTTTTTTGGCAAGGAAGCAATGAAAATAAGAAAATTCCACTAATATCTTGGGATAACATTTGTAAACCTAAAGAGGAAGGAGGAGTGGGCCTCAAAAACTTAGGGGATCAAGGGAAATCCCTAAGTACCAAATTAATTTGGAGGCTCTTTAGAAACCCTAAAGCGAAATGGGAAAAAATACTTATTCACAAATATTTGAAAGATTACGCACCCATTAACATCTTTAGAGAATCACATCCCCTAAAAGTATCGAGGATTTGGGATTTTATGATGGAATGAAAATTTATTATTTTGGAAAAATTAACATGGTGCCTAGGGTCGAGGGAGGAGGTTATGTTCTGGGATGACTCATGGGGAGGCTATGAGGTAATATCTAGGAAATTAAACAACCCTTCCCTTATTAATTCATTAAAGGAAAATAATGGTCTCTTTCTCAAAGACTACATCACTTTCAAAGAAGGGAAGTGGGTGTGGAAATCCTTGAAAGAATATGGGATCTCATCTTCTGAAGAATAAAAAATCCAAGATATTCTCAAAAATAGAAAAAATTCGCTAGACAACTCAAGAGACAAATTAGTTTGGGATGGATCTAAGACAAGTGAATACAACACAAAGGATGGGTACAGGCTCATCTCCCAAAGCTACAACAGACCTAAAACCTCTTTACCAATTCACCTATGCTGGGGCAAGGAGTGCTCACCAAAAGCTGGCTTTTGCACATGGCTAGCTTTGAACTATAGAATTTTAACTGCCGAGCGTTTTAGGAAATTAGGTTTCTATGGTCCAAGTAGATGCCCACTATGTGAAAAAGATGAAGAAGATGGGGATCACTTATTCCTAAATTTCCCTTTTACAAATCAATGTTGGAAATGGCTACAAGGGAACTTAGGTGGTCCTTTGCCCTTCCCTAATCTCTTAAGGCTATGTTGCAAGCATGGCCAATCATTAAAAAAAAGAGCATTTTTTGAAAACTTATGGGCTATTTCCCCATCCATTTTAATATGGGAAGTCTGGAAAGAAAGTAATAGAAGAATTTTCAAAGAGGAAAAATTGGAGTGGGAACTATGCAATAAAATTGAAGCGGCAATCATAGAAAAATGAATAGTAATACAGTCAAAATCTTGAAAATAGACTTGAGAATGAGTCAGTGGGATGGGAAAATGTGTGGTAAATGGGAAGGTTTAGTCTTACCACCTTTTATAGGCTCAAATCCTCTAAAGAAATCACCAAAAAGAAACAAATGCATATGGAGACCTCCAAAGAATGACCAGTACAAACTTAACTTTGATGGTACTTCTAGAGGTAACCCAAGAACTATAGGCATCGGTTGCAATATTCACAATCATGATGGTAAGGAAATTGCAGCACTAGCAGCTCCTATTGGGGAGGAAACAAATAATTGGGCATAACTTTATGCTTTAATAAAGGGTCTTCAAAAATACATTTCCTTGGGATTACAACACTTAGAAATTGAAGGTGATTCAACAATAATTATTAATGTGCTAAGGGAAAAAGCAACTCCAAATTGGAGGTTAAACTCCCTTCTCTCCCAAGCATTGACCCTATGTGATTCCTTTCAAGAAGTATCAATGAATCACATTTATAGAGAAGGAAATAAGAGAGTAGATGAATTAGCTAACCTAGGGGTAGATGGGATAACTTCGATATAAGAAAACATTGGGGGTTAAGAAGTAAATCTTGGATATATAACCCCTCTAAAGATTTAGGAACATTGCTTCCTACCTACAAACAACGTTTAGACAAATAACATAATATAAAGAACATCTAAGCTTTTAATAAAGGTCCCTTATCCCTCATGTAATAAGATAAATCTCCTTTTAAAGAACATCTCCATCCTCACTAATTTAAATTACTTATAGGGAGTAATCTTTTAAACTCACTTGATGCTAAGGTATTTTGAGACATTTTGAGTGAGCAAATCATTCCTTAGATTTTCTTCACTAGTTTTAGTTGGTTTTTTAGGCAATCATGGCTTGGGTTTCTTTAGGCTTTCATGTTAGGTTGTGAGATATGTCAATTAAGTCTTTTTAGTTTTAGTAAGGGTTAGCCTAGGTTTGTTAGGTAGTTAGGACTGTCAGCATAATTTCTTTAACTTAGTTTCATCCTTTATAGAATCCTTTTTTAGGCTCATTATTTAGGGTATACTGCTCTTTAGATTTTAACATTGGTCATGTAGGATTCTAGGTTAATCTTTCTCTCTCAGTTTATAGTCATCCCCTAAACTTGCTGCTTGGTCCTTTGAATTTATCCTTTAGACAGATTTATTTTCTTGGACTTATAGGCCCCTTGTTTCTTCCACGTTTCTTTTGTATTTTCATTTAACAATCATATCCTCAATTGCACTATGTAAGTTTTTAAAATTTCTCAAAATTGAGAAGTCGGTTGGTTCTTTTTATTATATTTAAATATCCTCAGACATTTGGTCTTAGCCACATATCCTAGGAGATGTTACATAAGATACATCCTACCTCCCCCTTTTATCTATTATATTTTGGTCAAGCTAATTTAGCCATTTAGGTGGAATTTGAAATGAGGAGACTATACGACTTCCATTAGAAAAGCTATCACTTGGGATTCTCATCCCTTTAACTCCTGTGAGGTTCTTTTAAAAGGAAGCGAGGATAATATAGATATTATCCTATAGTTTCTCTTAAGCTCCATAGAAATGTCTACCCCAATTAAATTGAGGAGCTTTCATAAGAAAATAGCCTTCGATGAGGTTATCTCTTCTAGCAAGATTAGAAATATGTTAATGATCAAATTCAGTATTATGGTTAGAGCCATCTCAGTGATTCTAGGAAGTGAATTCAAGGAAAACTCAAATAAGTATCAAGTCAATTCTGATATCCTAGCAATGTTCCTAGCCTCAGCCCTCCAAGTAGATCCTAATATTGAGACTATTGGGAATCTTTGCCGAAGAATCTTCAAAAGAAAATATCTAAGAGATTTGGACAAAGTTTTAAAGAGCATTCAAATAGATTTAACTATTCCAAAACATTTCAAGTATGAAAGGAGTGCTATGACCACCTTTCCTATTCTTCAGTTGGAGGATTGGGATAGATACATAGAGGAAACTCCCTCCATAAGATGGAATCTAGATTTTTTGTTTTTCTTCACTCACCTACGCCCGCCACTTGAGGAAAACTGGATGAATGGTTTTATTGTGGAAGATGGAATAGGGCTTAAATTGGTAAGAGAAGATAAATACTCATCAAAATCTTCATGCTCTTTTGGCTAGGTCAAGAGAAGCTAAGTCACAAGGAACTTTGTAATATTTCTCTTCCAAACAAGGAAAGCTTCTAAGATTAGGAATATTCCAAGCTTTTTCTAATTGCAGATTTTCATGTTTAACTAATAGATCATATATATGTGCTTAACAGGAATTTTTCTGTGGATCAATATCTAAGATGGTATAGCTAAATATAAAACTAAATCTATTTTGACAAGTGTCATTCTCTTTCTAAGAAGACTGAACCTTTGTTTTAGCATCATAATAAGTAATAAACACTTTACCTTTAGTTAAATTATGTTTAAATATGATTAGTCTCTCGGCTTAATTTAATATCAAGAACCATCAATCCAATGACACGATAAGAAGGATAACACATATGATTCATTCATGTTTATACATATAAAGGCAAAATTAATGGATCTAGTTTTAACCAGTTCCAACAATAGCGCATAACTGAAACAAACACTCTGGGGGAGGGTTAATTTAGCATATGATTATAAGCTTCTAATTGAATATTTTGATGAGGGATGGTAAGGTTGCAGTAGTGAACAAATCTCTGGTAGGAAACATAGGATTATTTAAAAGGAGATAAAGTAGGTGCTTATTTTTATAACTTTGCAAGTATCCCCTAAAATCATACGGAGGCAAAATGATGACCAAGTAATGCATAGTTTAAGAAGGATAAATCTCAAGTAGTTCTTTAAAATATTAGGATCTATGATGGGTACAAATTTAGATATTGGTGTCTTGGTCCTAAAAGGGCAAAGTTTCTGATATAAGTTCCTGAAGCTTTTTATAATAAAAAAGATTTAATAGGATCCTAATCCCACTTTCAGTTTTAGGTTTAGATGTCATAATCTCAGAGGTAAACTTTATACTAATTACTAACTTGCTGGGCTACAACTATTATTATATAGTATGGCCTATTAATTTTAATTCTCCTCCTAGATATCTGACTAGTATTTTAATTTCTTTTGAACTAACCCTACATACCTTTTTCGCTATATCTTCGCAGAAGGGTAGATTGCAAACATAATAGTATTAGTAATATAATTTTTCTAGTATTAGTATCCATCCCTACTAATCATTTCTGATAGATATGTTTTAGATTGCCCCTCTCTTTAATAAAAACCATAATCATGAATATTTGAGCCTAATATCTCCTAAAATCTTCACATCCAATTCCGGATCCCCAGGACAATGTACTTGGCTTTCATCAACTAAAGATGTCATCTATATCGTTGTACTTTTCTTAGTTCATTTATCGAAGCATCACATAGAATCATAATTTTTAGGACAGCTCCTCCCTCTTAATTCTCACACAATTTCCTCCGAAACTTTCACCATAGCATATAACCTTGATCCAGGCTTTCTCCTTGTAGCAATTTAGTCTCTTTGAAAATTAGTAGGTTTTCAGAATGGATACTAATGTGATTACTTTCTCTTTCGGAAAGTGTCAAATGGCATTTTAGGGGCCAATTCTTCTTGAAAGATGGAACAATATCCTGAGAGAGATCCCCAATGACTGTCGCAAGTCCTTGGAGAAAATCCTAGGTGAGTTTTACTTTGATAATTCATTTACAATTCGAGCTAATGGTCATATTGTCAAGTTGTTTATTTCACTTGCAACTGAAGATGGATATCCCAAAGAAGAAATTCTCAATGTCACCAGAAAGATTTTCAAAAAGAATATTCTGGAAGGCCTTGAGGCTGCTATATGGATTATAGACATGAATAAACGTATCCCAATCCCTAAAGTATATATGAGAATGGAGGAAAACTAATTACCCTCAATCCCAACCTCTTAGAAATATCCTATTCTGGTTCATAGAGAAGAAGTGATCTTTGAAACATTCTAGCTAGCCATGAAAAGGAATATCGATTTTGTAATGAAATCCATGCTAGGAAAACCTCTGACCTTAGAATGGATGAAAAAATATTGGTGGGCAGAAGGATATGCAATCCCTGAGGATTATAATGAAGATGAGGAGCATAGTATTTTATTTATTGGGCCAATAGTAAAGCGCATCTCCTAACCTAGGAAACTCTATCACGCAGATGAGGAAGCATTGGTGGTATATAAAAAAATGAAGCAAGTAGCCTAGAATAGGTCACGACTGTAAAAATTAAAGTTTTTAAGATAACTATAATGAACCCTTGACAGTCACAATTTTTTGGGTATAATTACTATGGCTCTTTTGAAAAATGTGGATATATCTCCTACCTTTGATAAGGAACACTAGAAACTGCTTATACTCTGTTACAATTGATAATGTTTAGAAGAAATGCTTATAGTTTATGTTTGGAAGGTGTATTATTTTAAAGGTTTTTGAGGAGTATTGACTTAAAGTAGAATGGTTTTCTTTCAATCAATTTTTAAATGTATATCTCTTCCTTGAAGAAAGTTGTTAGTATTATTAATTTCA
The DNA here is from genome assembly GCA_027943335.1 of Chamaecyparis obtusa. Taxonomy (NCBI): domain Eukaryota; kingdom Viridiplantae; phylum Streptophyta; class Pinopsida; order Cupressales; family Cupressaceae; genus Chamaecyparis; species Chamaecyparis obtusa. Next base: position 2,201,510 of record BSBK01001383.1, read on the forward strand.
TAAATTTTATGTTGAAAATAGATAAGCAAAGCTCAGCCATGATAAGCTAAGCTTGACAGGGTTCTTAGATGATAACCACCTTAGGAGTCTTATAATGTCAAAGTTTTTATAAATCTAAGATCTTTAGATATTTTTCTATTATTAATCATCCCTATGAATATAAGAGATGTCTCCGGTAGTTTGCTGCTAAATCATAAGGATTTAATGAGGTATGTGGTGAAGATAGTTTACGAGGCATTTACTCTTGGTAATGCCTTAATAAATAAATTCACTACAAGTATAGACTCTCACTTTTTTTGCTTACCCAGAAGGTTGATTGGGTACTCATACTCATATATATATATATATATATATATATATATATATATATATATATATATATATATATATATATATATATATATATATATATATATATATATATATATATATATATATATATATGTATGTATGTATGTATGTATGTATCTACACACACACACACACACACACACATATATATATGTGTGTGTGTGTGTGTGTGTGTGTATATATATATTTGTACCTATATCATCATATATATACATAAATATATATGTATATATGTATATATATATATATTTATATATATACATATATATTTATATATATATCCATATCAACAGTCACCTTTAGAATATAATCCTTCATTACTTAGACAAACATCAAGTCTATATTACAAACTAGGTTTAGGTGCGATTTAAATCTAGTAGATGTTATCCATTGGAGAAATTGAGTTTTGTGAGAAATCCAAATTTAAATCTTTTCTAACATTTTCCTTTAATGGATTACATTATAACAAGGTAGCTCAGGAATTCCTGATACTTAATAAAATGAATCATTATGATGGTAGGCCAGTAACTAAATATAATAAGGTATCTAAACATATGTGTAACTTTTTGGGTCGATAAGCTAAGTATAGAGATTTTGTGCAGAGACAGATGGTAGTTTTCTGGCATGAAGAAAACAACTTTTTTGCCATTTATTGATAGAGTGTTCTTGTAGAGATAGGATGGTTTCTATAATAAGAAAACTACTATTCTTTTTAGCTATTTATATGGTCTTAGATTATTATTCTGTTTCAAAGGTGGCATTTCAGGATATTTTGGCATGAATGACTTCTATTATTGTCCTTTTCATCTGTGTATAATTTATTTGGATGTTACGCCTCAGATAGAATTTTCTTGGCAATCGCTAATTTTGATGTTGACATATAGCTGTATATGCATCAACTTCAGAAATACGATTACCAGGTGAATCCTAGTTTCCTTCCTAGTTGGAGTATGGGTCCTTAATGGGCTTGTTTGGTAATCCTGTAAGTTATTTGTTTTGGCTATAATCTCCCTAAGGTTAGATTGCAGAGTTCAAAGCACGGTTTTTGCTTTTATGTTTGATTACTATTACATTTAGGCAATTTTCTAGTATCAGTGATCCCAAAAGAGCATACAATACAATGTTGTCTTTTTGGAACATTAATCATAAGGATAAGTACTATGGTCCTCTATTTTTATCCTTTTATCCATTTAAATCAACTGATTGTAAAGACATTTCTTCTTTCAAAGATGGTTTATGTATATTTCCTAACATACTTCTTGCGGAGATATTTTGAAGATTATGATATTCTAACAATGATCTTAGTCAAGTTTAAGATGTACCAGGAAGGACGAATCAATGGGTTTTTAAAGAATTTTTCATTCACAAGAAATGAAGGATGGATTTCTTTAGACAGGAATAGCAGAGAATCAAAGCATGGAACCTGCAAGAAGGCAATCCTATCTAGCTGTATTGGTCAAAGAACTGTAAAGACCATAAAATTGTAATCTCGCTTTGTATATGTTATAAAAAGGAGGGGGATGTCCTCCTATAAATGCTATGTATAAATAACCAGACTACAGTCCCAGGCAAGGCTGGAGGGTTTCTCAACCCCGCTCTTCCCTACCAGCACCTGCATTGAGTGGGGTTTTTTTATATATGTTAAATGCTTAATAAAACTCTTGGCCTTGGCCTTTTACCAAATATATATATACATACATACATACATACATACATACATACATACATACATACATAGATATATATGTATGTATGTATGTATGTATGTATGTATATGTATATGTATATACACATGTATATATATATACATATATATACATATATATACATATATGTACATATAGACATATATACATATACATATATGTATATAGACATACACATACATACATACATATATGTATGTATGTATGTATGTATATGTATATGTATATGTATATATCTACACACATATAGAGATAATCTTCTTTAAGAAAGTATAATTCTTAAAAAATATTGCACGTATTGTTCAAGATAGTAATCCTTAATAATTATATTTTGATGCTATAGAATAATTAAATGACTCTTAAATAAAATATAAAATAAATAAATCATTTAAAAAAAAATCAATATATCAACTTTTCATAAATATAATAGAAAGTTATAGTAAAATTTATTAAAAATCTTTCAAATAAAATAATTTTTAAATAAAAATTATACAAAATATAACTATTACCTATAAAATATATAATATTAATTATAAATATTTTATTACAAAATTATTTTTTCTTAAAAAAGATTTATTTAAATATAAACATTACCGAGACACAAATATAAAAAAAATAAAAATAAAAATATTAAAATTATCTAATCAATTCTTACCTTGATTCAACTCTCTAGAAGTCAACAATAGTTGAGAAGTCTTCCTCACATTTATTAGTTCCTACCATAGGCTAGAACTATAGGCAATGACCAAAACTTAAAATAGTGATTAAATATCTTAATTTGAACCAATCAAAATGCACTATTTTTTGTAATAATATTACATTCTCATATTTCATAAACTTAAAAAGTAAAATATTTAACATTTCAAATTTCTAAAATTATTTTTCTTTATTATCAACCAAAATAATTTAGTGGGAGAGTTAGGTAAATTATTAAAAAAATGTTAAAACATCTTTAAAGTATGTGGAAGATAGGAGTGGGCCCATCTGCTCTGTTCCTACTGGTCTTGAGTTTGATTGAATGCTTTGATCATCTTCTTCTTGGTCCAAATAGGTCCTTTCTCCTCCTTGACTGGTTGACTCTTATTTCTTAGGACATCTAAAAGACAGGTGCCCAACTTGATTGCAAGTGAAACATCTTCTAGTGAACAAATTTTCTCCTCTACCTCCAAATCTTCCTCTGCTATTGGACCTTCTTCCTCTAAAATTACCTCTATGACTTGAATCTCCCTCTTGGTCCTAGTTATTTGACTCTCCTTATGGTATAGAAGATGTTCCTCTTCCACAAAATCTACATCTTCCTTTGAAGTTTCCTCCTCTTCCTCTATTTTGGTTGTCTCCCTTCCTCTTTTATTTTTCTTCTATCCTCAATGCCATTTGGAAACACTTATGAACTGTCTCAGGATTGAAGAGACTAAGTTCATCCTGAATATTGTATTTGAGGCCATTCAAACACCTTGCCAACTTTTTCTTCTCACTTTCAGGTACTCTTGCCTTGAGGGACATCTTGTGAAATTCCTTTGTGTAGGTATTTACATCTAAGTCCTTTTGTCTTAGATTTTGTAACTTCCTATATATCATTACCTCGTAAACCTTTGGTACAAAATGCTTCTTTATCTCTACAACCATTCTCTTCCATGAAGATATGGGATTCTTCCCTTCCTCCATTCTCTCATTCTTCATAAGCTCCACCAACTAAGGACATAACCTTTCATCTTGGACTTGGAAGTTCTCACCCTGTAGTTCTCTGGTACTTCATCACATTCAAAGTGATTTTCCAATGCTTCCAACCAATCCATAATCTGCTCTAGATTCAACTTCCTAGGGAACATTGGTAGGTTTTCTTTATTCTCCTTATTTCATACCCTTTCAAGAGCTTCAATGAAGGGTCTATGATCTGCATGTACCCTCTTTCTAACCTACAAAGGGGTCTCTTCATCCCCATCTTCTTCTTCTTCAGAGTCTTCTCCATCCCTTCTATTTACCTTTCTCTTAAGTCTTTCTATTTATTCGTACTTCCTTCTACTCTTTTCTATGTGCTCTCTCATTATCTTTGAGAGCTCCACATTGGTGATCCTTGCAAGATCTCTTCACCATCTCCTACATCTGCCATTTTCCCAATCATTTTCTCCAAGGATTCTCATAGAAGTTTGATACCACCTGATGCAGAGTAGTCAACTATAAGTATGGAAATCCCAATTCCAACCCTTATTCAACCTTTGACTTGGCTCTTAAGTCAACATCTTGGATTCATGGAAAGCTTGTGACTCAGTAGCTTGTTAGAGTTTCTCAATAAATTCCTTGGAGTACTTAGTGTAATGTTCCTATTTGTCCACTGATGAGCTTGGTTACCGCTCGATGGTGTATTGTCTGTTCTCGGTGGTGCCTTTCACTGAGTAGAAATTTTCATCCTCAATTCAACTAACACCCATACTATCATAAGATTTTTTTTCTAAGGGAATGATAAGACCAACTCCTTCAGATACCTTAGATTGGTCCATTGACCAAGTCTGAATGCTTCTTTTCACAATTTACTTCACATTACACTAAACTGACCTATCTAGCTAGTAGCCCTAAGAACTTGATTTCTTCCCACAAATTTGGACTTTTCCAAAGGCCTTCCCAAAAAAATTATGTTTTTGAATACCCTTCATGGTTCTTGGTCAAACTCTGAATGGTCAGATTTTGACTTTGTTCCTACACCCCCAAACACTCAACAAAGGACACATGCCTAATAGGCCTAATTAAGACCAGTTTCCAAAGGAGGTCCTAAGGAATGGGTTCATTGAGTCACCGCAACCACTTGTATATGATCTACTCTCTTAAATTGCACTATTTCCATCATTTATTTCATTCTTACCACTCCTTTTGTATGACTATCTCTCACTTCTTCACAGTTTGAGACTAAACACATGGGCTTGTTTAGCCTAGGGCTTGGTGGGAAAATCACCAACTCGTACACCCAGATCCTTCCCTTTAGGATTCCTATAGTACATCCCTCCTAACTTTCATTCCACCATGATTCATGGATTTTCCACTGTCAGGGTGCAAGTTAGGGCTCCATCTTTGACTGGTCCCTATAAATGATGGTTTCTTGGGCTATTTCCACAAATGTAAACACAAATCTCACCAATATCCACCAAATTGGTTCAAAAAAATTGCATCTGGACCACAAAACACAACACTATACAAATCCCTCAAATGTGCATTAATCTCAATCACCAATCAGATCGTACAATACATAAATCATATAGTTTTACACAAAATGAGGGTTTCTTCATTCAATATTTCACCAAATTTTGTACATCAATCAACTTCTCTCAACTTATATCAATTTATGATCAAAAGGGATCCAAATAGATCCTTCCCAATGACTTCAACTATTTTTCAAATGGTTGTGGTCATTGGTAACCAAATCGCAACTTTTTGAACAACTTTTAAAAGTTGCATAACAAATTTTTAAATGTTTCTTTACATATTTTTAATCACTTTGCAAAGACTCTCTTTATGCCTATACCTATCTCTAGATCACCTAAAAACCTTATTACAACCCTTAAAAATATCCCTTTCACCTAATGAGACTTTAGGTTTATAAAACACTTTAGAGCCTATTACCTTTAGAAATGAGTCTGAGATTACATCATGGATGATCCCATTGGATCGAATCCTTTATTCCTATTTACTAACCCTTTGATTACAATGGGTGCGCTACACCTGCTTGCCTAGCCCACATCCAGTAACAGTAACAATCTCACTTTCTTTCCATCCAAAAAAATAGACAGGATGGAGGCCCTATCTCGAATAGCTATAGCTAGTCTAGGCATGCCTTACCTTAAAATAGTATGGTAGGGAACTTCTTTTGAGAAGTAACCAATGATTTGAGGATGGGCTCTTCTACATTATCCTAGATTATTGCCTAGGTGTCTCATCGATAACTAATAACTGATAACCAAACTATCCCTATACGAAGACCTTGTTTCTCATACTTGGTAGAATAATTCTACCTTCTCCTCCTCTAGTTCATTACTTCCTTATTTCAAGAAGTAACCTTCCTTCATTAATGCATGAATCCTTCCTTTCAAACAATCCAATGAAGGCCTACCCACACCCTTGGTAATAGTAGACTAATCCACTACTACACATAGACAAACACTCAATTGTAGTTTAGTCTAGTCTAGTTTAGTATAGTGGTATACTCTCTCTCTCTCTCTCTCATTAATTATCACCATCCCCCATTCAGAGTTAAGTTTTCACCATTGCTCCCAGTCACATGATTAGACCTTTTTTGTTCCACTGATGCTTGTGCTGCTACATTCTCTAACTATGCCTCATTCCATTGGACTAGCTTTGGCATGTCAAAGATCCTAGTAGGGTGGTCACAACTGCTCATTTCCTATCATCACAAGCTATTCCCACCCCTGGGGCTTAATCTCCCTTAATCTCCTAGAACTTATAATCCTAGAACTTCTCATCCAACTTCTAACTCACCCACCCCAGTGTAGCGGTTTATAGTTGGGAGATAGAGTGAATCCTTGGCTCACTCTATCCCAAAGGCCCCTTAAGGTCAAGGCACCACATCATGAGATGCAAATCGAATCCGAACCCAACCACGACAGTTATTCCCAACACATGAATGGAATACAATATGGCATGTTTAATATCAATACTCTGGTCCATACCAACTGTAATCTGAGTTGTTCATGTTCTCCTTTCCCATGAGATCTAAGCCCTTGGGCCCATATCCATATATTGCAATAGGTGATAGGTAGGGAGAAATAAAATGAATAGATGAGGAGCACTCTAAAAACATCATTGAATGGACTGAGTAAGATTCGATTTGGATTCGTCGACATTATAGTTACTTTTGAAACAACTAGGGCAGCTTGGAGAGATATTGATCACTGCAATTTCAACACATCATACCTAAACAATACAACTGACTAAGGAAGGAAGCCCTTAGCCTGGTCATGATCACATGAGACTAGCCTAAGGCCCCCCTATCATGGTCACCTCATATGCTAAAGGTTGGGTAGGGGGAAGATCTTCATATATATTTGTTGTTGTTGCTGAAGTGGTGTTAGTTTCAGCTATTGTACTCGTTCTAGGTTCTGCAATGGATAAGAATGGTACAATAGGAAGGAGGAATTCACAATCTAACTAACTGACCAAGAAATGCATAAGAAAGATATACAAGTGAAGCAAGGTCCCATTTGGTTGAGGAATTATAATTTGACTCAAAACTTGATTATCTCAAAATATGGTTTTGAAATTCCCGTTTTGTGTATTCAGAAGATAGTTTGGACCATTTGGTTGACCCAAAAGATGACTAAGACAATCCATTTTCTGCGTTTGGTTGCTAATTTCAAAATTAGAATTGGAGCTAAGAAATTTCTATTTCTGTGTTTAGTTCTACAATTTCAAATTGGAATTGAAATTAGATTATCCATTTCTGTGTTTGGTTCTACATTTTGAATTGGAATTGGATTTTGACAAAAAAAAATTAAGTTTTTTAAATTATTGAATAATGTTTAATTATTTTGTCCAATTTTTTCTTTATATTTTATTTTATTAATTTATATTTTTATATAGTAAATCATAAACAAGATTAATTTTTTGAAATTTAAGTTTTTTTTTCACTTATATTTTGAATAGTAAACTTAACATTTGTTATAATTTTATAGATTATCATAAAAAACAAATAAAAGAAAATAATAATTGTATTTCTTGATATCACATCAAAATATAAACAAGTCTTATAGTCCACATCATGGTATATATATAAGTATTTTTGCATAATGACCCAACAAAGTAGTGTGATTTTTGCACAAAAAAAAAATCATAGAAACATGACATCGGCTTTATATGTAGCCTCCACTTTTTCCATTGATGCACTCTAGTTGGAAATAGATGTCTCGAGCACCTTGCAAGACTTGCACTCATCATCCACAATAGGTATATGTGTAGATGGTGTAGATGATGTAGACATAGATAGAGCATCATCGGCCCAACAAAAGTAGTCACATCCACTGAAATCTTACAATATAAATCTAAGTTAGTATTTCTATAATGATTAATATTTATTCTTTGTAAACATTAAATATAGTGCAATTAACAACCTTTTTCTTATTTATACAAGTCCAAAATTTATGCTCCAGATTAGTGTATGTGTGTGGCATCCTCAACATGTAGCACACCTCCATCACCATAGTCATACATAGGGACATTTATCATAGCCATCACCACTGTATCAACAAATTTTTGTTCATTCATACTATTGAAGCAACCAAACTTAGTATTGGAGACATATAGCAACATTCATATAACAACATGACTATTTTCTATTAGTACAAAATGGAAAATTTTCATTCATATAACAACATGACTAACAAATGCAGAAGAACAATATCTTTATTTCTATTTCATGTATGACTAACACTCCAAATCTACAATTTATCAAATTTGATAAAATGTGGATTTGGAGTGTTGATAAGAAAATGAAAATCAATGAGAAAATAACCTTTTCACAATGATGTCAACTAGAAGAGGTCATTGCAGGTGAAAGTGTTAGTACAAAAGTTTTGGTCCACGAAAGTTTGAATTCACTATATCCTAATGAATATTGTAAGCTTAGAAAGACTTAAAATTAAAATTAGTGCTAGATATGTGTAGGGATTCCTATTAATAGACCATATGTTATGCAATATTTGATGTACATAATAACATACAAATATATCTCTAAAAATTAAAAAAGTGTGTGCAACACTTTCACACAACAACATTTTATATAAGAAACTGTTACCCCTCCATTGACCCTCTATGCTCCTGAAGTTTGCTTCTAGGGCCTTATTGTCAAGTCCAAATGCAGAAACAATCTCTTCAAGACTAAGATATGACAATCTATTATAAAATTTACCTTTTTGGAGAATCTAATTGGAATGCTCCTAGTGCAAAAAAAATACACTATGATATTATTATATTTAATACTCACTTAAAAAGTGACTTAAGTCTATACTATCAATCTCTCAACCATTCAAAGATCAAGGATCTACCACTTACTATGCAAGATCTTGGCTACAAGGAATTTATTGTCATCACCGATGAAAGTAAAAGAACTAAAAAGTCTACCATAACCATGAGAGGTTTAATGACTCAAATCTAAGTGAATGAAAAATAAATTTCCAAAGGCATAAAATTTAGGGTTCCAACTATAATAAGAAAAGAAGAGAATGATATATCTACCTCTGATATTGATATCCAGTGAGAAAACTATCAAATGGCATTTGTTAAAATGGCTCTAATGCATCCCAATCAAATGAATTCTTTGATTGTGCAGAGATTTTAATCTGATAATAAAGACATATTTGTTCCCTTTCTTGAAGGACATATCTTCTCCAATGCTTTGACAACATCAAACACATACAAAAAGATGTAAAAAAGGAGCCAAACATAACCCAAACTACCCCTCGAATGGAAGAAAAACAATAAAAATCTATGAAGAACCAACTACATAGTTAGAGGCATGAGGAATGCCATTAACATTATTTCCCTTTATTATCTTTCACGTGGATGAGCCTCTTATGATGCCAAGAGAAAAAAGGCTAATTGGCACCCTCTCTGATAATTGTTTTTATCTCTGAATGAAAACTTTTCAATGTAACACCTTTACTATATTTTATTACTTTGATACTTTAGAAAATAACAAAATTACCATCATAATATGCTTACCAAAGAAATTTCCACATTAGTCACTTAATCTCACATGTGTACTACTCACTTTCATTCTGAGAGTGAAAACTAAAAATAACCTTTAAGTGAAAATAATTACTCTGAGTGAGATAAATACTCCTCAAATTAACTTTTCCCTCATCCCCCTTTTGTTCCCTATGAATAGGAAGAGAAATGTGGTCTTAGCAAAGATAAATGTGGAAAGAACAGACGTAGATAAGGGAATCTCTTCCCATGAGTGATTGATAACAACCAAAAAACCTCATTGAACGCCAATATAAATTTCCAGCAAGACAAAGAAACATAATTTTTTTATTACATATAGATTCTTGGCAACAATCACAGATTAATGAATTTTAATGAGTTGGACACAATAAGGAAGAATCTATGTTGGAGTTTGAAACATAAAAGATATCCATTTAATTCATTACAGATTTTAGCAACATTAATACTAAGTATTAGCGTAAAAATTATCAACCAAAACACAATTGTATCAGCGTTTGTGAACTATGATCAAATTTGAAGTCTTCAAAGTGATAGAAAATAACTACAATCCAACAAATATTATTGCAATCCACTCCACTCTCTCCTTCGCATTCATAAGAAAGAAACCTTTTCTCTTTCACATTGAACCACAAAGGTGTCGTATACCCTCATGAAAACACCTCGACTCAATTCAGGGATGGATTTCAGAGTGGTATACATTCTAGTCAAAATATTATCATCATCATATTTATCCATTTTGTGATGGTGAACATTTTCAAGGCCATCTTTTATTTTCTTGATTGTTTCATAGATGACATCCAAGGAACTTGCCATACTTGCTTTCCTTCTCTTTCTCATCCTTGGTGATGATGATGTAGGAGTTCCTCTACCACTTGTAGTGGATTGATTGGAATGATTAAGGTCTTTCTCCAAATCAGAAACACTGCCAAGAGGTATACCAAAACCAATATCCTCTTCATCATGCACATCAAATGCCTCTTCCATAGGGTTCCCTTCTTTAGTCTTATGGGTCATCATAGCTGCATTACCTTCAGCAATGTCATTACCCACAATTACAACCCAATTCATTAAAGTATTGGAAGGGTTTCCTCTTATACACTTTGGATTTTTTGAATTCTCTTCTCTGCATATTGGCATAAATAAATGGATTAGGTTCTTTGTCTTTCATTATTAACTTTATAAGAAGGCAATATTATTTCAATCAAAATAGTAGAAAAACCACCCTACCTTCAGAAGCTCATCCCACACACTATCCTCATCCTCCATGCATTGAGTTGCCTCATTTCAAGTGAAACCACTTGTATTTGTCAACTCTTTCATCACTTTATATGGAAGCTTCCATGTTTTCAACTTGTTTTTGAAATTGTCCTTTGTTAGATTGAGGTGTATATCTATGTTGAACCACCTCTCAATGGAGGTCCACACTTATTTTTTGAATCCTCCATCACCTTTTCTTCCAAGCTATACTTGCATGTTGAGAAAGTATAGAGACTTGTGTTCCATCTCTTTTGTCTATATTACCATCTTTGAGGAAGAAGATATCTGGCTCATGTTACCAGTTTCTTCCATGCTCATCATTAGTTCTGTGTATGCCATGGTCTAGATCAGTTGTTCACAATGTACAAAAGCTTGTTAATGTTATAAACATATTGTTTTTAATGGTATAAACATATCACATGGAACATATTTATGGATATATCATTATATCATTGTATCTTCATACATCGGTATAATATAGCAAATAAAAAACATGTCCAATACTTTTAGATATGAACAAAATATAAAGGAAACCATCATGTATATCAAAGTATTTGCATACATCAGTTTACTCAAATAAAATACATTGACCCATAAAAGTACAACTATTCTTGGGATCTATAGTCTTTCCACAATCTAATTTTCTATATCATCTCAAAATTGTGCCCACTGGTCTCTATCATGCTGAGACAACCCATATGTCTCAAGTATTGGTACATCTATCCCAACACAATCATCTTCCTCTTCGTACCAATTTTTGATGGAATGTTGTCCTCTATTGTAATGAAGCTGTGTAGTATGCAACATGCTAATGTAAGATGGGCTTGTGTCATGATAGAATAAGATGTGGCATGCCTCGGGATTGGACAACATTGCTTGAGAATACCAAATGTATGCTTTATTGCATTTCTAAGTGAGGAGTATTAGTGGTTGAATAAATCTTGTTGAGAGTTTATTGGATTTTCTCTTGAAAACTCCTTCAGGTGGTAGCATGTACACTGATAAGGATTGAGAAATCTAGGTGCATTGGGATATCCAACATCCACTAGAAAATATTATCCTACATAAATAAAGTAGATTGTTAAAACTTGAAACATTGATTGTACCCTTGAGTATATTAAAATATGATTTGGCTTACCAGGGGGAACAACAAGTGGATCTTCTCTTGACAGAGCTGAAGGTAGAACACAACTATCTGCAACCAAACACTTCCAAACCAAACCAAAATGGGAGGAGATTCTTGAAGGACTAGTAAATGAGATTTTTGTTCTGCTATTTTTGTTCCCCTCCTCATCATGAGGACCATAAGAAACCATATAACTATATTTATTTGTGCCCCCCACCCAGGGTGGGAAACTATAGTTCTATCCCCACACACATGGCCCCTACTATTCTATGGCATAGGTTACAACAATAATCTAGCTCTGCACCAGAGGGGAATTCATATGAGCAAGCCCCTGGCCTATTCTAAGTTGGGAGCTATAATTTGATGGGTGGATTCTAGAACTATAGCTTGCCACCCACCCGATAATAGAAAGGGAGGGCTTGTTTGGTCAATTATAGTCCTAAGCATGTTACATATATAATCTACAACTATCATTCCAAATTATTGGCCTATTTTTTATTTAGGCACCTCGAGAACTATAATTGGCCCCCTCCCTGTTCCATGGTATAGTTCTAGAGAAACTGCCCCTACTACTCTGTTGAGTGATGATGAGTGTTTCCCTCATCTTCCCATTACAAAAAGAGGGGTGTTTAGATGAGTTAGGCCCTTAGAATAGTAGAGCCCCTACCACTACACCAAGATGATTAAGTATCAAGTGAGGGAGTTCCTTTGAATTCCATCTATTTCATTTAAGCTTTCCCACCTACTGTTATTTGGATTAGATATGTAATATGACTGACTTAACTGAATTGATGGATGTCTAATGCTGGATTGATGCATCCATTGGTGTGATATATGCTTGATGGTTTAGTCTTCAAGGGTAGGTGGGAACCAGAAAAATGAGGGGTTGACCACATATAGCTTAATCAGGTGGACATGCCCCTACTATCCTAAGGCCCTACAAACTTATGGCGGTTTAGAGGTCTATCTCTTTTCATGAATGCTTCACCCAGGGTGATCCACCAGATTAATAGTGACATCCCGAACAGTGGGACATCTGCCTAACAACTAGATTTGTTCTGCTTTCCCAAGCATGCACGAAGGTTGGGATTGGAAATTATACCAATAGTTTCTCGATATCAGGAGTCAATGGTCAAAGATAGTAGATAGTTTAAGTGGTTAACTTTACTTGAAGAAAAATTTTGTTGTCACTTTCTTTGTCTTCTTCATGCCGAAATAGTGCTACCCTCTTGTCAAAGCGCTTCTTTATCGGTATTGATAGAAGACTGCTTCTCTTATCTCCCTTTCTAGGGAGGGCCACCATTTAGACATATCATTACACCACCTGCAACCTTGCTGGTCTACTCCTCTAATCCTTCCATGCCCTCTGTATGTGCCCTAATCAGTGGTCATTCAATTAATTGTTGAAAATTCTCTTCTTTATCAGCATGTTCGGGAAACAAGGTTTGATCATTTGGCCTACTATTCAAGGTGGGTGGGAGCCCTATTATTATATTATTGGGGGAAAATCCAAATGAATGGGTTAAAAGTGACCCATTCATTGGATCCCCCAGAGCACAAAATTGGAAGTATAATCTTGGAGTTGAGTCACCCTTCCTTAGAATAGTAGGGGCCACCTACAACCTTTTAACCCACCCTGCTATGGGAAACCTATAATTCCCACCCAGACTTCTCTAGCTATCCACCTACCCTAGTCCCACCCACCTTAGTCCCACCCCACTAACACTAAATTCCTAGGTGGGAGGTTCTAAGAAAGATAGTTGACCGGCCTATAATGGTTCTAAAGACATTATATTCATAAAATGGGAGGGGGGAGGGGAAACATATTTTTTGGGGGTAATAGCACCCCCCAACTATAGTGGGGTGGGTGGGAATTGTAGTGATAAAATCCTTCCACCAATTCACTATCTTTATGAATCTCTAGTCTATTGGCGGTATAGCTAGTTGGGAAAACATATCCCTGAGAATGTCAAGCCCTCGATGAACACTGGGAACCCTACAATTCCCACCCCCCAAAATTATCCTATATCTACCCTCCCTTGCCAATTATTCTACCTCTGCATCGAGGGGGCATGAACACCCTTTCCTATAGTCTAGTTTCCCACCTATTATCCTCTATCCTCTGCATATAGTTCCCACCCAACCCAAAACTATAGTTTCCCATAGTTTAATCTAAGGGGGGGCATGACAACTCTATTATTCTAGTTAGTTGATGTCATTATTTGTCATCCTACCTCATCTTGACTATAAATAGTTGAGTGCCCCTACCATAGAATTGTAGGTGAGGTAGATTTGTTGTGGTGAGTGGGACCTACTATTCGCCAGGGTAGAGGCCCTCAGAATAGTAGGGGCCCACCTTGCATAGGAACTATTTCCATTCTGTTGAATGATTTGGTGCTCGATGGGAAGAATCAGTCCACCAATGAACCACTCCTTATGTTGTTCTATGTTGACGTTGAATGGTTGTTTGGCGAGTAGGTCTTCATCAAAACCTTTAGTTATACTGTCACCTCACCAAATCTATCGCACGTTGATTGATATCCTTTAGGGAAGTGATATATTGATACTTCATCTCTAGATACTACAACCCAGACACTATAGCTATTATGGTGGTGAGCCCTTGAGAGAGCCATCTATCTAGTGGTTTGTGGTGGGTTCACGTTCTTGAGCCTAGTCATGGGGTGAGATACAACTGCATTATAGGGGATAGGATCACTTTCTCAAGGAGTCAAATGAGATTAGATGGGGATCACTTGAGAACATGTTGACGTAACAAGTAGAGGGATCCTCTACACGACCCTTTTGAATAGTATGGAGTCATTATGTTGAGTGAAGAGCAGCACAATTTTTATGAATCTAATCTTTATTTGGGATATAGAATGAAGCTTATGGGAGGGCATGAATGAAGCAAGTGGTTACGAGGAATTCAAGGAGCTCTTCATTCATAATTCAGCTAGGGCTCACTCCTAATTGATGTTATCAACCTCAAAATGACAAGGAGATAAAATAGTGGCAGTTTATCGGCGAATCTATAGTTATAGTCCTTCCTACTATAAATATCTAAACTATGTGCTCAACCCAATAGAATCCTATTTCCCCCCACCCAAAATAATAATTGGAGGGAGGCCCTTCTCGAAGGACAAAAGGGTCTTCCTCATGAAACACAATATTTGAGGGACCTATTAAATAGTAGGGCAATTCACCGGTAATGAAGACCTTCTCGCTACTATTTAAAGGGCCACACAACCTGCGACCTCTTTCAATAGTATGGGTAGGGTGGGGCCCTACTTAATTAGCCTATTAGAATAAGGCCGCTAAGTGCCCTCATGCACACCTTGAATTAGATTGTTCCTATGCATGGGGCTCCCAACTACTATTTAATTAGGCGAGTGGTCTGCTCTCCTCTCGTAGATCCCCCTCTCCTAACAGTCATCTACCATCATCCATTATGTTATACAACCACCCTAGTGAAGCTACCCTATATCTATAGTCATTAGGGGCAGTCATATCATGTATATAATGGATGAATGGCGAGAGGATTCCCTATCTCAAGCCCAACTATAGTTATAGGCCAATGCCTGACCGACCAGTCATCTATCTAAATCGAGCATCAGTTGTCTATTCTATATGTAACATGAGTGACCCACTCTAGTGTGTGTGGTCAATGAATGAGGTATGGTATAGTACACCACTACACCACTACACTATTTATGTGATGCTATTCTTTCTGCAGATGATGAGCAAGAAGCCGCTCTCGACCAACTTCAACTTTTCATCTGACTGGTCTCAATGAATGTCGAGAATGGCCTGCTCGACCCATCACACGCACATTTCACAAACGCAA